>CAJQUW010010100.1:0-355000 GCA_907163375.1 Prostheceraeus crozeri
AAATCCTGATGATTATGGAATAATGAAACCTTTATCTCCAGAAGAAAGCGATCAGTTTATAAAATTGTTTAATCAAAATATAGAAGGACTTATACCAAATGAAGATAGTCAAGCAGCAGTTGATGAAATCATGAGAGAAAACTATTTGTTATATTATGATTTTAATAGCTTATATTCTTCTTGCATGATACAAGAATTACCAACAGGTGAAATGTCATGGTGTAATATTCTTGATTATCAAAAAACCTATGATGGAAATTATAATCATGGTTATATATATGAAGTTGATTTAGTATACCCTGATGAAATAAAAGATAAAACAAAATATTTTCCTTTCTGTCCCGAAAACAAAATTCCCAATATAGAAGATTTTTCAGATTATCAAAAATCTTTAATTCCTAAAAAATACAGACCAACAAAAAAACTTATGTTAACACAAAGTAATAAAGGAAAGTATGTTGTTGAAGGAAGAATGCTAGATTGGTATTTAGAACATGGAATGATTCTCACCAAAATACATCGAAAACTATTTTATCAAAAATCTAGGTGGTTAAAAAATTATATAGAGTTCAATATTGAAAAACGTAAAATAGCTAAAAGAAATAAAGATGATTTTGGAAACGTGTTCTTCAAATTAATGAATAATGCATTTTATGGTAAGACTTTAGAAAATGTGCGTAATAGACAAAATATTGAAATAGTTTATGATAAAGATAGGTTTCAAAATTTAACAAGGAAACCTACATATAAAAGAACTACTAGATTTAGTGATGAACTATGTGCTGTACACTTACGTCGAATTAGCGTAAAACATGATAAGTTTAATTTTATTGGATTCACTATATTAGAATTAGCTAAACTATTTATGTATAGATTTATATATGATTATTTAGCACCTGCTTATGGCAAAAACTATAAATTACACTTTACAGATACCGATTCTGTTTTCTTAGAATTAACAGTACCGTATAATTCTACACTTA
This sequence comes from Prostheceraeus crozeri, assembly GCA_907163375.1. Classification (NCBI taxonomy): domain Eukaryota; kingdom Metazoa; phylum Platyhelminthes; order Polycladida; family Euryleptidae; genus Prostheceraeus; species Prostheceraeus crozeri. The sequence goes on from CAJQUW010010100.1 coordinate 984, forward strand.
ATGAAGAAATTAATAAAATAAAAGATATCATTCATCCTTCTGATTTATGTAAAGTAAAAGATGAATTAGAAGGAAATGAAGATTTCATAACAGAAGCTATATTTTTAAAATCTAAATGTTACTGTTATGATACAACTAATAATATTAAAACACATAAAACATTAAAAGGAATTTCAAAGGCATCAGTGGCTAATCAAATAACATTTCAAGATTATAAAAATGCATTATTTAATAATGAAATAAAAACAGCATGTAATTATAGACTTAATTCAAAAAAACATAAAATGTATTTAAAAGAAGAACATAAATTAGCATTAGATCCATTTGATGATAAAAGAAAAATTTTACCTGATGGAATAACTACTTCACCTTTTTAATTTTCTAATTTCTAAGATAGACAAATTTGATATATACATAAAATAAAAAAATATTATAACACTATATTTGTATATTTTTTATCACTCCGCGAAAATATTTTCTATAACTCTTTCATGAATTTTTTTATCAATATTAATTGTAATGAAGCCATAATCTTTTGACCAAGCATTGTTACACGATTGTTTAAATTCATCTTTATTTCTTACACATAAATCTCTTAACAAATCACTTAAGTTTCTTGCATTTATTTCAAATAGTATAAATATATTTGCATTCTTTCTAATAACACTTCCGTCTAATGAATACATACTTTGTGTTAAATAAAAAACACTACAGTTATTATGTCTACCTCGTGTAAAATAATTTTCTCTGAACTGACTGATTTCTATCATTAACACAATCATCAAAAATTACACAATGTTTCATTGTTTTATCTAGTTTACTAGGATCTTGCATATTACCACTATCATCTATTAGTTGTATCTTTATATGGTTATTTTTATTAGATTCTACTAACTGATTATTTTTTGCTGCTTCTTCACACCACGAACTTATTTCTTCTTCATCTTCAGATTTTTCATATTCTTTGAATAATGAAGCAATTGCTGTTTTTTTAAGATTATTTTCAAATCCATATTTTAAAAATTGATAGACGGGTTGTTCTGCCGTTGTTGTATAAATTATAAGATTGTTATAATCCAAAAAATTTGGAGTCGTTAAAATTTTAAATAATAGATATGTTTTTCCACATCCTGATCTTCCACAAATAACTGACAAAACTTTATTAGATAAATTTGGATGATGATTAAATTTAAGTTTTTTTTATTTAATGGAGGTAGTTCACTCATTTTTTAATAAAAAAATTTATTTTTATTTTTTTTATTTTTTGTTTCTAAAGAAGAAGAAAATTAAACTTCTCTAGCTTCGCGTAGGAGTTTATACCTCTCGAACCAAAAGATCTATCATAATCTCTTCACCTCCAAAATTTATTTCTTGTCCTTTTTCATCAGTGATTCTCATGTTAATGTTGTTAATAGTTTTTCTTGTAATAGGGAAATATATTAATGTTTGTGGAATTACATTTAGTCTATAACCAATGGGTACAGTAAAAGCTGGAAAACTGAATATTAAATTCGATAATTTACCATTTATATATCCTCCTTCAATAATGTCACAATGTACAACAATTGAATTTATTTCAGTTATTTTTGGAATCTTCTCACCTAAATGATAACCTTGACTATAAGTTTGTTTATTAAATCCTAATAGCTTTGACAATGATCTATCATGATTAAAATCAACTTGATGATTTTCGTCTAAAGTAAGAGAAAATTTATTAACTGCCGGTTCAACTGCAAAATGTAATTGTTTCTTATCTTTAAATGGTATACCTAAATGTCTCTTAATTTCATTTGATATTGTTTCAACTTCGTAAGAACCAGGAAGAAAAGTTAGTATTTTCCATGTTTTGCCTTTATCAGTAGAATATCTAAATTGATCATTCACATCTTTGATAACGTTTTGAATAGTGTTAAATGTAGAGAAACTAGTCAATGCAATTTGATAATTTTTATTTTGTTCCAAATGTAGAATGGGTTCTAAATTACAAGTGTGTGATGAAGTAGTTGTTATAATTTTTAACGTCGTACTAAATTTTGATGAACCCAAAATCTCTGTCAAATTTTCTAAATGATTATTAATTTTGTCTAAATCTGCTGAACACATTTTTTAGTTAAAATTTTGAATAAATATTATAGATAAAAATCGTAGATAAAAATCATAGATAAAAATCGTAGATAAAAATCATAGATAAAAATTAGAAACAACATATTTCAGCTACGAAGCCCTAGAACATTCGGTTCGTTACACTTTTATAATCCTCTTCATTTAGAATCTTCTTTTCTAACAGTCTTTTCAATATAGCATGAATTTCATTGAAACTAGAATTATGTCCTTCTTTTATTGCAGATATTGAAATATTTAATCTATTTAGTAATTCTTGTGGATCATCTGGTAAAAATACAGTTGTTTCAGTTTTCTGTTTTTCAGATAAACCTTTCCCTACTTTAACTCCCGTTGATAATAAATTTTCTAATTGTTTATAACGTCTAAGAGATTTTACTGCACCAACTCTGTCTAACATAGCTTTATATTTTATGAGATCTTCTACAGCATAATTATTTAAATCTGCTCCTCTTAAAAGATTAACAAAATTTCTATCTAAATTAAAAGGAGATTTATCTGGTGAAAAAATTAAACCTCGAAAAGGTTGTGGAAATATTTCTTTTTGTCCGAGATAAAATCTAGGTATTGTTTTTCCATCTATAAATGAAATAGAATGTTCAAATTGCATAGATTTTGGTAATTTCTTATTAATGTTTGATTCTAGTAATCCATAGTCATCTAATATAGTTTTGTGCTCTGGATCTGTTATATCAATTTGTTTATCATTATTTGTAAGTTCTTTTTTAAAGAGTTTTAAATGTTTAAATAGTTTTTTTTCAAAATCAGTTTTTACTTGTTCGGTTTGCTGCATTTTTTCAAACATATCAGATTGAATACCAGCTTTTATCATTCTATGTTGAAGATGATTTTCTTTCATAATATTTCTTTGTTTTATTAACTCTTCTAATTGTTTTATTCTTTTAAAATTATCAGCTCTAATTTTATCCATTTTTAAAATATAATATTTGAATTTTGTGGTAACATTGGAATACAGCAAAAACATTTTACTGAACAAATTATTTTTTTATTGCTTTGTTGTTTGACATCTTTTCGTTTAAAGTTTTCTCGTTTAAAGTTTTCTCGTATTAAGTTTTGCTTAATAAAGTTTTGTCTAATAAAGTTTTGCTTAAATTTTCGCTTAAAGTTTTTAGCTCTTCTAAAAAAAATTTGTCATTTTCTTCATTAGAAATTTTAGCATCACTAGAAATTTTGCCTTCCTTTTTATTTTTATCATCAACTTTTTCTGTCTGTGATTGAAATGATATTTGATTTACTTCATTAGCTATTTGATCAAATTTTTCAATCTCATCTAACGTAATAACATTATCATCACATACTCTCTGAAAGTAGTAATGTAGTTTATCATATACTTCTTTAATATGTAAATGCTTAGTTTTTAATGATTTTCGTTTCTTAGTTATTAAAGATTTATCTAACATTGTAACAAGTGAAGTTGTAAAAACACCCGTACCTGTTAAAGCAGTAGCAACTACTGGAATTACTAAAACACCAGAAGATATAACAATTGTTAAAGCACCTAAACTTATTGTTAAGAATATGCCAATTACTTGTGTTACATTCTTAACTTTGGTCCATCTCTTTCTTAATTTTTTATAATGCTCTAATCTTAATAATAATTGAGATTCCTTATCTTTCATATACCTAACTCTATCTTTGTGTTTTTCTTTGTTCATTTTTTCAATGTTCATTTTTCAATGTCCATTAAAGTAGAACTACGTTCATATGATAACGAAGGATATATTCTTGCGGTTTCTTCCATTTTTGTTTCTTCCATTTTTAAAGAAATATTATTAGTCACATGATATATTTTAAAAACCTGAAAGATGGATTTAAAAGACGTTTTTAAAAAAACTAACTTTATGATTTTTTCGGTGTCCTGGAACGGTCATGATTTAAGCAATGAAAATTGTAATTCTCAAATTTTGAGATTCTTAACTTTTATGATTTTTTCGGTGTCCTGGAACGGTCATGATTTAAGGGGGGTAAAAATTGTAATTCTCAAATTTGAGATTCTTAACTTTTATGATTTTTTCGGTGTCCTGGAACGGTCATGATTTAAGCGAGGGTGAAAATTGTAATTCTCAAATTTTGAGATTTTGAAAAATTTGAAAATTGGGTATTTTTAAAAACGCCCAAATTTATGAATTTAGGTCTTCATAACCTGAAAAAAGGTTCAAATTCATGAATTTATGTCGTTTTTAAAAATGTCATTTTTTGAAAAAATGGTACTTTTTGAATGGACTAAATTCATGTATTTAAGTCTTAATAACCTGAAAAAGGGTTCAAATTCATGAATTTATGTCGTTTTTAAAGATACTATTTTTTTGAATTTTATGGTGGCCTGGAACGGTCTAAATTCATGTATTTAGGTCTTAAAAACCTGAAAAAGGGTCTAAATTCATGAATTTATGTCGTTTTTAAAGATACTATTTTTTTGAATTTTGTGGTGGCCTGGAACGGTCTTTTGCCCATTACTATTTCACGCTGATTCCAAATCTGAAATCCGTTTTCCAATCCGATGCTTCGTTTTGAAGCTACAGCCCAAAACGTCCCAAATTCTAACTCTCGTTTTTCGCCAATGTCCCAAAATCTTAAATGGCGTCTCACATCTAAACGAAGACAGATAGGAACAAGCCGATTCTTTCAGTGAATTTGTCTCACTCTTAGCTTTCAAACGAGCTATTGCACGACAAAATCCGTCCACTGGAAGCGAGCTGTCCAGAGGAGGGGGGGGGACGTCAGCGAAAATTTTTTCTCTCCGATGGCGTTCAAATTCACCATACCGATGCAGAATTTGACGCTGAATCCGAATCTGGCCTCCGTTTTCTCATCTGATGGTTCGTTTGGGCGCTACACACCAAAACGTCCCAAATTCTAACTCTGTCGTTTTTTCGAAAAATGTTGAAAATTTTTTCTCTCCGATTGAGCTGGAAATACACCATTTCCATGTAGAATTTGACGCTGAATCCGAATCTGGCCTCCGTTTTCCCATCCGATGCTTCGTTTTGGCTCTACAGTAGGCAGCCATCGCAAAAATTCTAACTCTGTCGTTTTTCCGAAAAATGTTGAAAATGTTTCTCTCCGATTGACTTGAAACTCTCCGATTGACATGAAACTCACCATACAGATAGAGAATTTCACGCTGATTCCAAATCTGAAATCCGTTTTCCAATCCGATGCTTCGTTATGAAGCTACAGCCCAAAACGTCCCAAATTCTAACTCTCGTTTTTCGCCAATGTCCCAAAATCTTAAATGGCGTCTCACATCTAAACGAAGACAGATAGGAACAAGCCGATTCTTTCAGTGAATTTGTCTCACTCTTAGCTTTCAAACGAGCTATTGCACGACAAAATCCGTCCACTGGAAGCGAGCTGTCCAGAGGAGGGGGGGGACGTCAGCGAAAATTTTTTCTCTCCGATGGCGTTCAAATTCACCATACCGATGCAGAATTTGACGCTGAATCCGAATCTGGCCTCTGGCCTCCATTTTCCCATCCGATGCTTCGTTTTTTGACACAACAGGCATTGCCATCGCAAAAATTCTAACTGACTGTTTTTTCGAAAATGTTGAATGTTTTTCTCTCCTCCGATTGAAATTGAAACTCAAACTCACCATAGAATAGAGAATTTCACGCTCTAGATTCCAATCATTGAAATCCGTTTTTCCAATCCGTATGCTTCGTGCGTTCGTACAGTCCCAAACGTCCAAATTCTAACCCGATTCTTTCAGTGAATTTGTCGGGGGGACGTCAGCGAAAATTTTTTCTCTCCGATGGCGTTCAAATTCACCATACCGATGCAGAATTTGACGCTGAATCCGAATCTGGCCTCCGTTTTCTCATCCGATGGTTCGTTTGGGCGCTACACACCAAAACGTCCCAAATTTTAACTCTTTTAAAATTTTGAAGAAAAATTTTTTCTCGCCGATTGAGCTGGAAATCACACCACAGATGCAGAATTTTACGCTGAATCCGAATGTGGCAGCCATTTCAACATCCACGACAACCTAGACGGTCGCCGACGTCAACCTAGACGGTCGCCCACGTCAACCTAGACGGTCGCCCACGTCAACCTGGACGGTCGCCCACGTCAACGAGGCGGTCGGACCAACTCACCCGAGTCTCACACTCTGTCGTTGCAGAGGGTGGGGGAGTCAGCGAACAGTTTGTGAACGTGGACCCACCTGGCCGGTACACCACGACAGACTACAACCTCTGTCGTTCCAGAGGGGGGGAGGGGGGGAGTCAGCGAAAATTTTTTCTCTCCGATGGCGTTCAAATTCACCATACCGATGCAGAATTTCACGCTGAATCCGAATCTGGCCTCCGTTTTCTCATCCGATGGTTCGTTTGGGCGCTACACACCAAAACGTCCCAAATTTTGTAGAAAAATTTTTTCTCGCCGATTGAGCTGGAAATCACACCACAGATGCAGAATTTTACGCTGAATCCGAATCTGGCAGCCATTTCACCATCCACGACAACCTAGACGGTCGCCCACGTCAACCTAGACGGTCGCCCACGTCAACCTAGTCGGTCGCCCACGTCAACCTGGACGGTCTCCCACGTCAACCAGGCGGTCGGACCAACTCACCCGAGTCTCACACTCTGTCGTTGCGGAGGGGGGGGAGTCAGCGAACAGTTTGTGAACGGGGACCCACCTGGCCGGCACACCACGACAGACTACAACCTCAGTCGTTCCAGAGGGGGGGGAGTCAGCGATGGCGGCCATCTTGCGCTATCTGGTGTTTGTCACTTCCTTACTACTACCGTAACCCATCTACTCATAACATCTACATGATACTAGCATGTCGTACAAATCAAAAAATGAAGGTTTCATATGTTACTCATAATGCAAGGAGTCAATTCGTGAATGCACTTTTTAACCAAAATTCCTACAATTCGCTGACGGACAACAAAATCACGAAATTAGAAATGCTACTTTTTCTAAGGTTGACTATTTACCGTAACCCATCTACATGATACTGGCATGTCGTACACATCAAAAAATGAAGGTTCGTGAATGCACTTTTTAACCAAAATTCCTACAATTCGCTGAGGGACAACAAAATCACGAAATTAGAAATGCTACTTTTTCTAAGGTTGACTATTTATCGTAACCCATCTACTCATAACATCTACATGATACTGGCATGTCGTACAAATCAAAAAATGAAGGTTTCATATGTTACTCATAATGCAAGGAGTCAATTCGTGAATGCACTTTTTAACCAAAATTCCTACAATTCGCTGACGGACAACAAAATCACGAAATTAGAAATGCTACTTTTTCTAAGGTTGACTACTGTATAAGTTGACAATTGTACTTAACTAGCAGAGGCACCAATTTCGGAAAATAACATACGGAAGAGAAGAAGGAAAAGGGATTTCTATCGTGAAAAATGAATTTATTTTTCCTTTACTCATACTGCTACTGACCGATGGCCATTGTTACTGAGAAAGTAAGTTCTTGACTGCAGAAAACATTCAATTAGTGATTGCATGATTGTATGGCGTAATCATCATACAGCACAATGAAGTTTTCCACAATAATAGCATCGGGGAAATAAACAGCTATTGTGTTTGGTTATTCATTTCCCTTTGTTATTCATTTCATGAGTGAACAATGAGTCAGCCCTATTTGTCAGTTTATTGTGCTTCTTTCTGAGCGCCGTCGTTGAACTACAGATTGTTTCATAAAAAATGGATCACCCTTAAACATCGCCTTAACTTCAACTTTGTCTAACTCCGCCAAACTTAAACGAATTTCTCTGAAATTTGGAAGATATGTCAGTTGTACTTACTAATATCATTGTTGGAAATTTCAAGCATGAATATTGAGTTGTTTTCCTGTTATAGATAAAAAAGTAGTAGATAATTTGATCTTCATTTAGCAATGTTACACAAAATCATACCTCACTCTTATAAAATTGCATTTGTTTCCTTTGTTATGTAATATGTTGTTCTACAAGCCAAAAGCTATCAAGCAAAACAAAAATAAAGAAAATCGGTCAATCAGAGCCAGTATAGCACCATTATTCATCAACAATAATGTAACTGCTACATGTGATTAAATGGACTTCATGTTCCATAGCTTCCTGACTTCGTTGCGGTGGTGTTAGCAGCACTCCTGATTGCTTTCAGCTAGAAATCTATCTCTTACCGGTTGAAAACAATACAAAGCACAAATGAACAATAACGAGATCGCATTCACAAAAGGCAAAGTGTCAGCCTTGCTAGAACTAGGCTTTTCTTTGCGAGCTACAAGCAAGCGACTAAATGTCCCTTACATAAACGTGCATCGATGGCATAATGATGATTTTCGACTCTGTCGTAAAGAGGGCTCTGGCCGTCCACGCAAAACATCCAAACGTAGAGACCGCCTAATTTTTAGATTTGTTAAAGTTGATCCAAGTCTCTCGTTAACTGAGATGGCTGCACTAGACTCGTCTATTTCTAAGTCCACTATTCGTAGAAGACTTATTGAGTCGAATTTCAAGAGCTGTAAGAGGCCCTCTCAGATCGAATTATCAGATCAGCATACAAAAAGACGTCTCAGATGGGCAATGAGTCATTGTCACTGGCGAAATCAATGGGATCGGGTTGTCTGGTCTGATGAGGCATCGGTCCGTCTGAAGGATAGTGATGGTCGATTGAGATTATGGATAAAATCTGATCAGGAAATTCCGAGACATTTACATCGTCCCCGGGTACAAGGTGGTGCGACTCTACTGATTTGGGCTGGCATTTGGACCAATGGCCGCTCTGAACTTCACATACAGCAAGGAACCATGAATTCTGAACGCTATGTGAATGTTTTACGAATGAACATTGGCCAAATGACAGATCAACTTGGTGATCCATCGACTTGGTTATTTATGGATGATAATGCTACGTGTCACAGGAGTAGTAGAGTCAACTTATGCAAGTCTCAATTAGGACATTATCTTGGCCAGCTCGTTCTCCTGATCTGAATCCCATAGAAAATGTATGGAGTATTCTAAAACGTAACGTTCGTCGTTCACTGCTACCTACAGATGTTGTATCCACTTTTTATGAAACGGACTGTAGTTAGTCCTCTGCAGAATTGCTACCCAACTATTGTCCAAATACTATGGGCCCTACTTAAAGTGTAGACGCATTTAATTCGGAAAATAACATAAGGAAAAGGAAAAGGGATTTCTTTTTAAGGAAAAGGGAAATCAGTCCCTTTTCCTTTACTCATACGGCTAACGACCGATGACAAGTCTTACTGAAAAGATCTATAGCGTTTCGCTTTACGTTGTTTCAACTCTTTTTCAGTTTGGAATTTAATGACATCTTATAGTATGATTAACAAATTAATACTACTAGTAATGACAAATTTTATATCGACATAGAGGGTAGGTTCCATTACTGATAACGGTACTTATTTTGTCAAATACAGTGAATTATCACTAGGGCTGTCGTTGGATAAATACATTTTACCTGTATTACTATGATAATGACTATATGTATATATATATATATATATATATATATATATATATATATATATCAAAATTAGAAAAGTATAAAAGTAAAGAACAATTAAAGTCACGGTAAACCAGTCACGGTATTACAATAAAAAATCACGGTAAAACGCTACCACATGACGCTCACGAAATGAATCCAAAACATCATATTTAAAATATTATAAACTTAAACAAGTGTAAACAGCAAAATTGCCGAGAAAAAGAAAACTAATTTCTCAATATATTCGGATTTAAAAAAGTAAAGTACTAATAAGCAAACATCCACAACAATGAGCAGAAATGCAGCGGGGATGTGCGCTTGTATCGGTTGGTTATGAACAGCATGCAAAAATTGGTGCCTCATAATTTGATTTGAGTATGCCATGGATAGAATAGGTTAGGATATTGTGGCTTAAATTCGTCAAATTTTGGCTCGGCAACCATATATTATCAAATTAGATGTAGAAGCATAATGCCGGATTAGTATGATTGACGCAACTTTTATAGATGTATGCGAAGATCACATTTTTGCATTGACTCTGTTCGATAATGTGATACGAATGAAACCAATGATACGAACATAGACATCGGATAACATTATTAGGATCGATTAGGATAATGATGTTATCCGATGTCTATTGATACGAACTTAACATGCAACGAAACTAAATTGGCAAATATTTCTTTTGTGAATTTCAATTCAGATGTAATACGAATGAAAAGAATAATATGAAACAACATACATATTCGCTTCATTAGTTTCACTGTTTAAGATTATCGAACAGGGTCATTACTGATAGTCATGCCGCTCCTATTTCCCCAATCGGGGAAAATATATTGAGAGCCTCCGGTTAACATTGGAATTATCATGGGAAATATCATGGTTAACAATATACAATATAAAGCTAATTTCCTCATTAAGATCTAAATGAACGCAAATAAACTGGAGAATAAAGCATCACAAAAAATAAGAATATCACGTTTTAATAATGTTTTAGTATATAAGTAATATTTTTGCTGTAAGAAGTTTGTTTTTGAATTATCGCGTTACTATGGCACTATCAACAGCCTGCAAAAGAATGCATGTTACGAAGGATATAATGTGGTTTTCTTATGATGTTTTTGCTAATTTAAGTGATTCTGTAACAAAATGATTATACGTTACGCTTACTTCAGCAAAGACACTGATCGGCAAAACTTTATCAAGCAAATACTGGTAATTATGTCATTTTATATTTTATTACAATCATTATACGTAAATACTTTCCTCATCAGACTCATCGCATTCATCAAGATAATAATAATATATAAATGTTTACAGTTTTATTGTTATAGCTTTTGCAGCAAGTGACTGTGAATTTTTTTTTCGCTATAAAGTTTGCATCGATCAGCATGTACTACTATTTTTGTAGTCATGCCTATTGAATGTAGTCATACCTATTGTCATAGCAGATGTTTTAAAAACTGAAGAAAAGTATTCAACTAAACTGCATGTAAACTATTTGTACAAAGAGTAATAGTTTAAAACTGAAGTAATATAATAATCATTAAGACCTTTCTGAAAAATTTCTGAATTATAAATAGCAGACATTTACGTACATTAGCGCACATTTACGCTTGATATATTGTATATGGAGTTTAACCAATTACGGCGATACTTCATTCGCTTTAGATTTGTTGTTCCCTCTATTAGCAGATAACATTTGATCTAAATTATACAGATAGTTTCGTGTTCGTGGTATATGCAGAAACGTTCGGGGGTATCTTGAAACGTTTGAAGAACATTACTAGAAAAACCAGCGAATGAAACTACCGCAAAAATGTGAAAAATGATTTAACTACTGCTTGTACTTGCTAGCATAATTCTGGAATTTTTTTCAACGTTTTTCCACATACTTTGATACCGGCATTATTCTAGCATTTTCCTAGCATATTTTTCATTTTTATGCTAGCATGAAATATGCTATTGTAATGCTGTATTTATGCTAGGTAATTATTGGCGTTTTCTCTTCTTCTATCGTTGACAACTATTATTTTTGACTTTATCTGAAAGAAAACTGATGAGATGAAGACCTTAGGAGGAAATATAAAAAAAATGCTTGGAAAATGCTCTATGCTAGCATTATACTGGCATTGTGCTAGCATTTTTTACACCGGGCAACCTGCCACTGGCAGAGCAAAATCACATAATCAAAGACAATGACTTCAATTATCTATGGAAGATGTAAATCTTTCCTCTTCACTAGTCAGATTATAGAGATGAAATATGAATTTAGCAAATCATAAAATCATGCCGGTGAAAATAGAATTAATAACTTGAAATCTCAGCCAAGAAAGCATGAATAATATCGCGACTTTTTCATGAAGACTTTCGTTGTAATACAATTCATGAAATTCCCATGATAATCAGCTTGATTTCCGCCAAGTTGGGATGCTTATTAGCAAATATTCATTCCTTTTGATATCCAACTTGTTGCATTCTACTTATATAGGAGTCATCTCGGTAGTATATTAGTTGGCAAAATTTTGACTTCTTTAAACGTGCTCAAATAATTTGTTGGACCACAGGAACGCGATCTCCGCAAAAAACTGAATCCTTTGATACAAAAATTCTCACTGTATACAGATACTTTTTTGAGTCGACACTCTACCTACATACTTACTCTATGTATGTAGATATAGTGTCGACTCAAAAACGTAGCTGTATACAGTGAAATCTCCAAGGCTATCAGCTGTTATGACACTGAGAATCTGTAAAATACCATCATTCCTTCTACATTACTCTCTGATCATTTAATTCATGATCATTTAATTCCGTGGTAATTTCTTCAAAACTGCAAAAAATTGCATATCTCACATTTGGTAGCAATACCCACTTGTATTCACCTCGAGTTCATTTCATTAAATCGAAAGTGTATACACAATTGGGGATTTAATAAGTGTGGAGTTACCACTCTACCTAATATGCTTACTCTATGAATGGAAGTCTTCATGAAAAAGTCGCGATAATATTCGAGCTTTCTTGGCTGGAATTTCAAGTTTTTAACTCAATTTTCACCGGCATGATTTTATGTTTCGATCACTAGGTTCATGTTTCATTTCTTGAATCTGAATAGTGATGCGGACCCATTTACATCTTTCAAAGTTAATTGAAATCATTGTAATTGATTATGTGATTTTGCCATGCCATGCAGTGGCAGCTGTTTCCAGATCACGCTTAAGAAGATTCTCCTGAGGTTCAGCAGGAAAGCAATAGCAATCATCGAATAGGAAGCAATCATCGAATTGCCAATTTAACAGACATTAGCTATCCGAGGCAGATAGACACGGACTATCTGTAAAATGACATCATTTCCTCCTGCTTTATGCTATCATGATCAGTCAATTCCGTTGTAATTCCTTCAATGCTGCATAAATGTGCATATCTCACACTTGGAAACAATTCCGTCTGTATCTCCTTTGAGTTCATTTAATAAAATCGAAAGCATAGAGTAGAGCTATATAGGTAGAGTGTCGACCATAGAGTAGATATATTAGGAAGAGTGTAACTCCGCATTTAATAAATCCCCAATGTGTACTATACACTTTCGATTTTATTAAATGAACTCAAGGGAGATACAGGTGGTATTGTCACCAAATGTGTGATATGCACATTTTTGCAGTTTTGCAGAAATTACAACGGAATTGAGTGATCATGATTGTAATGGTGAAGGAATGATGGTACTTCTCTCATGACAGCCTTGGAGATTTAATGTTTGTTGAATGAGAAATTCTATGGGTTCCTATTGCTTTCATCCTCAACCTCAAGAGTATTTTCTTGAGCGTGATCCTATCCCAGCCAGGCAACCTGCCACTGGCAGAGCAAAATCACATAATCAAAGACAATGACTTCAATTATCTATGGAAGATGTAAATCTTTCCTCTTCACTAGTCAGATTATAGAGATGAAATATGAATTTAGTAAATCATAAAATCATGCCGGTGAAAATAGAATTAATAACTTGAAATCTCAGCCAAGAAAGCATGAATAATATCGCGACTTTTTCATGAAGACTTTCGTTGTAATACAATTCATGAAATTCCCATGATAATCAGCTCGATTTCCGCCAAGTTGGGATGCTTATTAGCAAATATTCATTCCTTTTGATATCCAACTTGTTGCATTCTACTTATATAGGAGTCATCTCGGTAGCATATTAATTGACAAAATTTTGACTTTTTTAAAAGTGCTCAAATAATTTTTTGGACCACAGGAACGTGATCTCCGCAAAAAACTGAATCCTTTGATACAAAAATTCTCACTGTATACAGATACTTTTTTGAGTCGACACTCTACCTACATACTTACTCTATGTATGTAGGTATAGTGTCGACTCAAAAAAGTATCTGTATACAGTGAAATCTCCAAGGCTATCAACTGTTATGACACTGAGAATCTGTAAAATACCATCATTCCTTCTACATTACTATCATGATCATTTAATTCCGTGGTAATTTCTTCAAAACTGCAAAAAATTGCATATCTCACATTTGGTAGCAATACCCACGTGTATTCACCTCGAGTTCATTTCATTAAATCGAAAGTGTATACACAATTGGGGATTTAATAAGTGTGGAGTTACCACTCTACCTAATATGCTTACTCTATGAATGGAAGTCTTCATGAAAAAGTCGCGATAATATTCGAGCTTTCTTGGCTGGAATTTCAAGTTTTTAACTCAATTTTCACCGGCATGATTTTATGTTTCGATCACTAAGTTCATGTTTCATTTCTTGAATCTGAATAGTGATGCGGACCCATTTACATCTTTCAAAGTTAATTGAAATCATTGTAATTGATTATGTGATTTTGCCATGCCATGCAGTGGCAGCTGTTTCCAGATCACGCTTAAGAAGATTCTCCTGAGGTTCAGCAGGAAAGCAATAGCAATCATCGAATAGGAAGCAATCATCGAATTGCCAATTTAACAGACATTAGCTATCCGAGGCAGATAGACACGGACTATCTGTAAAATGACATCATTTCCTCCTGCTTTATGCTATCATGATCAGTCAATTCCGTTGTAATTCCTTCAATGCTGCATAAATGTGCATATCTCACACTTGGAAACAATTCCGTCTGTATCTCCTTTGACTTCATTTAATAAAATCGAAAGCATAGAGTAGGGATATATTAGGAAGAGTGGTAACTCCGCATTTAATAAATCCCCAATGCGTACACACTTTCGATTTTATTAAATGAACTCAAGGGAGATACAGGTGGTATTGTCACCAAATGTGTGATATGCACATTTTTGCAGTTTTGCAGAAATTACAACGGAATTGAGTGATCATGATTGTAATGGTGAACGAATGATGGTACTTCTCTCATGACAGCCTTGGAGATTTAATGTTTGTTGAATGAGAAATTCTATGGGTTTCTATTGCTTTCATCCTCAACCTCAAGAGTATTTTCTTGAGCGTGATCATATCCCAGCCAGGCAACCTGCCACTGGCAGAGCAAAATCACATAATCAAAGACAATTACTTCAATTATCTATGGAAGATGTAAATCTTTCCTCTTCACTAGTCAGATTATAGAGATGAAATATGAATTTAGTAAATCATAAAATCATGCCGGTGAAAATAGAATTAATAACTTGAAATCTCAGCCAAGAAAGCATGAATAATATCGCGACTTTTTCATGAAGACTTTCATTATAATGCAATTCATGAAATTCCCATGATAATCAGCTTGATTTCCGCCAAGTTGGGATGCTTATTAGCAAATATTCATTCCTTTTGATATCCAACTTGTTGCATTCTACTTATATAGGAGTCATCTCGGTAGTATATTAATTGGCAAAATTATGACTTTTTTAAAAGTGCTCAAATAATTTGTTGGACCACAGGAACGCGATCTCCGCAAAAAACTGAATCCTTTGATACAAAAATTCTCACTGTATACAGATACTTTTTTGAGTCGACACTCTACCTACATACTTACTCTATGTATGTAGGTATAGTGTCGACTCAAAAAAGTATCTGTATACAGTGAAATCTCCAAGGCTATCAGCTGTTATGACACTGAGAATCTGTAAAATACCATCATTCCTTCTACATTACTATCATGATCATTTAATTCCGTGGTAATTTCTTCAAAACTGCAAAAAATTGCATATCTCACATTTGGTAGCAATACCCACTTGTATTCACCTCGAGTTCACTTCATTAAATCGAAAGTGTATACACAATTGGGGATTTAATAAGTGTGGAGTTACCACTCTACCTAATATGCTTACTCTATGAATGGAAGTCTTCATGAAAAAGTCGCGATAATATTCGAGCTTTCTTGGCTGGAATTTCAAGTTTTTAACTCAATTTTCACCGGCATGATTTTATGTTTCGATCACTAGGTTCATGTTTCATTTCTTGAATCTGAATAGTGATGCGGACCCATTTACATCTTTCAAAGTTAATTGAAATCATTGTAATCGATTATGTGATTTTGCCATGCCATGCAGTGGCAGCTGTTTCCAGATCACGCTTAAGAAGATTCTCTTGAGGTTCAGCAGGAAAGCAATAGCAATCATCGAATAGGAAGCAATCATCGAATTGCCAATTTAACAGACATTAGCTATCCGAGGCAGATAGACACGGACTATTTGTAAAATAACATCATTTCCTCCTGCTTTATGCTATCATGATCAGTCAATTCCGTTGTAATTCCTTCAATGCTGCATAAATGTGCATATCTCACATTTGGAAACAATTCCGTCTGTATCTCCTTTGAGTTCATTTAATAAAATCGAAAGCATAGAGTAGATATATTAGGAAGAGTGGTAACTCCGCATTTAATAAATCCCCAATGCGTACACACTTTCGATTTTATTAAATGAACTCAAGGGAGATACAGGTGGTATTGTCACCAAATGTGTGATATGCACATTTTGCAGTTTTGCAGAGATTACAACGGAATTGAGTGATCATGATTGTAATGGTGAAGGAATGATGGTACTTCTCTCATGACAGTCTTGGAGATTTAATGTTTGTTGAATGAGAAATTCTATGGGTTTCTATTGCTTTCATCCTCAACCTCAAGAGTATTTTCTTGAGCGTGATCATATCCCAGCCAGGCAACCTGCCACTGGCAGAGCAAAATCACATAATCAAAGACAATGACTTCAATTATCTATGGAAGATGTAAATCTTTCCTCTTCACTAGTCAGATTATAGAGATGAAATATGAATTTAGTAAATCATAAAATCATGCCGGTGAAAATAGAATTAATAACTTGAAATCTCAGCCAAGAAAGCATGAATAATATCGCGACTTTTTCATGAAGACTTTCATTATAATGCAATTCATGAAATTCCCATGATAATCAGCTTGATTTCCGCCAAGTTGGGATGCTTATTAGCAAATATTCATTCCTTTTGATATCCAACTTGTTGCATTCTACTTATATAGGAGTCATCTCGGTAGTATATTAATTGGCAAAATTATGACTTTTTTAAAAGTGCTCAAATAATTTGTTGGACCACAGGAACGCGATCTCCGCAAAAAACTGAATCCTTTGATACAAAAATTCTCACTGTATACAGATACTTTTTTGAGTCGACACTCTACCTACATACTTACTCTATGTATGTAGGTATAGTGTCGACTCAAAAAAGTATCTGTATACAGTGAAATCTCCAAGGCTATCAGCTGTTATGACACTGAGAATCTGTAAAATACCATCATTCCTTCTACATTACTATCATGATCATTTAATTCCGTGGTAATTTCTTCAAAACTGCAAAAAATTGCATATCTCACATTTGGTAGCAATACCCACTTGTATTCACCTCGAGTTCATTTCATTAAATCGAAAGTGTATACACAATTGGGGATTTAATAAGTGTGGAGTTACCACTCTACCTAATATGCTTACTCTATGAATGGAAGTCTTCATGAAAAAGTCGCGATAATATTCGAGCTTTCTTGGCTGGAATTTCAAGTTTTTAACTCAATTTTCACCGGCATGATTTTATGTTTCGATCACTAAGTTCATGTTTCATTTCTTGAATCTGAATAGTGATGCGGACCCATTTACATCTTTCAAAGTTAATTGAAATCATTGTAATTGATTATGTGATTTTGCCATGCCATGCAGTGGCAGCTGTTTCCAGATCACGCTTAAGAAGATTCTCCTGAGGTTCAGCAGGAAAGCAATAGCAATCATCGAATAGGAAGCAATCATCGAATTGCCAATTTAACAGACATTAGCTATCCGAGGCAGATAGACACGGACTATCTGTAAAATTACATCATTTCCTCCTGAGTAGTAAGCAAAACTCCACTTCTGGACCGCGCAAGATGGCGGCCATCGCTGCGTTCCCCCCCCCTCTGGCACGGCAAAGTGTCGTGGTCGGCCGCCGTGGTGCTTCGTGTCTGAGTCCCCCCCCCTCTGGAACGACAGAGGTTGTGGTCTGTCGTGGTGTGCCGGCCGGGTGGGTCCACGTTCACAACATGTTCGCTGACGCCCCCCCCCTCTGCAACGACAGAGTGTGAGACTCGGGTGAGTTGGTCCGACCGCCTGGTTGACGTGGGCGACCGTCTAGGTTGACGTGGGCGACCGCCAGGATTAGTCTTGAGGCTATAGTGTGTGATGTTTTTGGTGTGTAGCGTCCAAACGAAGCATCGGATGAGAAAACGGAGGCCAGATTCGGAATCTACGTGAAATTTTGGGTTAGGAAGGATGTTTCCAGCGAAATCGGAGAGAAAAAATTTTCGTCTGACGTCCCCCCCCCCTGGACAGCTTGCTTCCAATGGACGGATTTTGTCGTGCGATAGCTCGTTTGAAAGCTAAGAGTGAGACAAATTCAGTGAAAGAATCGGCTTGTTCGTATCTGCCTTCGTTTAGATGTGAGACGCCATTTAAGAGTTTGGGACATTGGTGAAAAACGACAGAGTTAGAATTTGGGACGTTTTGGGCTGTAGCTTCAAAACGAACTATCGGATTGGTAAACGGATGCCAGATTTGGAATCAACTTGATGTTATTGTCCAATGAGGATCATCATCCAATGAGAATCAAGCATTTCTTTATAAATAGCGAGCCTTCCACAGTGAGAATCATTCCATCGTTGAATCACACGAGTGACGGACGCACATTTTCTCTCTCTCTAGTTCCCTGTTCTATTATCCAACTAAAATGGTAAGTCGCTACTTCCCTCCCTCTCCTCCCTTGAACGTAAACTTAATACAATCTTTTTTCATTTTCAGGCATCTACTCCATCTGCTGCACTAGTAGGACAAAATGGCGGTCAAACGTTACAAGGTTCGCTACGGTCAGATCATCTACAACTGAGGCCAGTGGAAGAAACATCCAAGGTACATAATCCTACACCGCTACAGCGTAAATTTAAACAAGCCTTGCGTTATGATGATCATAGCGTAGTACTCCAAACGGGAATGCTCCCTTCCACGGATGTCAAGATAATGCACAATCAGTATGGGACTACATACTGATCCCCGTGAGTCCGTACATTCGCCACCAACTTGATATTATTGAGGAGTACGTGACATTAAATATGGACATTCCTACTCCTCTTGCTCAAGAGTGGAAGGCGAGAGATGACAAGGATACTCCCTATAGAAAGATTTGGGATGGTAATCACATTTGCCTACCGGTATCACATTGGTGTACTTACTATAAGAAGGAGGGAGATCATTCAATACCCATCAGATGTGATGAGCTCGGAGAAGGTACTTGGGATATCCTTTTCATAGTGAATGGGCTATATTATGGTCGACATAAGGATAATAAAATAGCCTCTCTCTCCATGCATATGGAATCCATCCTATATATTCCGAAACCACCCAACGTGGACGACATAATTGATCAAATCCTTAACAGCAGTGGTACGAAGCGCAAGTCGGAGAAGAATGCTACATCAAAACGCAAATCAAAGAAGGAGAATTGCTAGTCCTTTCCTAACTCTACCCTATGACAATTCGCTTATGTGCTTTGAGTGTCGTAGACGTGGTCTTATTAGATACATTTTACTTCTTCGTTGCCATCATATCATTTGTGTATTTTGTCGTGAAAAGCATCGATGTAATTCTTCATTTTGTAATATGTTATAGAACGTTTCCTTAGATGTGTAAATTTCCGTTTTAGGCTTCTATCATCATTTTTATGGATTGTGAGGGTGAACCTGTACAGGAGCTCAGTGCTATTGCTATGAACAATTGGACATATCAGATTGTTAGTGTCTATCATCAACATGCCAACTGCGATCCAATGTTGATCAATGGGCGAGAAAACACATTCATGGACTTAATCTGAAATATTTGCAAGACTATGGCTTTTCTTGTGAGAGTGCTCTTCTTATTGACTTTAAACGATGGTTAGCTGCTTTCAATGTTATACGCATCTTTTGTAATAATCCAGGTAAGGAGAGGAAAGTATTTCCCAATCTAATCATTGATGATATTTTGCTCCCACCTTGGGATAGTAGAGTGAATCAACATTATCATGAAGTCACAAAACGTTTAAAGGATTTGTGTGTTCCTATTTTGTCTGTTCGTTGTAGTAGCTACGTTCATAACCAATGCTTCTTTCCTCCTTACCTCAACACTGCCAAAGTCCTGTATGGTTATCATTGCTCGCTGTATGATAGTTACCAGCTGTATCTATTTTATCTCTTTCAAACCATTGATTTATAATGCATGCTTGTTACCATTATTCAATAAATGTTACTATGAGAAGAGTTGTTGTTTTCATGCAATGGATGGGTTAGATAAAGGGCGATCATGTCTTTCTCAAACGACTGCGGAACATTACGTTTTCATAGGCAAAGTTTAAAAGGAGCTGTTCAAGATTATGTGATAAAATTTCATAAAGATGAGACCGACATCGAAGCAGTGGTCGATGATGCTAGCACTCTATTTCTAGAGTTAATGAATACATTCTCTGATAGCATTATCATGGCGCGATTAGTTGCGAAAATTAAGTTTAGTCATTTTGGAAAGGAAGAGGTGGAAACTCGCTCTTTCCATTTTGCTTCTTATTCAATGGAAGTGGTAGATCACCCCCAAGAATTTTTTAAAAGACATATGATAAAAATTGCTGAACGTCTTAACGCATTTAACCATCATGGTAGCA
The DNA here is from genome assembly GCA_907163375.1 of Prostheceraeus crozeri. Taxonomy (NCBI): domain Eukaryota; kingdom Metazoa; phylum Platyhelminthes; order Polycladida; family Euryleptidae; genus Prostheceraeus; species Prostheceraeus crozeri. The sequence continues at coordinate 21,733 of CAJQUW010010100.1, forward strand.
GTCTAGTGATTGAAGCGATTTCAGATATTCACATTCAACTTTCCATAAAGAAAAATTGAAAATGCAGTGGTACTTGATTGTAGCACAACTGGTTTTCGAGCTATGTCTGCTCACTCTCGAAGTATATTCCTTCTGTACATGCGTCTATTATTTAGAAAAGGCTAGCAAATTCATATCTTCAAAAAGACTTGCTATAGACATCAGTAACGGTGAAACTATGTGTTGTGATGTATGTAAGCGAAAGGATGGAAATGAAAAGCGCATCTTCAAGAGATGTAAGCATGCTTTTTGTCAACGCTGTTTCATACGTAATTGCATTCAACTTTGCAAATGTAACCACTGTGATATTGCTCATTTCGAGTGTCACTTATGTCGCAATAGTTAGTACCTATGCAAATGTGGTAAAGATAGGTTTTAGCAAAGACTAACACGGAAAATGGCGAAACGTAAAATGACGAAACGTAAAAGTCAAAAGTAAAGTTTTCTTCAGCCATTCAAGCTCTCCGACGAATGAAAGCAAATCAGCGATACAATGCTATACGACATGCTAACGATAAATTCATTTGTGAAATTATTTCTCATGTGAGGAAGTTGAGGACGAAGAAATTAGCGCCAAAACAACGAAAGTTACTTAAGCGATATGCTACAAAATTGCGTTTCATCTCCAATCCTAAAGTCGCCCTTCAAAGAAAGAGGAAAACTCTAACACAAAAGGGCGGTTTCCTTTCAGCAATACTTCCAATGATAGCTCCTGCCGTGGGCAACCTATTGGGAAATATCTTTGGCTCTAAGCGTTAATTATGCAAATGTTGAGTCTCAAAGTAATAAAATGGATTTCAGACTTCAATGTGATAAAGTTCTGACTGTATCAGGTCCATCTCATGCAGGTAAAACTGTTTTCACGCTGAATTTATTGGATAAAAGAAGGGAGTTGTTTAAGGAACCTATCAATCGAGTGATTTGGTGTTATGGTATTTATCAACCGTCGCTGTTTCAGGAATTGCAAAGTCGCAACTTTATTCGACATGAAGGAATTATTCCAGTGGATAAACTTCAGTCTAATGATGTTGTTGTATTGGATGATTTATTAAAAGAAAGTAAGAATTCAAAAGATGTTACAGATATGTTCACTCGCGCAGCACACCATAAAAGGTGTTTTATCATCTATATCACACAAAATTTGTTTCCTGATGGAAAAGAAGCTCGTACACGAAACCTGAATACACACTATTATGCTATTTTCAAGAATCCGCGAGATAAAAGTCAATTTGAAATTTTAGCGCGACAAGTTGCACCCAGAGGATCAAAAGCCTTAATTGAAATTTTTCAAGCAGCTACTGAAAAACCATACGGTTACTTATTCATTGACTTTACGCAAGAGTGTCCGGAAGAATTTAGATTTCGAAGTGATATTTTGAAAACTCCCATGATTATCTACAAACTATGAGTTCTTATTCTCGCATGATTGTTATTCCTCAGGATGAATATGTACAATTGACTGCCATGCAGCAAGTAAAGCAACCTCTTGCAAATCAAATGTATAGGAAAGAAATAGATTATCAGCAAAATGTTCACATCAAAGATCCACATCGTGCTGTATTATTACAATCGGAAACTGTTGAGCAATTGAAAAACTTGAAGAATAAGATGCGTGACTCTGTATCGACTGCTACACCTTAGCATCTCGCGCACATGCCATATCTCTTTTCAATAGTATTGAACCCCATCTCAATGTAAATGATAGAGGAGAAATCATTACAGATGAAAATAAAGTGATTGATGCTTCACGTTATGAAGACTTGATTCAGTATGCGACACGTAGAAAGCGCTGTCAGGGCTATGTTCCACCTGGTTGGTCATACTTTCTTAAACTATTGGAAAAGCATAATGTATCAAAATTTGCTTTGAATAATGAGGCATTGAAAGAACTTGATTCAACAGTGGCTACTGCTCCAATGCTTCAGACGATGAAAATGCCAACAAATTGGTTTAAGACGTCACCTGCTACATCCCCTCCCACACTCACTAAGCAAACAAGAGGAAGAACTCGACGTAGATCTACATCGCCACTAAAACTGGTAAAAGGAAAACGTAAAACAGTTCCTCCCAGGAAATACATGTTCTCAGACTATTAATATGAAGCAGATGTGTTGCTTGCCATGTAATGAGCCGCCAGAGGTGAATGTCGTTGTCACTTGCACTTGCTGCGCCAGCTCTCATAATGAAACCCCTAAGCAATGTGAACACGATCGCAAAACCGCTAAAGCTAAATGCTGCAGTTGTTGTAAATGTAGAAAGACAAGAAAACAAAAAGATGAGAAGGAGAAAAAGAGTCAGTCGTCATCGACTGAACGTTTGAAGTCAATCTATTATGATGTAAAACATCCGGCAGATTGGCATCTATCAAGAAATTATCAAAAGCGAGTGGTCTTCCACAATCACAAGTGAAACGATGGTTAAAGGGTCAGGCTACCTATACACTCCACAAACAAGCGAAAAAGAAGTACCGCACCCGCCATTATATTGTTCATGACATCGATGAACAGTGGCAAGCAGATTTGTGCGATGTTGCCTCCATTTCAAAACATAACTCGGGCAATAATTTTATTTTAACCGTCATTGATATTTTCTCGCGTTATGCGTGGCTCAACCTTTAAAAACTAAAGAAGGGAAAGGAGTATCAAAAGCATTCCAAACAATTTTTCGAGAAGGTCGCATTCCAAAAAGAATTCAGAGTGATCAAGGAAAAGAGTTTGAAAATCAGCGTGTGAGAAGATTATTTGAGAGGCATGACATTGAGTTGTTTAGTGTAAAGAGTGCTTATAAAGCTGCACTCGTTGAACGTTTCAATCGCACATTAAAAAATCGCTTGTGGCGACATTTTACTGCCAACTTGACACAAAATTGGACAAAGGTTCTACAAGATACACTCCATGCCTACAATCACTCTATCCATCGTTCTATTGGACTCAGACCAGTCGATGTAAATGCTGACAATGTAGATAAAGTGCGCGAATCATTCCAACGTAAACGCACTCATGTGAAAAGTGATGTGAAAATTGGCGACAAAGTTCGTATCTCAGAAGTGAAAAGTGTTTTTGCTAAAGGGTACCTTCCGAATTGGACAGAGGAGGTATTTACAGTATCAAGGATTAATCAAAAAGACTCTCCGACCACCTACAAGTTGAAAGATTACGATAATGAAGAAATTGAGGGTAGCTTTTTCCGCGATGAGATTGAGGTAGTCACTGAAAGTGAAACATATTTGGTAGAGAAAATCATTCGATGTAAAAAACGGCAAGGTGAAGAATGGTGTCTTGATAAATGGACTGGTTATCCTTCAAGTATGAACTCTTGGATGCGTCGTGCCGACATCTTTCATCTAAGTGATCGACAGTGATTCATTCAAAGTTGTAACTAACAATGTTTAGGGTTTGAGCTATGAATCCAACTGCCTCATTTTATTCACGACCCTCCTATGTAAGTGGTGGAGGACAAATTTACATCGGTGCTCGCCGCCAACGTGGAGGTAGCATACTTGGTGCACTGAAATCTGTTGTAGCACCTCTCATATCCAATGTCGGTAGATCATTAAAACGAAATGTTTTAAGTAATGCCGTTGGCTTTGCTGGTGATGTTGCTAGTGATCTTTCCAGAGGTAGAAGTTTTAAGAGCAGTTTGTTGAATCGTGGGAAGGAACGCGGTTTAAAAACATTGAAGCAGACCTTTGCTGGTGTTACTCAAGGAAAGAAATCACCTAAACGAATGAATAAAGGAAGGAGGAAACATCGCGGAGCTGGTAAGGTGCGATCTTCAGTCAAAAGGCATTCACGCAAACATCGCAGAGGCTCTAATCATTCATCAGGCGCTAAACGACGACGCTGCTATCACTTCTAATCATGGAGTGTAAAACTTCCGGGATTTGTTTGCTTGATCAACAAGCCATACAGACAGATATTCTTAGTTCAAGTATTGTAGATTATCATCCTCGAACAGCTGAGAATGCTGGCCCCATTGAATTTGTTATTCCTGGTGGTAGTGATGACTACATAGATTTGAGTTATGCTATGGTTGATTTGAGGTTTAGAATTCAGCAAGCAGATGGAACTGCTATTGACGATACACATAAAGTTGGGCTGAACAATTTACCATTGACTACATTACTTCGCGATGTTTCTCTAACGATTGGAGAGCAGCAGGTGGAAGGTGGTCAAAGCGATTATCCCTATAAATCATATTTCAATCATGTATCACAGTTTCATCCAGCAGCACAAAAAAGTCATATGGAAGCCATGGGATGGTACAGAGATGAAGCAGGAAAATTTGAAGTTGAAACAAACAGTGGCTTTGTAAAGCGATCTGCTATGATTAAAGATAGTAAAGTATGTCAGCTATATGGTCCGCTGAATTTAGACTTCTTTAGACAGTCAACATTTTTACTCTGTAATACCAGCATGCGACTCAAGCTGACATTGAATAAGCCTGAATTTGCGCTGAATGCATTTGCTAAAGTTGACAATTTTAGAATTCATGTGGAAGATATTTCACTTTACATTCGTCGAGTAGTACCGAATCCAAGTGTCATTAGAGGACATGCTGAAGGTCTTAACCGCCAAAATGCCATTTACCCCGTTCAGCATACAAAGCTTCTCACCTTTACAATTCCGAAAGATCAAAAGAGTTTCATGAAAGATGGCCTCTTTCCATCGGAAGCACCGAAGCTCCTCATGGTGGCAATGGTTGAAAATGATGCATTTAATGGTAATATAAAGAAGAATCCTTTCAATTTTAAACACAATCAGTTAAGTGAAATTGCTTTACGTGTAAATGGTGTGAGTCATCCTGGTCCACCCTACAAACCAGATTTTGCTGCGGATCAATTTATGCGCAGTTATGTTGATTTTATGGATGTCTTTGGCTTTTACAATACGGATGACACCAACGGACTCACTATGAAAGAGTTTAAGAGTGGATATACTATTTATGCATTTGATTTGACTGCTGACAGCGATATTAGTGCCCCCTATAGTCAAGCGAACGTGCCTCATAATATTCGTTTGGATTTGACGTTCAGAAAACACTACCTGAGACGATCAATGTATTAATTTATGCAGTCTTCGATTCAAATATTGAAATTACAAAGTATCGTGACGTGATTCTTCAGTATAATCGTTAATGAGTTGGTTGACTGCTGACGATATTAAGACTAAAGTGCAGACGAAGCGACGTTGAAAGCTTTCGATAATGTCTATTCGCTCGATACCTTACCACCTGCAGTAAATCACTATCCCATCTTTATTGTGCTAAACACTCATTCGCAGAATTTAGGCGGTGAGCATTGGAAAGCGATCTTTATTGGAGAAGACCGACGTGGTGAACTATTTGACTCTCTTGCTCGACCTCCAAATATACCAACACAGCAGTGGTTGAGAAAACATACGCGTCAATATCAGCGAAATGAACGCATACTACAACATCCACTTTCATCAACGTGTGGTGCTTTTGTACTGTACTTCATCTTAAAACGTTTACATGTATCTCGATTTGCATCTATTATTCAAAACTTTTTATGTAATCCATCCTCTAATGAAAAAATGATTTGTAAGTTCTATCATGATTTGAAATAAAAACATCATGTTGGAAAAATTGTTTTTTATTTTACAATCCGCTGGGTACGTACATACTCAATGAGATAGTCTAGGATCACATTTGCTTGTACATGAGATTTTAGTCCAGTAATGATCACTTTACTATTATGAAAGATTGCCACATGCACAGGTAACCAACAACTAATGAGAGCTGCAGGAAAAAGTTCGGGTTCATAACACAAATTGTAACTGCTGGTACGAATCTTCAAAAATGACAGACTGTCACTCAATTGAGTAGAGATCACCATATTGTCCACAGTCAGATTCGACATCACACACCTCTCCCTCTTCCATATCCGACGTAGTAGTCTTTGTAGCTCTAAGCGCATTGACTGCGCCGATGAATGAGAAAGGGCGCCGAGAATCTGTACAGTCCCATTTGGGAAGAGTTGAAGATTCCGTGAATTGTTCATCTTCACCACTAACATTTGAGGTCGGCCCGGGTAATACTTGCTGTTTGGAAGGTGTTGGTGTAATGTTGTGAGATCGATTTTGGTGTAGAGTCTGAAGCGACGGAGAATGTTGACGATGGTGTAGCGATGGCGCTTCATGATGAAAGAATGAGTAAATTGAGCGATGTACCTTCCTTTTATACTTTCCCAACTACCTTGATGAAATGTGAAGTTAGTATGAAGTTGGGAATGATAGAGTTGAATTCGCCGATTGTTGACGCGCAACCAGAAGCGATTTCCAATACGTGAATGTCTTTTCATATAGAAGTATTTCAAATCCTTCATGATATGATGTAGAGATTGAAAATGACGATAAGATAAAGCAAACTCTCTTCTCACATTTCCAGTTGAATCTTTGAAATAGACGTTTCGATCATGATCCGTTTCAATACGTTGTAGGGAATCTAATTTCCAACTCATGGTGCGTGGTAGTCATGTCTGATTAAGATTTGCATAGTAGGGTAATGAACTCACGACGAATAAATGTCATGATAGAGCGATGTATGTATCTTCTATACTTCTCCCAATTGTATTTGCGAAATGAGAAACAGTTTGCGGAATGAGAATGGTAGATTTGAATTTCATTTCTGTAATGTTGAAGCCAAACTTGATCACCCAAGGAGATGAATCTTAATGTTTCAAAATATTCCAAATCCCTCATGATATCATTGAGGTTGACAAATTGTCGCCATGTTAATGTAATACCTCTTGATGTATGACCATGAGAATTTTTGAAATGTACGTTTCCATCACGATCAACTCTGATATATTGTGGAGAGTCCAAAATCCAAGTCTTCATGATGTTATGCAAAGTCGCAAATCAGCAATATAAAAATGTCGTTTTATCATATTTTGCTTAGCAATGTGGCTACAAAGAGATTTGCTAGTAATCGAGCCGCACTCTTTTCTACTCCCATTGATCATACACAACAGCTAAATGGAAATTGGGAAGTGGGTGTCACTCAACTTGTTTATAGCAACTGTGTCTATACTTTTGATCATGAGGTGATGACTATTAATATGAGACGTACAGCTGCTTACCAATGTGAAAGGGGCTGCCGAGTATACATTCCACAGTGGCCAAAGAAAGATCTCTTATCATGTAAAAAGTTTATATATCATTTCTTGAATAAAGCGTGTAAACATATTGTCCAATTTACTCCGCACAATGATGATTATACTTATATACATCATGTAGTTGAGAAAGATTGGATTGTTGGTTTAAGTCCAAGTTTAAGAAATGATTTAGGTTACCTCGCTAGCGCCTTAACAAGCTGTGATAATTTTAACGTTAATTACCACATAAGTGGTTATAAACAGTTAATATATCGAGAGGAAGCTTATTATGTAGATCTTATTCCAAAAAATGAGAAGACGTTGGTGAAGAAGATTGTGATTAAGCCAAGAAAGACAAACATGACTCCTGAAACATTATTGAAGAAATTTAATTATCTCCTTCGAGTTGATGGTAAACAAGTGGCAACATTGACTTATATCAAATCATCTAATCATATTGCAATAAGTAAATTAAATGATGATGATCTAGTATTAGTTTGTTCAAAAGATTTTCATCAGTTCTTACGACATCATTCTGCAGTTGTTCATGGAAAATTTAATATGCAACATTTACCATGTGAAAGGTCAAATCAATTTGATACAGAATGGGTCGTATCTTTATACAGAAAGTGTGTAGAGCCTTTAGGTGGTATCTTACATGAAACAAGAGTGTTGATGCCTCGCATCATTACTTCAGTTAAATTGGTTGTACATTATTTAAATGAAGTGATTAATGAGCAACATATTTCATTTTCTGAAAAAGAAGGTACTTTGTCTCTCACTATAAGTGGAAAAGGTATTGAACTAATTATGGATAAAACTCTAATAGACATTTTGGGTTTTGATCAAAATATCTTTAAAAGTGATACTGTAACCAAAGCTAGCGCAGACATGTCGCTATCGCGTCGTATTAACTATTTTCAGATATATTCCAATATTGGTGAAGATGTACGTGTGGAAGATGTTGAAGCTCCATTGCTAGCAATGATACCATACCAGCCAAAAAGCTGCAGTATTTTATCTGAGCATACTTTCAAGAAAGTGCATTATACAAAGCTGAAATCAAACTACATCCCACAAATTGATATTGCAATTTATGACGATGCTGGTGCGTTGATTCCTTTTCATAAAGATCATTTGACAAGTGTCACACTCCATTTCCGAATGAAGAGTTAATGCAAAAGTATGCTAATATATTTTTCCAATGTGATTAGTATGGAAAGTGAAAATAAGGACTCGTTTCTAATCTACTTACCCAGTAATGCTTCTATGAATAAATTTCCCAAAAATAAACCATCAGACTATCGAGTAGAATTAAATCGCCCACTGCATTTAGAAGGTGAATGGGAGGTTGGCGTTTCTAGTATTTGCTATGATAGCAATATTCAGAATGTGAATGATTTGGAAGAAATGATATTGACTCCTCGCACCCATGATGGAATAACGATGAATAATGCATTCCAGTTCCCATACAATTTAACATCAGATGGAAAGTGGAACTATGAATGGATTCAGATAAAATCAGATTCTTATGAACCATTTGGGAATGAGAAAATTATTAAGGCATTCAACAGTGGTAATACTTCCATCATGAAGAATAAAAATCAGAAAGCTTATGAGTTTACTATCTATCATTGGAGTGGGAGACAGTTCCTCCGCTTTCATTCTTTTACTAAAGGTCTTACGCTGAGGTTGGATAATGAATTCTATCCACATCTTGGTTTTGGTCATGGACTACATCTAACGTCAATTGCTACTGCAAATGTTAAAAAAGTTTATTCAAATCGAATCAACAAATTTCATTATAGATTTAAAATATTTGATGAAGATGTTGTAGAATGCGAAGAACGCATCATTTTGAAAAAGCGTGGTGTTCAATCTTTATCACTTATTGAGTTAGTAAAACGATGGAATGAGACTGTGGGTAAGAAGTATGGAGAGAAAATTATGGCGGACAAAGATAAGTTGGTTATTCAGAAATATAATGACAAACTTACAGTTTATTTCTCTCCAACCTTGCGTCATTTTATAAGACATTATACACCTATTACTGGAAGCGGTGTGGTGTATGCTTCTCATGAATATCACACTAAAGCTGATTCAGTTAATGATGAATGGTGGGTGGACATCTATGGTGATCACATCAAGAAAATTTACCAGTCTTATGAAGAATCTAAAGTTGCTATCAATATAATGCCGCGTCTATATCATACAGTTGAAAGCTTCATTCATGTAGTAAATCCTTATATACAACAGAAGTTGAAGCATGTGATGAAAAGTAAATATGATGTAAAGACACACCACATTTCGTTTTCAATTGAAAATCAACGCGTTGTTCTGAAACTGGGTGATGACATTCAATGTCAATTGAGTAAAAATTTGAAAAAACTCTTTGGTTTTTCAATGCTACAAACTGTGTTTGCTGCTGCGCATACGACTGGTATAGAAACACCAATGACACTTGATAAACATGAACAGCACCTTTACATTCAAAGTGATTTGATTCTTCCTATTTCTGTTGGTGAGAAAAAAGAATACATTTTACGTGATTTCATTCATGATAAAGACGCTTCATATGGAATAGTCGAGAAGATGTTTGAATCTATTTTCTATCATTCCGTCGTCAAACAAACTATACCCTCTATTACTATCAAAATTACCAATGGTTTACAAGAGTGCATCCATGTGAAAGATACTAAATCCCTCGTAACTTTAGTGTTTCGGAAAACAAAGTGAAGTCATTGTGATATGTTTATTGAAATAAAAATATGTATATGAAAAAGTCTTTTCACAGATATAGGGGGAATGGGCTGACTGTAGGCATATATTCACAAGGAAGAAACGATCTCATGCGATACATAACACAGCAATGTTTATCTACAAAAAGCAACATCAAAATACTGAGTTAAAGTTGATTATGTCAATACATCTCCTGAATGTGGTAGCGTGAGTTTTATTCTTTTGGGTGGAGGTATGTTTGTGTCAGGATGTCCATGTGGAAGAGATGTGTTATGTCCTATCCAACACCTCTTATCCTCCCATGCTGAAAGCGCCCGTTTCTTGAACGTGTACGTTTTCACAGTATGAACTTGAGATTTTAAGATTGTCATATTGACAAACGTTATAGTTTTATTTTTATATGCCTTCTTATAGGACCGATGTTTCATTTTATGAACAATGGATTTTGATATACCTTTAGCACGCTTAATACTATCTGTACATTCTTTTGATTTCATGGAATACATTTTAGGACGGAGGAGAATCATTTCATCTATTTCCTTTCCTGCTGTTTCATCCTTAAAACAACCAAGTTTGGCTTTATTCTGTATGGAATAGAGTGGATGAGTGGGATTGTAGTTAGATGTGTCGAAATATCTTTCTAATGACTTGCCTACTTCATTAAAATTTAAATCTTTTTGAGTGGTAATTCCTAAAAAGAAACTATCTGTATCACCACCCGGCAAGCGAACCTCTTTTACGAGAGGGCAAAGTTTTAGTATTTTATAGAAGAGTTGATACATTTCAAGCTTGGAAGAATCTAAAACGGCTTGCCCAATATAGATGGGTTTGCACAACTCAACTTCTGATTTAATCATTTTGACACCTACAAGATCCTCATCGATAATGTCTCTATCAATGAAAAGAGGTGATGAGGTCAATTTGTGATATTTTTGTTCATCAACGACTAGTTTGTAGTTCATACGTTTTCTAACATCCTACATGGTCTTTCCGAAAAGACTGTTATTCTTATATTTATAAAAATCCTTTTCAAAATTATTTTGGGCGAGTGCGGGTTTTTGACTGTTACTATCTATGTAGGGTTTGAGGAAGGCTTTCTGTCTAAATTTGATAATGCGGTGAACTGACTTTAGAAGCATGCCCATTTCTAAATAGAATTTTAATATGCAGAAGTGTACGAGATAATTTTTCTTATCATATTGGGTGAGTAAAAGTTTGCGGCATGGTTTGTACCTTGGCTGTCCACACTCTATTAAGTTATTATGAAATTGTGACATGAATGGTGAAAACATATCTTCAGTCACTTCACTAGATTCAGGTGCGAGTGGGAAATCAGCAGTTTTATTTTTAATACTGTTTGGATAAATCAGATCCACTTCAAAATAATATCCCCAATCACCTTCATCTGGAATCTTCAGTATGTTTGAAGGGTTGGAGTAATACTCAAGCTCATCTTGATTTAACCAACTAAACTCGGAATGAGGTAGTGGTTTAGACAGTGAACTGCCATATAAATTATTTTGGTCATAGTACTTTAGGTGGATATGATCATCACCTACTGTTTCAGATTTTATATGATGTTTATTTACAAATGTGAGACCACCGCGTATTCCGCGCTCAAATATATTATACATCTCTGGGTCTTGTAAGAGATTAATGGTCTCACCAGTCATTTTAAAGGCTGATTTAAAGGACATGGCTGGTAGACTGACAAAGTGGACAGGATCTAATTTGTCTTCTTCTAATGCCACTCGTCGAAATTCCTGAAAGACATCAGCCAGCAAAATGACATCTAATTCTAAGTAAGCGATCATATAATCGCCAAACGTTTTACAATCAAATTTTAACCATGCCTCTTGAGCATGTTCATAGTCCTCTACTGGACAATCTTCACCCGTCAAATCGTTTTTGAATTTGTCAATGGAAGGAAGGGTTGTTTCATTTAGTTTAGACATTGAGGTAAAATACGCATAAGGAAAGACTCCTTTGCGAGTGATTATTTCATCCGTTAAGTTTGGATAGTGTTTCTTCAAAGTTTGACTATGGGGAAGAAACTTGAGATTTCGAACGAGAGAAGCTAGTGACGCTGACATGAATTGAAATGAATCTAAAAATTTTATTTCGAAGAAGACTGTCTTATTTTCTTTAGTTTTATCTACTGGTACTTTTGCTGTCATTGCCATGAATTTTTCTCTCGTTTGTGCTATAACATTGAACTGCCACGATTTCATCTGGCTCAACCCTCCTTTTATGAGCATATGACTGTCATAGCTCTTAAAGTTATGAAAAATGACGGGTAGTACACGACGTCTCAACCTAAGTGAAAAGTTACATTTGGAGCCGAGTGCGTTTCTAAATTTACCAGTGATGTGATCATGATCACGCACTTTCTTAATTTTATCGTCATCAAACGTTTTATGACATTTAGGGCACGATGTGCAACTTTCAAATTTCTGTTTGTCTTCATCTGACATATGTAGTGACTTACGCTGCAATTGTGAATCATATGATTGTTGAAATTTAGCAGCTTTATCGAGAAATTCTAGAAATTTTGAAATACAATCTTCACCTTGCCAAGTATGCATTTTGTTTTGTCTATTCCTAAAGTGATCATGCCATACTTCATAGCAGGATATGGCTGCTGGCTTGTGGATGATATCATCAATGTAGCATTCTATGTCTGCGTAAATGATACGCAGGGGACTTAATTCGTCACCATTATCCCTATGTGAAAATATTTTATCTTTGGGCATGCGTTCCATTTGTAATTTACCTCGCTTGCACCATTCATAGTGAGTTTCAAATTTATCTTTACTCCAAAACGAGCGGATGCAGCGGTCGCATACAAAATGTTCACCTCTTTTAGAGTGCCCCAAGTGAGTGTACAAGCGAGAGATTTTGGGAATACAATAGTAGTGCCATTCCTCGCTATCATCTTGTTTTACTAATAAGAGGTTGACTACACGTTCATAACAAGTTGAACGTGAATTATAGCGGGCACCCTTCAACCCCTTCTCCCACACGTGAACGACAATTTTAATCTTATTATGTTTTTCGAACGTTTCTACATCTTTGATTTTCATGTTGTCACTATCAGAACCTCCAAAGTCTAGTTCATCCTCCCACTGTCTATAGCTATAGGTGCGATCTCGATGCGCGTTGATATCATTATAGTGAAGGATGGATAGGACTGCATATTTGAAACACTGTGATTTACAATTGACATTGATGACAGCTTTCTTATTATACAACGTTTTTGGTAGTTTAAATGTGCCTCGAGCTGCATGACTTTCTAATAGGGAAATTTTGAATATGGCTGAGTCCACACCATCAAAAATGAGAGCGCTGTCGCGTTGATTGAATTTATCTACATTTGATTTTAAACATTGAATATGGAAATTTAGCCAAGACTGGCAGTCTACAACTTCCGTTGCGGAAGAGGAAGGAACATGAAACTGTATTCTCTCCGTCACTTGACCCGTTTGAAAATCTATCTTAGTATATTTTAGTTTGAGGTAGATGAGCGCCTTCATTCTAAAATTGTCTAAATTGTTGAAGAGCGCTTCGATAATGCTAGAATTTTGAAGGAGCCACTCAGGAAAATCTACTATTTCAGTATTGGACTCCATGCAGTAGTCGCGTACTAAATTATTGTGTGAAAAATTAATGAGGGAGATGATAGAGGTACCGTTGGTGTAGTGATCATTTGCATGCGTGTGTTGAAGTCTGTGCGAAGATCGCTGAAAGTGACTATCAAAAGAAAGAGGGCACAAATCGCAAGGAAAGGAGATGTCATCGTCAGAATCAACTTCACCTCCGGAGATTGACGCCCCTTTGCGTTGACACACACGTTGTTTGATGTGTCGAAGGAGACTGTGCTTCCTTGTAAACATATGTCCGCAGTCGGCGCATTCCCACTCGTTGCTTTGTCGCGAGAGTCCTGAGCTGGAACTCACATCACCTGAAAGAGAAATCATTCTATCATCTCTGTTCAAGTCTCAGTGTATTGTTACAACCTACTTTGACTCAACAACTCTAAACTTTCCTCGAGAAGGGAGGGCGTTGGTGATGAAGTTGATGCCTGAAATTGAGGAAGATGCTATTAGCCACACGTTTGAGGGAGATGAGTGAAGAAATTTTCAACTTACCATTTCAACGAAATCGAGTTTAAGGTTGATACTTCAGAAGATAGAGACTTCACGAGAGAGCAGTTCACTTATACGCCAGAGAACACTTCACTTATATATCACAAAGACAGAGTGAAATGACACGAATGTTACTTTACATATACTTTCGTATTCATCATTCATTGGCTGTTCATTCTGATTGGTTGCTTGTTGATACTTAAGAATTAGAAAACATTTCAAAGTTATTATTCGCAGTCAACATGACAAGCCCTCCGACAACACCAAACACAAAATTCTCTTCTCCATCCTCAACACCAGAGGCGCTCGTTGCACCAAACGCCCCAACGAAGGGGAAGGTAGAGAAGGTGTACCGACTGGACAATATCAGAAAGTTGTCATTACCAGCGGACAACGAAGACAGTGTATGTGAGAAGGAGTGTCCCGACTTAACAGGCGTGAGGTGGAAGTATCTCCAGTACGATACTGACGATGTGATGGAGATCACCAGCACGAAATTCCTCCACCAATTATGGGAGTGGTACACCCCTAACTCCCAGCCACGAACTATGGCGGAGTGGGAGTATATTGACAAAGTGAGGCTTGCAGTGGAAGAACGATTAAAGCAACTGAACTGTTTTTGTTATCTATGTGAAGCCAGACTCTGGGACGATATTGACGATGAAGACCTATTGAAATACATGCCATAATAAATTTTTATTTCGTATTATCTTTGCTTTCATACTGACTTACTTGAATGGGGCTTCAGTGGATGATTTAACCATGTATACATTTTCATTTGGAAATAATAGCACGCTTAGTCTAGCTTGTAAATCTTAAAACATTTCATATGGGCGATGATGATAGATGAAATAGTGTTAAATAAAATTAAGATAGCTTACACTTCTGATACAGGGATAGCAATCGACTGCGATCCATGCGTAAAGAGCTTGTTAGACTACGGATGGGCTTAAGTGGATGATTTAACCATGTATACTTCTTCATTTGGAAATAGTAGCACGCTTAGTCTAACTTGTAAATCTTAAAACATTTCATATGGACGATGATGGTAGATGAAATAGTGTCAAATAAAATTAAGATAGCTTACATGATTCTGAGATAGCAATCGACTGCGATCCATGTGTAAAGAGCTTGTTAGACTACGGAAGAGAGAAGTGTGTTATGTTGCGTGTGGCGCGTGAGTGTCCTCCCATTTCATTCCATTCATCAATTCGTCTCATTGATAGAGACAGGTAGAACTCATGGTTCTCATAACGTATGCAACGGAAAGTTTTAGGCAACCTTCGACAGTTGGCTAAATGTCGCCCTGGCGCGAATGCATACTACGTTGAGACAGAGGCAACCACTTGCAAACATGACGCAGAAAGGTTAAACAAGATTGACCATTGCCGAATATCCCTTGCGGTATACATAGCTACGGGTTTCACCGCCGCCCTTTACAGGAACGCCCGTCGAAAGGAAGTATTACACCGAACTTCATTTGCAACGTTCAAGTTGACTGATAGCAGATTCAACTTAATGATAGTATTCGCCAGTCCGAAGACTGCCCAGGGCAAATCGCGTGGAGGTTCTATCATGTCTTGCCCCATGGTGGCCCTTAAGAGAGCCGATGTTTCGTTCTCGGGGTGTGAATTTAAGTTGACTATTGGCTGGAATAGTCAATGGGTATGACGGTTAGGTTCTCATAGACCCTATACCGCCGAGGTCGTGCTGGTGCATCTGGCACCTTTCGGATGCGAGTGGTATTCGGAGTCCACACCTCATCCGTCCAAACGATCCTCTTGATCTTCCCCTTATCATCTTCTTCATCCCACTCGTCGAGGATGACGAACTCGGGAATGGCGTTGTCTTCATCGATGAAGACGGGAATGCTGTTGGCAGATGTCGCTTCCATCGTGACTTGAAATTGAATGAGAAGCGCTACAATCTTCTGGCTTATATAGGGTTTTCAACAATGAATTGCTCAACAGCGAATCAGAATGCTTCAGGGATGGCAATCGACTGCATAACGTTCAAGTTGACTGATAGCAGATTCAACTTAATGATAGTATTCGCCAGTCCGAAGACTGCCCAGGGCAAACCGCGTGGAGGTTCTATCATGTCTTGCCCCATGGTGGCCTTTAAGAGAGCCGGTGGTTCGTTCTCGGGAGTAACGTCATCTTACACCCTACCAATTCTGCTGAGAGAGTCTTTGACTCTCTCTTTGGTAGCACTGTCGACTTCCACACTAGCTGGTACATGGCTAAAAAGTGGAATGTAGCGCCATTCCGTTGGATTTACAGCAGTTGCTGTCATCGGATTGCCAATCCGAGCAAGATTATTATAAACTCTGTCTTGCTCCTCTAGCCTGACAAACTCCTCAAATAAATTTCGCGGCCTTAACTGCGGTCCGCGAGGAGAGCTGACTTGACTGTTCGGCGTCTGCATGATTGAAATGAAATGAAATGAGAGGCAGTGGTTTATATACCCCTCTAACGCGACGCAACGTTCAAGTTGACTGATAGCAGATTCAACTTAATGATAGTATTCGCCAGTCCGAAGACTGCCCAGGGCAAACCGCGTGGAGGTTCTATCATGTCTTGCCCCATGGTGGCCTTTAAGAGAGCCGGTGGTTCGTTCTCGGGAGTAACGTCATCTTACACCCTACCAATTCTGCTGAGAGAGTCTTTGACTCTCTCTTTGGTAGCACTGTCGACTTCCACACTAGCTGGTACATGGCTAAAAAGTGGAATGTAGCGCCATTCCGTTGGATTGACAGCAGTTGCTGTCATCGGATTGCCAATCCGAGGAAGATTATTATAAACTCTGTCTTGCTCCTCTAGCCTGACAAACTCCTCAAATAAATTTCGCGGCCTTAACTGCGGTCCGCGAGGAGAGCTGACTTGACTGTTCGGCGTCTGCATGATTGAAATGAAATGAAATGAGAGGCAGTGGTTTATATACCCCTCTAACGCGACGCAACGTTCAAGTTGACTGATAGCAGATTCAACTTAATGATAGTATTCGCCAGTCCGAAGACTGCCCAGGGCAAACCGCGTGGAGGTTCTATCATGTCTTGCCCCTAGGTGGCCCTTAAGAGAGCCGATGGTTCGTTCTCGGGAGTGACGTGATGGGGTGGTGAAGGCGGGCAAAGATCTGCAATGAAAATGATATGTATTAGAATAGGATATACTATCTTATTTACTTTTCACTTACCAAGTTAGCCATCCTTTGGCAGTCTCGCGCGCTTTCTGACAGAGAATTTGTGCAGATGACCGCGCATTCTCAGGCTGGCATGTAGGCATTTCTTGGTCGGATGGCCGTTATAGCAAATTATAGACTCGTCCAGAGTACGGTTGACGAGTACTTCGCCGTCCAAATGATTATCCCGAATAGGGATGTGAAATTCAAACAAACGATCCTCATACACACGATTCCACTCATCCCTCATGCGCTCCAACTTCTCAAACGCCTGCCTCTCATCACCCCGCCGAGCCACAGTCCTCTCCAACTCAACATTCCTCGCTCTCAACACACTCATCTCCTTCATCATCTCCTCAAACTTCGCTTCTGCATCTCTCATTCTTCTCTCCGCAGCACTCGCCCTCTTCTCACACTCATCATTCTTCTCTTCCAACTCTCGCGTCTTACTCTTCAAATCAGTCACACTACGCCTCATTCTAATATTCTCATCCGCTACCTCCTTCGACTTCAGTTCCTTCTTTTTCAACTCATCCAACTCCTTCACAACTTCATCCTTCACCTTCTTCAAACTCTCATACTTATTCACCAACAAATCATGCGCCATCTGCTGCGAAACATGCTTCCTCTCTTCATCCTTCAACCACCTCGCCGACTGCCTACGTATCCCACCACTCTTCACTTTTGGGGAAGATGAGCTCTGCGGGGGGTCGGTGATGACAATGTTTGACACCTCCGACGACGAAGAGCTCAACTTCCTCACACGCTTCCTCACACGCTCCCTATCTAAATCCACATCATCCTCATCATCACTCTCAAGCACTCTCTTTCGCCCAATCTCAGCCTCCAACGACGCAACTGCTCTCGCCAACTCATCATTCTCAACAACATTCTCAACAACATTCTCAATCTTACCCTCTCGCTCTATCGCCAACATTCGCTCCCTCTCTTCAACAATCAACTGCGTGAATCGCAAGTCATTCACCAAACCTCCACTACAGTCAGCATGCACTCTGTAAAAACGCGCCTCATCCTCACCACCCTTCAACACTCTACACTTAACACACGCAACCCTATTCAGGATAATCATGTGGTCGGTGCCCGCCTTCTTGACATGCGCCTTGGCGTCCGCACTGCGATTAATTCGCCCACATGTGCACATTTTAATATGGAATTTGCGGTTCCTGTCATTAGCCATGCCTGAGATTTCTTGTTAACTGTAAGATAATGAAATTTGTATAAGTTTGGAATCATGTAGTACAGTCATATTCCTAAAGTATTACACTTAGTCAGGAATGATAGATTTGAGTGTAGTGAGTGGCACTCGATCCCGTCGACAGCCCGAAGGCCTTGTACTGATCACTAGGGAAGTGAGAGATCTTCCCCGATACCCGCTATTTACAGCTGAAGACATCATTGTCACTGCCCCGAAGTGGTAACAGGAACACCAAGTCAAAGGTAGTGATCAGTAGCTCGGATCTAACCCCTCAAAGCTGCCTTAGACTTAGTTAAATTTCCAATCTAATAGCAGATATGAACTCAGCATACTTGAAAACCTTAGTCTACATGTTAAAACTTTGAAAAAACTGAAAATCAAGAATTTTTAAAAAATTCCGCATTTTACTACTCATACTACTTTTAAAAATTTTATCAGTAGTAGAGACACTATCAAACTCTATCATACAAACTTTGAAGTAAGAAGATAGCTTGCCTACTTCAAAAGATAGAGTCCCTTGAAACACCCGATATCGGGAGTTCAGAGCGACGACCGTCGCTTACCTCGTCTTTCGATGAAGTGATCAGACTTACGTTCTCGGGGGTTTATATATGCTCGGAGGAAAACTTAAAATGGCTCTATCTCCGAAACTATTCATTGTAGCGATATGCGGTTTGTTGCAAACGATTTTTCTCATCATTCTCTATCATATGACACCTGAACCATTCTCATATGACCACGGGAAGTTGGTCCGTCAGCACATGTCCATGTAACATGCCACAAGTGAAAAAATTCCCAAGTGTGAGAGCTCCAGTGTGGTGAAAATTTTGAAAAATTTAAAACCTCCGAATTTCGACCTGGGACCTTCACCAAAACATTTTTCATCAGATTTCACTGACCCCCCCTCCCCCCCTCTATCGGAGAAATTTCATGAAACAAACTTTGGTAAAGGTCCCAGGTCGAAATTCGACACTTTGGAAAAATTTTTAATTTTTCCCATACAAAGCCACTCTGACACTTAGAATTTTTTCAGGTGAGCTCCGACCTAAAATCTTGTAACAGCTCTAACTTTTGAACGAAGACAGATATGAACACGCCGTTTCTTTCACTGAATTTGTCTCACTCTTAGCTTTCAAACGAGCTATTGCACGACAAAATCCGTCCACTAGAACCAAAGTTAGAAGATTGCTGTCGGGGGGGTCAGTGAAATTTGATGAAAAATGTTTTGGTGACGGTCCCAGGTCGAAATGCCACACTTTGGAAAATTTTCAAAATTTTACCCATACAAAGCCACTCTGACACTTAGGATTTTTTCAGGTGAGCGAGCTCCGACCTAAAATCTTGTAACAGCTCTAACTTTTGAACGGCTGGTCCGATTGACTCGCGGCAAAAATGGCGTCGAGCAGTTTTTTCTCCTCTTTCAAACGAGTAGCTGTAAGACAAAATCCGTTCACTAGAACCAAAGTTAGAAGATTGCTGTCGGGGGGGGGGGTCAGTGAAATTTGATGAAAAATGTTTTGGTGAAGGTCCCAGGTCGAAATTCCACACTTTGGAAAATTTTCAAAATTTTACCCATACAAAGCCACTCTGACACTTAGGATTTTTTCAGGTGAGCGAGCTCCGACCTAAAATCTTGTAACCGCTCTAACTTTTGAACGAAGACAGATATGAACAAGCCGCTTCTTTCACTGAATTTGTCTCACTCTTAGCTTTCAAACGAGCTATTGCACGACAAAATCCGTCTACTAGAACCAAATTAGCAAGGGCTAACCTTAGGCGAAACACAGTTAATAATGAATTAAATCACAAATCAAACTATTCAGTAAGTAAAACCAATGTGAAAAATAAAAAATAAAACACAAATGTAAATGTTGAAAATATTCAAATGGTAGGTAATGAAAAAAAGTACTGTGTAAATATAAGTGAGAAAAAAAATTGATGACTTACTCGAGAACTCCTGCCTGTCTGCCACACTGTGTGTTGGGCAGTGTAGTAATTGCGGAAACAGCTTATATCTATTGACAAAACTTAATCTGCAGGTCTGGTCGCCCAGCTGCTTGCACATGTCAATTGCGTCAGAATGAAATTAAATGCTTTGATTGAGGAGAAGATGAAGTAGAAGATAACGATAAGTGTAAAGAATTTGATCCCTCAAAAGGACCCATGTGGCGTTCCCTACAGGTTAAAGGAAATAACAACTACAACAGATTACCTAATTGAATAAATGTGCAATTGAGGTCATCAGCAGGAACTTAGGTAAGGATTCGCGTTTCGGCCCCTACTCCTGAACGCTCAAACTCACCCAAGCGGGGCCCTGCTATATGAAAGCAGCCTCGAAATCAATTAAATCAATGAAAGCACGCACAATTATTAAGAAGCTGCTTAGCAGAAAAATATCCGTATTTCAATAAAGTTTCACTATGCTTATGCAGCTGCTTCTCAGCACTTTGCTTGAGATCTACGCTGTTATATCCTCTCTTAATGAGAGTAGTAGCTGTACGATTGACTTTTTGGATGAAATCTTTTTCCAATGTAAAACTTGTCCAGCAAACACTCTAGCTCCTGTCCTGTAGGGCATACAGTTTTGCGGAAAGGTTAAAAGGGTGACAGGGAAATTAAAATGGTCGACTTTATGAAAAACAGATGTAATTGTGCCGCAGTCAGTGATATTTATGTTAATATCAAGATATTCTACTTGTTTGTTATTACTCCCACTTCTGCTGGCTTCTAGACTAGGTGGGTAAATCTGTGGTATCAAGGAATCAAACTTTTTATAATTAATAATGCATAAATCGTCGATGTATCTAGAAGTATTAGATAATAATCTAGCTAGACCGTACTTCTGATTCTTCATTAAATTAGTCATAAAAATAAATTCACAATGTAAAAGAAACAAATCCGCAAGAAGAGGACTGCAATTACCACCCATAGGAATGCCTCTTACTTGTTGAAAGACTAAACCTCCGAAAGTAACAAAAACTTCGCTTATAATGAACTTAATGGCTTCTTTAAATTTATCCTTAGTGAATACGCTATAACCTTGATACCTGACACCTGATAAAAAACTTTTTTCAAAACCTACACACAAATATTTCCTATTAGAATCGTTGAAAATTAAGTCGAGCAGGTCGGAAATGTGAGTAATGACATCCTTATGATCCAGATTGGTGTACAAAGTGGAAAAATCGAAAATTTGTACGTCATATGCTGTAATGTTTTGAATTTTATTGAGGAATTCAGCGGACGATACTATGCTCCAATAACAGTTAATACCACCATTACTATGAATTGCGTTGCAATACTTCCTAAAATGGTCTCTGATAACAGACAAACCTTTATTAATCTTAATGGAAAGTTGCTTAGTAGTACAGTGCCTAGCACCAGCTATAAAGCGAAATTTGAAGGGATTTTTATGTAATTTTGGTATCCATTATAATTTTGGGAGTTTTTCATCATCTTTTCTACAAAGGGTGCTGAATAATTTACTCATAGAATCCTTATGCCTCTTAACTAAATCACTAGGAGACACATCATATGGAATGTAAGTACTATTACCAATAGGGGTTAGTGAGTTAAGATCGAATCCAAGTTCTTGTAATAAGACCATAACGTAAAATTTTTTACAGATGAATGCGTAATTACTATTAGCTTTGTCTACGGTAGTTATTATAAAATGCTGATGATAATACTTCAAATCTCTGCTGAAATTACGAAAAGATTCAAATTTCGTTTGTAAATTATCTACATTTTTATTTTTATGTATTCTATCTTTAGCTAATACTAGTATCCTGTTTTTCCAAGCCTGAAAGTCACTGACTGAAAGTTTAAACTTATTGCACATATTTGTGATGTGCTTATCTATGGATACAGTTATGCTATCTATAACGTCGTTGTGACGAACGGGAAGGGACAAACGGTGCTTAGAGCCTAATGAAAGTAACTCTTTCAGGTCTGGTTGCTCAATAAAATCCAAATCACCAGTAAATACATGTTTGTGATGCTCATTGATGTGAGAAGGGTGCTGACTACACTTACAGTCTGAATGGACAATATTTTGTAAGTTGCTTCTATCCAACTTGTTGATGAATTTGTTATAGTTGCAAATTTTCAATGAGACAGGGTTATTCAGAGAAAAATAGGTTTTGGGCGGGTACTGTTCCCGAACTTTATCAGGTACTAAACGATTGAGACTTTTATCGTGTAAAATACTAGAGATGTCAACCTTGTCCATGATTTTATTTTTGAAATCAAAGACAATATTAGTTTTTTGGACTGCAGGCTTTCTGGACTCATTGCTAATCACTTTATTGTAGAAATAAGCTGAAAAAATATAAGCAAACTCGCTAGACACGTTAGTGAGCTTTTGTTTAATGATACTGTTAGAAATGATAAAGTTAGAAGATTGCTGTCGTGGGGGGGTCAGTGAAATTTCATGAAAAATGTTTTGGTGACGTTCCCAGGTCGAAATTCCACACTTTGTAAAATTTTCAAAATTTTACCCATACAAAGCCACTCTGACACTTAGGATTTTTTCAGGTGAGCTACCGCAGACCACCCTCCCAACCTGGCCGCGACACCACGCCAACCTGGCCGGCACACCACGCCAACCTAGACACCACATCACCGCGCGCTATACGACGGTCGGCCAGAGGGGGGGGACGTCAGCGAACCTGACGGACGCACGTGGCCGGCACACCACGACACTCTGTCGTTCCAGAGGGGGGGGACGTCAGACTCAAAGCACCACGGCGGCCGACCACGACACTCTGCCGTTCCAGAGGGGGGGGACGTCAGCGACGGCGGCCATCTTGCGCGGTCCAGAAGTGGAGTTTTACTTACTACTATCATCGACCAAATCAGAACAGAAATAAGTTATTCAACGAGAAAAAACTAGCTTGATGAGATGAAATAATCAGCTTCAAAGCGTCGAACCAATTTTCTGATGCTTTCTTTCCTTTGCGATTACGCATCACAGGGTTGGAACCGGTCGCCCCGGCCTCGGTCATGAATTTTGGCCCAGAAAATTACGAACTTATGTTGCAATTAGGCCTATTTTATTTCAAATAAAATTCTCAGAATCCTATATTCCAGCCTATATAAATAACAGCTAAGCAATAATTAAGCTCGCTTTCTTTTTAGGTCTATCATATTCCGATCGATCGTTGAAAGTGCGGGACGCCGAAGTACCGTCACCTTCTGTATAATTTTAGACTATAAAAGACAGAGAAGTTTGATTTTTGCTTGGGTGCTATGACGACTATGACCTCCTGTCATTTGATCGACTATTCGAATCTCGACTATTCGACTATTCGACTGTAAGAATAGTGTGTTCCTTAGTCTCTCAACCGCAAAATTATTCCATATCTCGAATAATTTCATTACATGGGAAAGTTTATGTAAATCATAAACATTAGGAGTTGAAATGAATGATTTGATTTCAATGCAATCACATGTAATACCGGAAGCGCCTGCTGCCTGAGCACAATCAACTGACAATCGATTGTAGAGCACTCTTTGAAGTTAATGGCATGCGATCAATTTTGATTGACGTTGTTCTTTTAAACGCCGGCCGGCCGGCCGGTTTCAACCGTAACACATCGCATATATTGTAGAACTTCTAGCAATGTATTCCCAATTTATAGTGTATTTACCTAGATTTTGCAAAATGCTTTAAATATAGATTTCGTTATAGATCAACAAATTTCTTTTCAGCAGGCAATTTGTTTCTTCGAGACATGTAGGAACGATATGGAGGCGAGCAATAAGGACAAGGTGAGATTCAAGTATGCTTTTGAGATATATGATAGATGTCGATGAGAATATTTGATGGTGTATAATGCAGCCTTAGGGTTTTCAATAAAGTAGCCAATAATTTTTTCGGAATTAGAGCGCGTAGTTAATCGCTAAATAGTTTTACTAAGGGTCTGCACATAGTTATATGTACAATATATAACAATGAAGCTTCTGCATAGGAATCAAACATATAGTATAAAATATAGAATAGATAATTCATTTTTTCAGTTTCCAACCGCTAAAGCTGTTCGAAATTTATTTGGCCAGGCTGTCATTCATGGGAATGAATCGGAGATAAGTGACAGCGGTGATGAAAATTCTACTGGCTCCACGAGTAGGCCTATCGACACGGTCCAATACGCTGATTCATCCGATCTATTTAGTGACGATGACGTGACTCACGAGAACTCAGAAAATGACGCTTTTTTATGGAGTAGCGAGAGTAGTAAGAAAACGTCGAATACACGACCGGCGCGCCCCCCCCCCCTCGAAAACGACAGAGTGTGAGACTCGGGTGAGTTGGTTTGACGTGGGCGACCGCCTAGGTTGACGTGGGCGACCGTCTAGGTTGTCGTGAATGGTAAAACGGAGGCCACATTCGGATTCAGCGTGAAATTCTGCATCTGTATGGTGAATTTGAAAGCAATCGGAGAGAAAAAATTTTCGCTGACGTCCCCCCCTCGGGAGAGCTAGCTTCGATCTTGGCTTCCAGTGGACGGATTTTGTCGTGCAATAGCTCGTTTGAAAACTAAGAGTGAGACAAATTCACTGAAAGAATCGGCGTGTTCATATCTGTCTTCGTTTAGATGTGAGACGCCATTTAAGATTTTGGGAGATTGGTGAAAAAACGACAGAGTTAGAATTTTGGACGTTTTGGGCTGTAGCTTCAAAACGAAGCATCGGATGGGAAAACGGATTTCAGATTTGGAATCAGCGTCAAATTCTCTATCAACATGGTGAGTTTCAAGTCAATCGGCGAGAAAAAATTTTCAACATTTTTCGAAAAAACGACAGAGTTAGAATTTGGGACGTTTTGGGCTGTAGCGCCAAAACGAAGCATCGGATGGGAAAACGGAGACAGATTCGGATTCAGCGTACAATTCTGCATCTGTATAGTGAATTTGAACGCCATCGGAGAGAAAAAATATTCGCTGACGTCCCCCCCCCTCGGGAGAGCTAGCTTCGATCTTGGCTTCCAGTGGACGGATTTTGTCGTGCAATAGCTCGTTTGAAAGCTAAGAGTGAGACAAATTCACTGAAAGAATCGGCGTGTTCATATCTGTCTTCGTTTAGATGTGAGACGCCATTTAAGATTTTGGGATATTAGTAAAAAAACGACAGAGTTAGAATTTGGGACGTTTTGGGCTGTAGCTTCAAAACGAAGCATCGGATGGGAAAACGGATTTCAGATTTGGAATCAGCTTGATGTTATTGTCCAATGAGGATCATCATCCAATGAGAATCAAGCATTTCTTTATAAATAGCGAGCCTTCCACAGTGAGAATCATTCCATCGTTGAATCACACGAGTGATGGACGCACATTTTCTCTCTCTCTCTATTCTATTATCCAACTAAAATGGTAAGTCGCTACTTTCCTCCCTCCCTTGAACGTAAACTTAATACAATCTTTTTTCATTTTCAGGCATCTACTCCATCTGCTGCACTAGTAGGACAAAATGGTGGTCAAACGTTACAAGGTTCGCTACGATCAGATCATCTACAACTGAGGCCAGTGGAAGAAACAATCAAGGTACATAATCCTACACTGCTACAGCGTAAATTTAAACAAGTCTTGCGTTATGACGATCATGGTGTAGTACTCCAAACGGGAATGCTCCCTTCCACGGATGTCAAGATAATGCGCAATCAGTATGGGGACTACATACTGATCCCCGTGAGTCCGTACATTCGCCGCCAACTTGATATTATTGAGGAGTACGTGACATTAAATATGGACATTCCTACTCCTCTTGCTCAAGAGTGGAAGGCGAGAGATGACAAGGATACTCCCTATAGAAAGATTTGGGATGGTAATCAAATTTGCCTACCGGTATCACATTGGTGTACTTACTATAAGAAGGAGGAAGATCACTCAACATCCATCACATGCGACGAGTTCGGAGAAGGTACTTGGGATATCCTTTTCAAAGTGAATGGGCTATATTATGGTCGGCACAAGGATAATAAAATAGCCTCTCTCTCCATGCATATGGAATCCATCCTATATATTCCAAAACCACCCAACGTGGACGACATAATTGATCAAATCCTCAACAGCAGTGGTACGAAGCGCAAGTCGGAGAAGAATGCTACCTCAAAACGCAAATCAAAGAAGGAGAATTACTAGTCCTTTCCTAACTCTACCCTATGACAATTCGCTTATGTGGTTTGAGTGTCGTAGACGTGGCCCTATTAGATACATTTTACTTCTTCGTTGCCATCATATCATTTGTGTATTTTGTCGTGAAAAGCATCGATGTAATTCTTCATTTTGTAATATGTTATAGAACGTTTCCTTAGATGTGTAAATTTCCGTTTTAGGCTTCTATCATCATTTTTATGGATTGTGAGGGTGAACCTGTACAGGAGCTCAGTGTTATTGCTATGAACAATTGGACATATCAGATTGTTAGTGTCTATCATCAACATGCCAACTGTGATCCCAATGTTGATCAATGGGCGAGAAAACACATTCATGGACTTAATCTGAAATATTTGCAAGACTACGGCTTTTCTTGTGACAGTGCTCTTCTTATTGACTTTAAACGATGGTTAGCTGCTTTCAATGTTATACGCATCTTTTGTAATAATCCTGGTAAGGAGAGGAAAGTATTTCCCAATCTAATAATTGATGATATTTTGCTCCCGCTTTGGGATAGTAGAGTGAATCAACATTATCATGAAGTCACGAAACGTTTTAAGGATTTGTGTGTTCCTATTTTGTCTGTTCGTTGTAGTAGCTACGTTCATAACCAATGCTTCTTTCCTCCTTACCTCAACACTACCAAAGTCCTGTATGGTTATCATTGCTCGCTGTATGATAGTTACCAGCTGTATCTATTTTATCTCTTTCAAACCATTGATTTAAGTAATGGGCAAAAGACCGTTCCAGGACACCATAAAATTCAAAAAATAGTATCTTTAAAAACGACATAAATTCATGAATTTAGGCCCTTTTTCAGGTTTTTAAGACCTAAATACATGAATTTAGTCCATTCAAAAAGTACCATTTTTTCAAAAAATGGCATTTTTAAAACCGACATAAATTCATGAATTTGAACCCTTTTTCAGGTTATGAAGACCTAAATTCATAAATTTAGGCGTTTTTAAAAATACCCAATTTTCAAATTTTTCAAAATTTCAAATTTGAGAATTACAATTTTCATCCTCAAAATCATGACCGTTCCAGGACACCGAAAAATCAGAAAAGTTAAGAATCTCAAAATTTGAGAATTACAATTTTCTCGCTTAAATCATGACCGTTCCAGGACACCGAAAATCATAAAAGTTAAGAATTTCAAATTTGATTTTTTCTCTCTCTTAAATCATGTCCTATAATTGATGTGCGGGTCTCCGATGTATTCAAAAATTCTTCTCATATCCAAGTGTAAGAATATTTTACTTTGTGCTTGGAGATGTATGATTTCCCTTGTTCAATTCTGAATTCTTCTCCGCTTTGTCTCCAATCGAACAGATCTTTCAGTAGATCCAACCATTGTGATGGCAAGATTTAAACTAAGATTGTAATGTGTCACGTTTTATGAATTGTGCGTGTTTAAATAGCAAGTGAAAATTATGAACGGTGATCTAAGCAAAGCGGCATGTAGGTGTATGAAGTTTGCTTGACAACATACGGGTATGACATGACGCGTATGATTAAATGTACTTGAATGACAATGCGGAAATTGCACCGCATTGTAAATCATTTCATCGACCAAAAGGCGAGCCAGTTCACCGACCAAAACCAGAAAAGTTGCGGTTTTGGTTCGACAGTCGGTCTCGACTATCGATACTGCGATATTGTATTGAATGCTTGGTATAACAACAGAATACTCCCTCAAAGCAGAGAATGAATTAATAGATTGCTTTTATGTTATTAACGCTATGTTATGAATGCACAACCCGTATGATCGCCTCAAACAATCATGCGGTTTGCGAAATGTGGTAACAGATGTTGCTATTGTCTTAATACAGATAAAACAAACAATAACCTCTTAATAAGAGTTCATAAAAATAAAATGGAACATTGTTAAACACGACATTTTATTTCATTTAAAATGAGTAACATTTGAGACTTCCTAAAAAATATACGGCAAACAAACCACGTCAAATTTCGATTTAAATGAGATTGCTAATCAATTGGGAATAAAGAATTTTCACATATTGATGAGGGATGAGTTACTACTGATAAAAGATGTGCGAAACACTAACTCCGCTAATCAACTGATTCCTTACAAATGTAACGTTTTAATTTAGATTAAATTAAATCATTTCAAAATCGAATAAGTAGTAAGGAAAGTCATCATTGTGGAACAGTTTTAAATCAATGCCCCCCCAAGTAGTAAGGAAAGTCATCATTATGAAACAGTTTTAAATCAAAACCCCCCTTCTGACTTCTAGGGGTCCCTTAAGAAATTTTTTTATTATAAAATGAGCAACATAAATGATTTCTTGAAACAATACGGTAAACAAACAACTACAAATTTCGATTTAAAGAATATCGCAAATCAATTGGGAATAAAGAATTTTCATGCTCTAATGAGATACGAATTACAATTCCTAAAAAATAAGCCAACAATAACTATAAATTTCATAACAAATCTTCATACGTCAGAAGAAAAGGAATACATTGGTCTGCAGGTATCTTTAATAAAAATCGAGATAATTACTATTTCGACCGCCCGGACGCTGAGAACTATTGGTTCGACTCTTATGGACTTCCACCTACAAACGAAGTCAAAAAATTACTTGGCAACGGAATTTATAATACATTTCAAATTCAAAAACCGGGAACTACTTATTGTGGTCAATTATGTTTTTATGTTTTATTTAAATTACAAAAAGGAGTACCATTTCTTGATATTATGTTAGAATTGAACGAACCGTAGGTTCTATGGCTACGCCTAACAAGGGAATTTCATTCCCGAAACGTTAGTTCCAATAATAATTTGTAATTCATTTTGATAAAATCGGCCTCTGATATTTTCGTCATCTAAATCTTTGATTTCGTAAGTAATCGGATAACTTTGATTTATTTTACAAACTTCAAATATTTCTTTCGTCCAGTATCCGACGAAGCCTTTTTCAAATTTATTCTTATATTTAAATATTCTAACTCTATCTCCAATTTTAAATTTCGGCTTAAGTTTCTGCAAATTCGGATTACTCTCATTCGAATAATTATTCTCGAATACTTTCTTTCGTATTAGATCAGGGTCGTCAGAAGCATTCTTTGGAGTTTCTTCAATACCTGAATGAACTTTATTATTGTACTGCTCTACAATTCCTGGCAATATCTTCAACCATTTATGATTTCTTTGCTCAGTAAATTTCTTGAATAATTTAATTTTTAACGTCCGATTGAATCTTTCTATCACTACAGCTTTTCCAGCGTTTTCAGTTGAATAAACAGTTTCAAATAGTGGCTGAACGTTTCGGTTATAAAATTCCGATCCTTTATCAACAAACAATTTCCTTGGCTTTCTATTACTTTCTTTAAAGATTTCTTCAAACGCATATTTAACTGATAGACTACTTTTATTTTTTAAAGGCTTTACCCAAGCGCATCGTGTATATAAATCTATAACGGTCAATGCGTATTTGTAGTCCCTTTCATTCGGCATATGAATAAGATCAGCACTCCAAATATCATCTTTATTAAATACTTTTACTTTCAATAAATATTTAGGCCTTTTGTATTCCCTATGAATTTCGGACGCGTAGGTTCGAGCGTTGCTCTCAGACAGCAAAGCTATCGTTTCATTTAAACTCTGACCGAATAATATTTTAGCTTGTAAAGCTTTCTTAACAAACATTCTTTCAATTTTTTCTCTAAAGGAAGGATTCTGAATACTATCTAATTCTTGAATCATCTTCTTATCAGCTGCATGTCGAGAACTTAGATCATGATTTCGATAAGCTAAATCATGCCTGTAAGCTGCGGCATCTACTCTATTTATTAGTTCTTCACCTGGTTTCGGATTATTATTCTCATCTAGTATTATATCTAATCGAGTTCCTGGACCAGTATATGAATGACCAGGAAGATGTTTTTCTTTCGAATATTTACTCCAAATAAATCCAGGAAAGTTTTCTAATGTTTTTTGTATGTCACCTCCTATATGCTGACAATTTGAGTTTTATTTTTGTTTAATAGATAATTTAATAAATCTAAATTAGCAATTTTTAATTTAATTAAATTTTCGGAATTTGTAGAATTCATTTTAAAAGATAAAATAAATGTTTTACCTAATAGAACTTTGTTCAGAGGCTTTAGCCGATCGGACCAAAGGTCCTGAGGTTATTACCTTATCATACTAGGACTTAGATATATTCCAGAACCATCTTTTGTTTCTTAAAATTTTAATCAAATCATCAACATTGTGGAGAATATTTTTAAGAACTCGTTTTCCTTCATCAACTAATTTTAATTTACTAATAAAATTATCTACAACTCCTTCACCCCTAGCAACTTTCTCTAACTCTCTATTATGTCGTTTTTGTTCTTCTAATGCTGCCTTCTCTGATTTATTTTTATTTACTGCTTGGACAATACCAGCTGTCCCACCTGCAACACTTCCTGCTGCTGCTATGCCACCTATTATTAGGGGGATTAATGGGAGAATCCCGCCATTCTTTTCTTCTTGTAATTGAATATTCTCTATCATTGGTTTACTTATGTAATACTTTTTTTGTTAATCGTAATAGTTTTAGGGGTATTTTTGTCAACAATATTACGTAATTTTAATTCAACAGTTTTATTATTACTTTTCGCTTGCGACATTTTTAATAAAAAAATTATAAGTTATCAAAAATTTTTAATCTATTCTAGTTATGAATAAATTTTAAGTTACCAAAATTTTTAATCTATTCTAGTTACAAAAAAATTTTATTACTAATTACTAAAAAAATTTTAAGTTATCAAAAAATTAGTTAATCGACGAAGTCTTGGGCTTTAGCCCATCCTCACCATCTTTCCATTAAGAATTTCAATAGAATATTTTACATCTTCTAGCAATAAACCATAAGCCATCAATGAAGTTGTGGAATCTTTTTTTTCAATATTAATTGTTACATCACAACCATTTTTAATAATATCTTCAGATTGTGCACTTAAATCGAAACAGAAAATTGGATATAAATGTCTCCAATCTCCAGGAGTTAATTGTGGTTCAACTCCAAATTCTATACAAAGATTTCGATAAGAATCATATCCTTCCATAAATTGATTATTGGTATCATCGAATCTTAATGGATCAATTGGATATCGGGTTTGATTTAATGAAACTTGTAAACTTCGAATTGTATTAATATGAAAAAGATTGTTGTTCTTATCAAAACTTGGAGAATTATTTCTTTGAAAAGTTAGTAATAAATATCTTGGAGTATTCGCAGTTCTAGTAAAATGCCAGTTAAATCTTTGTTCGGAAAAAGTTACTGAACTAGCAGTACGCTTTAGAAAATTTACTGGAATTGGTTTGTTAGTATTTAATCTTTTTGCAATAGCTGTTTCAATCTCTAAACTAGGAGTAATATGCTTAATCCACCATTCAAGTCTATCAATTTTTAAATATGCTTTTTTTCCAGTCTTGCCAAAAAAGATTAATTCATTATTTGCTGTACGATGAATTATTAATTTAAATTTTAATTGATATGATATTTTATCATAATCTAAATATCCGAATAATGGACACAATGACCAATTAACTGTCTGTTTACTTTTCTTGTTAAACTCACGTCTTTCTTTATATGCATCATTATTTGTTTTATTTAAATGTTTTGCAATATTTTCTACATCTTTCGCAATTCCTGCTGCATCTCTTCCAGCGTGAGTTAAATCATCAACAATTATACCATCATTAGTATCAGGAAACCAACCTTCGATTTCATGCTTTTATTATTTTCACCAATTGTTACAAATCTAAGCATTGTATCAATTACACCTGGAGAATCACTTATTGTTTCTATATTTTGAGTTGCAACATCTAAACGCATTTGTGTAAATAATTTTGGAAAGAAATTATTCTCTAATGCAATATTATCGGCTTCTGGTAATGGTGTTGTAAAATTAGCATCACTATATAAAGAATATTCACAGTGTAAAAACGAATCAGGTAAATATAAATAACTCTGCTGATTATCAACTTCAAAAATTAAATCACCTCCAGTATTTACTCTACTAGAAGATCCGGGATTCATAGCAATTCTTATATAGTCATTCTTTTTTTGATTATAACTGACGAACGGAGGATCGTCTAATCTAAATTTATTTTCGATAAGCTAAGACATTTTTATAAAAAATAATTTGACTTTTTTGTTTTTTCTCACACACAGAAAAAATTTTACTAAAAAATTTTACTAAAATAATTTTGCTAAAATAAATTTACTAAAAAAATTTTGCTAAAAAAATTTTACTAAAAAAATTTTACAAAAAAATATATTTAGAATTTTGCTAGACCATTACCTCTTATTTCTTCAATTGAACGTTTTATGGCTACGCCTGATTTCTTCTTATGTTTACTATCAGACGGAGCTCCGCTCCTCAAGGTTTCCCCCACAGCTATGTTAGCAAATTTGTTTTTTGTTTCCTCTGAAAGTTTTTTTAAATTTTTTAGTTCTTCAGAATCATTCCTAAGTTTACGAATAGCTTCTAGTTGCTTTAATTCGTTTTGAGACTTAACAGCATTTGATATTGCACTAGCTGTACTACCTATAGCAGCTGCTCCTTTTGCAGCAGATGTAATCAAATCTTTATTATTTTTAATTAAGTTAACGATACTTCCAATACCAGAAAAGATGCCAGCCCCTTCTTTTTGAATTGTTTCTACACTGTCATAATGGTAAACAGATTTCATAGATGGTTCATGATCAATTTTTTGATTTGAAGCAAAATGTTTAAGATTGTGTTTATAAATTATAGGCATTTTTTAAGATTAAATTTGACTTTTGGGAAAAATATTTACCATCGGCTAAAGCCTCGAGGAGCTTCGCTCCGATTAAGATTTACGTTTGTGAATGTCCAACAACTTCGTGATAACTTTATTAATTTTCTTTTGCACTTTATCTATTGCGTCAAGTAGCGTGTGATGTACTTTAATTTCTTTTCTATTAACTTGCATTTTCTCCTGATTCATCTTTAACGCCGTTTTAAGAGCATTTAACTTAATTTTAAGAACATCTAATTGTCTTTTAACAGCATCTAACTGTTCTTTATTTTCTTTAGAGTTTTCTTATAAATTTTTCTTTAATTCATTTTCTAAATTGATTTTAAGAGTTTTCATTTTATCAACTTTTTGATTAAGTGAGTTTACTTCATTGATTATTCTATTCATTTTTTTCATTTGTTGAGTAATTTTAGAACTGAATTCATCAACACTTTTTTGGAATGTAGTTTGTAACTGCTTTAAATTTTTTTTAATTCTTTCAGGTAGTTTTTCTATTTCATCTTCTAATTGTTCTTTCAATAGTTGTATCTGATGTTTATTTTTAATGACTGCAGATTTTAACTTTATAGAAAGTAATATTAAAATTTTTGATTGTTCAGAAATCTTTTTAAAAAGTTTTGCTATATCTGCTTCTAGCTTTCTATCCTTTTATCAAGTTTTAATAATTTTTCGTTTAATGATTTGTCTATAAGTTTAAGCAACTTTAATTCATTCATCAGTGGAACCAAAACATCGTTTATATATTTTTCTTTTAAGTCATTGATTTGTGTATCAACATATTGTTTGTTTGTTAACTCTGTATTTTGTTGCGGAAGAATAGAAAGATGCAATGGACCAGATAAAACGTCTCCAGTTTTCATGATATAATTTTCTATCTCTATTTCTAATTCACGATTATTCGGGATATATGCACCTCCACCAACATTTGGCATCATCATTTTTAAAGCAATAAAAAAGTAATTTTTTTATATAATGAGAAAAAATAAAATTTTTTCTAATAAAAATAAATTTTTTTCTAACAAAAATAAAATTTTTTCTAATAAAAATAAAAAAATGGAAACCCCAAATTTAAAAAAATTATATTCGTCCGCATCATCCTGTTCTTCTTATTCGACGAGATCAACGGGATTTGAAAATAAATGTTTTGATAATAATAATAATAGTAATCCATGTATAGATGTTAATCTTTTGTTTGAATTACAAGCTGAAATATTTAGAGAACAGACTAAAGGTTTACCTTCTACAGAAACTAACTATTGTATTTTTCCAGGTGATCCATTTATTAAATTTATGGATATAGTAAGTAAATATAATGATGTAGCTTATGTTGAATTAAATAAAGAAAATATGGTTATAATAGGTCATAATAATGTTTTCGGTTTTATATTAAAGAATTAGTTAAAAAATTAAAATCTTTTTCCAAAGAAAAAATTAGATTATTTGTTGATGAACAAAATCAATATAACATTCATATGGAGAGTAAAAAACATAATGAAGAATTATTATGTCAAGTTTATTACAGAGACACAATTTATAAACAAGAAACATTAGAAATGCCCCAAAGATATGATGATGATACTTATATAGGATTATATTCAAACTTAAATATTAATTTGTTAAAATTTTATATAAATGGTTTAGCTCAACAAGAGAAAATTTATATGTGGACTACACCTTATACTATTAACAATGACCATAATCATAATCATAATAAACGAACCGAAGGTTCTAGGGCTTTGCCCGATCTTAAAGAGTCTTATAATAATAATGATGATTCTGAAACACCTGAAAAAGGTGTAAATGGTAAAAAAGATTATAAAAATATTAGTAATTATAAAAATTTAAGTGAAGAAAAATTTATATCTCATACTGATGTACATGATATTAATACTACATATAATCAAAATTTATCTAAATTTCATTTTCTTACAATTGAAAATAATAATGATGGAATAGTTGAAGATACTGTTAGACAACTATGTGTCGGGTCTACAAAATTTAAATTAGTATTTACATCTAATCAATTTAAAATTTTATCATCTTTAATAAAAACTAAAAGTGATTCAGATTATGGTGGTGTTATTAAATTTTCCAAAAGAGATCAAAGACCAATATTTTTCTCTATTATATTATTATCAGATAAAAAATGTAATTTAGAGTTAGATATTCCAATAAGAGAATGGTATCCTATCAGGGAATGGCATCCTATACCAAAAAGTGTAATTTATGATGTTGAAGAATCAATTTATGATGATGATGAAGAATCAATAGTTAGTGAAAAAAAATTTAAATTATCTTTTGATAAAACGTTATGTGATAAAACTTAATATGATAAAACTTAATATGATAAAGAAAATAAAATAACTTAGGAACGTGAAATATATAATAATATAAAATAACACTCAAGTCCTTGATATTAGAATGTTTATATCTAAAATTAAAACACAATTTTTTCTTTAAAAAATAAAAAAAAATGGAAAATACCAAGTTTTATTGTAACTTATGTAAAAAAAAGTTGCAAACAAAAAGAAGTTATCAATCTCATTTAAATAGTAAATTGCATTTACAAAATGTAGATCGAGTTGATGAAGGAAATATATTAAAATTAAATAATTATATAAACTATCTAGAAACATTACCTACTGATATAAAAGTTAAAAAAATGTTTGATGATTATTCACATTCGGAATACAAAAAAGTTTTTAATAGTGAAGATGAACATGTACATGGAACATCGGAGATGTCTTCCAAGGCTTCGCCCGCACCAGATGGAAGACATTTATTTAGCGATACTGATGAATTTAGCGAAATAGATGAATTTGATGAAACTAAAAAAACCGATGAAGCTGTACGAACCGAAGGTTCTAGGGCTTCGCCCGTGACAGATATAAAATATTTATTTAATGAATCGGTTGAACATAATGAAGCCGATGAAACTTCTTATAATGTATTAACAAACTTTTATAATATATTTAAGAAATCTTTCAAATGTTATATGAATGTAGAAGTACTTTATACAAAAAATGGACCTGATGGAATTCCTGAAGAAATAATACAAGGACATTTACAAATTCGCAAGAAATTCATAATGTAAATGATATACAACCCATATTTGAATCGATGATACTTAAATTAGAAAATTGTATAATTGAAGCCCAGTTACGTGAATCTGGTTGGAGATTTGTTAAAATACTATCTAAGAAAATAGTAATTGATAAATATAAAAATAATACTGGTGGTAGTTATGTTCCTTTACCTTTCAGTTCACCACAAATAATCAACATAAAAAATGAAGATGATTATTTTTTTCTGTGGAGTATTATAGCACATTTACATCCTGCAGAATATCATAAAGAAAGACTAAGTCATTACAATAAAGAAGAATACATAAATGAATTTGATCTTTCTGATGGCTTACATGAATTTCCATATGATTATAATAGGTTAAAAAAGTTTCATAAAAAGAATAAAAATTTAATTGAAGTAAATGTTTTTGAATTAAATGTGAATTATGTTTCTATTGTTAAAATTACTCCACTTTACTCAGATTCAAAAAAATTTTATTTGAATAATAAAAATTTATGTCAATCAGAAATAGTTTATAATGATAGAGGAAATTACATGCATCATAATATTTTTTACCAAGGAAATATAATATGTACTGAAAAATTTCAAATTGTTAAAACATTATCACCAATAATGATTAATCATAATAATTATACAGGACGTAATTATAATTATGATTATGATTCCGATTCTTTATCTTTATCTTTAGAATATCAACAAAAATTACAAAATTTAAATGAAAGTTTACAAAAATGTAAAACAGATTATCAACAACAAACAAAACTATTAGTACAAGAATATGGCCACAAATATCAAAATAAGATAGAAACGATACAAAAATTAAATGAAGACAATAAAGAATTAAATAATTAAGAAAATTAAACCAATCAAAAAATAAATGAATCTTTAAAAAAATGTCTACAACAATATAAAGAACAATATGATAAAGAATATAGTTATCAGTTACAAATATTAAATCAAAATTATCAACAGACTGAAAAAGATTTACAAAGACAAATTGATTTAACACATGAAATATATAAAGATAAATTTGAAAAACTAGAACAGACAAAACAACCAGCACAAGCGAATATATTATATTATCAGGGTCATTTTATATTGTGTAAAGATGTTTCTATATTTACAAAAACTTCAGATAATAAAAATTTTCCTTGTCTCCAATGTATGACGAGCTTTAGAACTAAAGAAGAAATGAATAGACATTTGGAGAATTGCCAACAAAATGAAGCAGTCAGAAACACATTTCCAAAAGATGATTATTTAGAATATAATAAATGGTATTTTAAAAATAAAGTACCCTTTACAATATATTGTGATTTTGAAGCATATAATGTTAATATGACACAAAATCACGGGACATCGGAGATGTCTTCCAGGGCTTCGCCCGATTCTGATAATTGTACGGGCCAAGCCCTAGAACCTTCGGTTTATAAATATGAAAAAAGTGCATCTGAACAAAGTAAAGAAAAATATTTATTTGAACAAAAACGATTATGTTAGGGAATGTACATTCATTCAAATTATCTTGAATTATTTAAATCAGAATATTTTCAATACTATGGCGAAGATAGTTCAGAAATGTTTACAAAGAAAGTAGAAGAATTACAAGGACGTTTTTCACAATTGCTTGAAACAAATATACCAATGCTTCCATTAACAGTAAAAGAAAAATTAAATTTTATTAATGAAACAAATTGTTATTACTGTGGAAAAGAATTTACGAAAAATTATAAAAATGGCAAAGGTAGATATCTTGACAAGCGAAGCGACGGCTCTGCCGTCAAAGTAAAAGATCATGATCATCTAAATGGATTATATAGAGGTGCAGCACATAATTCTTGTAATCTTAATGCTAATAAATTTAAATATAACTTTGTTCCTCTATATTTCTACAATGGTTTTAAATATTATTTCCATCTAGTAATGAAAGATTTATTTTCATCTGAAAAATTACAACTACAACAAATAAATGTACTATGTAAAACAGAAGAAGAATATTTTTCAATGCAATTAGGTTGTATTAGAATTTTAGATGCATTTAGATTTTTTACTCCTTATTCATTAGATGTTATGGAAAAAACTTTGAAATCTGAACAATGTAAAATATTAAATAAATATAATTTAAAACCTTTAAAAGGAATATTTCCGTATGAGTATATAGCCTGCGGCTCACAGTCGAAGACTGATATAACTGGTGATTTTAATTCTGTGAATAAAATTATGGAAGAAAAACAACTTCCTCCAATAAATAAATTTAAATCAACATTAAAACAATCACAATTATCTGACGAAGACTATGCAGAAGCTGAAAAGAATTGGAGAGAGTTAAATTGTAAAACAATGTATGATTATACAATGAAATATCTACAGATAGATGTATTAATACTAGCTGATCTTTTCGAAAACTTTCGTGATATGTGTTTAGAATATTACGGAATAGATCCATGTTATTGTTATTCTACACCAGGTTTAACATGGTTAGCAGGATTAAAACATACTGGTGTTAAACTTAAACATTATAAAGAAAATACATATGATAAATTATTATTTTTTGAATCTGGAATTAGAGGTGGAGTTTCATCAGTTTTAGGTAATCGTTTTGTACAGTGTTACAATAAAAAAGTAAATCCTGATGATTATGGAATAATGAAACCTTTATCTCCAGAAGAAAGCGATCAGTTTATAAAATTGTTTAATCAAAATATAGAAGGACTTATATCAAATGAAGTTAGTCAAGCAGCAGTTGATGAAATCATGAGAGAAAACTATTTGTTATATTATGACTTTAATAGATTATATTCTTCTTGCATGATACAAGAATTACCAACAGGTGAAATGTCATGGTGTAATATTCGTACGACATCAGAGATGTCTACTAGGGCTTCGCCCGTTCTTGATTATCAAAAAACATATGATGGAAATTATAATCATGGTTATATATATGAAGTTGATTTAGTATATCCTGATGAAATAAAAGGTGCAACAAAATATTTTCCTTTCTGTCCCGAAAACAAAATTCCCAATATAGAAGATTTTTCAGATTATCAAAAATCTTTAATTCCTAAAAAATACAGACCAACAAAAAAACTTATGTTAACACAAAGCAATAAAGGAAAGTATGTTGTTGAAGGAAGAATGCTAGATTGGTATTTAGAACATGGAATGATTCTCACCAAAATACATCGAAAACTATTTTATCAAAAATCTAGGTGGTTAAAAAATTATATAGAGTTCAATATTGAAAAACGTAAAATAGCTAAAAGAAATAAAGATGATTTTGGAAACGTGTTCTTCAAATTAATGAATAATGCATTTTATGGTAAGACTTTAGAAAATGTGCGTAATAGACAAAATATTGAAATAGTTTATGATAAAGATAGGTTTCAAAATTTAACAAGGAAACCTACATATAAAAGAACTACTAGATTTAGTGATGAACTATGTGCTGTACATTTACGTCGAATCAGCGTGAAACATGATAAGTTTAATTTTATAGGATTCACTATATTAGAATTAGCTAAACTATTTATGTATAGATTTATATATGATTATTTAGCACCTGCTTATGGCAAAAACTATAAATTACACTTTACAGATACCGATTCTGTTTTCTTAGAATTAACAATACCGTATAATTCTTCACTTGATGAAGAAATTAAAAAAATAAAAGATATCATTCATCCTTCTGATTTATGTAAAGTAAAAGATGAACTAGAAGGAAATGAAGATTTCATAACAGAAGCTATATTTTTAAAATCTAAATGTTACTGTTATGATACAACTAATAATATTAAAACACATAAAACATTAAAAGGAATTTCAAAGGCATCAGTGGCTAATCAAATAACATTTGAAGATTATAAAAATGTATTATTTAATAATGAAATAAAAACAGCATGTAATTATAGACTTAATTCAAAGAAACATAAAATGTATTTAAAAGAAGAACATAAATTAGCATTAGATCCATTTGATGATAAAAGAAGAATTTTACCTGATGGAATAACTACTTTACCTTTTTAATTTTCTAATTTCTAAGATAGACAAATTTGATATATATAAAATTAAAAAATATTATAACACTATATTTGTATATTTTTTTTATCACTCGGTAAACAATTGTTCGATAACTCTATCATGAAATTTTTTATCAATATTAATTGTAATGAAGCCATAATCTTTTGACCAAGCATTGTTACACGATTGTTTAAATTTATCTTTATTTCTTACGCATAAATCTCTTAACAAATCACTTAAGTTTCTTGCATTTATTTCAAATAGTATAAATATATTTGCATTCTTTCTAATAACACTTCCGTCTAATGAATACATACTTTGTGTTAAATAAAAAACACTACAGTTATTATGTCTACCTCTTGTGAAATAATTTCTCTGAACTGACTGATTTCTATCATTAACACAATCATCAAAAATTACACAATGTTTCATTGTTTTATCTAGTTTACTAGGATCTTGCATATTACCACTATCATCTATTAATTGTATCTTTATATGCTTATTTTTATTGGTTTCAACTAACTGATTATTTTTTGCTGCTTCTTCACACCACGAACTTAT
Source organism: Prostheceraeus crozeri (assembly GCA_907163375.1). NCBI lineage: Eukaryota > Metazoa > Platyhelminthes > Polycladida > Euryleptidae > Prostheceraeus > Prostheceraeus crozeri. The sequence goes on from CAJQUW010010100.1 coordinate 62,792, forward strand.
TTCTTCTTCATCTTCAGATTTTTCATATTCTTTGAATAATGAAACAATTGCTGTTTTTTAAAGATTATTTTCAAATCCATATTTTAAAAATTGATAGACGGGTTGTTCTGCTGTTGTTGTATAAATTATAAGATTGTTATAATCCAAAAAATTTGGAGTCGTTAAAATTTTAAACAATAGATACGTTTTACCACATCCTGATCTTCCGCAAATAACTGACAAAACTTTATTAGATAAATTTGGATGATGATTAAATCTAAGTTTTTTTTTATTTAATGGGGGTACTTCACTCATTTTTAATAAAAAAAATTTTATTTTTATTTTATTTTTATTTTTAAAGAAGAAGAAAATTAAACTTCTCTAGCTTCGCGTGGGAGTTTATACCTCTCGAACGGGAGTTTATACCTCCCGAACCAAAAGATCTATCATAATCTCTTCACCTCCAAAATTTATTTCTTGTCCTTTTTCATCAGTGATTCTAATGTTAATGTTGTTAATAGTTTTTCTTGTAATAGGGAAATATATTAATGTTTGTGGAATTACATTTAATCTATAACCAATGGGCACAGTAAAAGCTGGAAAACTGAATATTAAATTTGATAATTTACCATTTATATATCCTCCTTCAATAATGTCACAATGTACAACAATTGAATTTATTTCAGTTATTTTTGGAATCTTCTCACCTAAATGATAACCTTGACTATAGGTTTGTTTATTAAATCCTAATAGCTTTGACAATGATCTATCATGATTAAAATCAACTTGATGATTTTCGTCTAAAGTAAGAGAAAATTTATTAACTGCCGGTTCAACTGCAAAATGTAATTCTTTCTTATCTTTAAATGGTATACCTAAATTTCTCTTAATTTCATTTGATATTGATTCAACTTCGTAAGAACCAGGAAGAAAAGTTAGTATTTTCCATGTTTTGCCTTTATCAGTAGAATATCTAAATTGGTCATTCACATCTTTTATAACATTTTGAATAGTGTTAAATGTGGAGAAACTAGTCAATGCAATTTGATAATTTTTATTTTGTTCTAAATGTAGAATGGGTTCTAAATTACAAGTGTGTGATGAAGTAGTTGTTATAATTTTTAACGTCGTACTAAATTTTGATGAACCCAAAATCTCTGTCAAATTTTCTAAATGATTATTAATTTTGTCAAAATCTACTGATGATAATTCTCTCGAAGACATTTTTTAACTAAAAAATTTAAATGAATATTATAGATAAAAATCGTAGATAAAAATCATAGATAAAAATCATAAATAAAAATCATAGATAAAAATTAGAAACAACATATTTCAGCTACGGGCGAAGCCCTAGAACCATCGGTTCGTTACACTTTTATAATCCTCTTCATTTAGAATCTTCTTTTCTAACAGTCTTTTCAATATAGCTTGAATTTCATTGAAACTAGAATTATGTCCTTCTTTTATTGCCGTTATTAAAATATTTAATCTATTTAGTAATTCTTGTGGATCATCTGGTAAGAATACAGTTGTTTCAGTTTTAAAACCTTTTCCTACTTTAACTCCCGTTGATAATAAATTTTCTAATTGTTTATAACGTCTAAGAGATTTTACTGCACCAACTCTATCTAACATAGCTTTATATTTTATGAGATCTTCTACAGCATAATTATTTAAATCTGCTCCTCTTAAAAGATCAACAAAATTTCTATCTAAATTAAAAGGAGATTTATCTGGTGAAAAAATTAAACCTCGAAAAGGTTGTGGAAATATTTCTTTTTGTCCGAGATAAAATCTAGGTATTGTTTTTCCATCTATAAATGAGATAGAATGTTCAAATTGCATAGATTTTGGTAATTTCTTATTAATGTTTGATTCTAGTAATCCATAGTCATCTAATATAGTTTTGTGCTCTGGATCTGTTATATCAATTTGTTTATCATTATTTGTAAGTTCTTTTTCAAGAGTTTTAAATGGTTTCATAGTTTTTCAAAATCAGTTTTTACTTGCTCGGTTTGCTGCATTTTTTCAAACATATCAGATTGAATACCAGCTTTTATCATTCTATGTTGAAGATGATTGTCTTTCATAATATTTCTCTGTTTTATTAACTCTTCTAATTGTTTTATTCTTTTTAGATTATCAGCTTTAATTTTATCCATTTTTAAAATATAATATTTGAATTTTGTGGTAACATTAGAATACAACAAAAACATTTTACTGAACAAATTATTTTTTATTGCTTTGTTGTCTGACATCTTTTCGCTTTAAGTTTTGTTTAATAAAGTTTTGGTTAAATTTTCGTTTAAAGTTTTTAGCTCTTCTAAAAAAATTTTATCATTTTCTTCATTAGAAATTTTACCATCACTAGAAATTTTGCCATCACTAGAAATTTTGCCATCCTGTTTATACTTATCATCAACTTTTTCGGACTGTAAATGAAATGGCGTTTTATTAGCTTTATTAGCTATTTGATCAAATTTTTCAATCTCATCTAACGTAATAACATTATCATCACATACTCTTTCATACTCTTTCATAGACTTCTTTAATATGTAAATGCTTAGTTTTTAATGATTTTCGTTTCTTAGTTATTAAAGATTTATCTAACATTGTAACAAGTGAAGTTGCAAAAACACCCGTACCTGTTAAAGCAGTAGCAACTACTGGAATTACTAAAATACCAGAAGATATAACAATTGTTAAAGCGCCCAAACTTATTGTTAAACATGCTCCAACGCCTTGTGTCACATTCTTAGCTATCGTCCATCTCTTTCTTAATTTTTTATAGTGCTCTAATCTTAATAATAATTGAGATTCCTTATCTTTCATATACCTAACTCTATCTTTGTGTTTTTCTTTGTTCATTTTTTCAATGTCCATTAAAGTAGAACTACGTTCATATGATAACGAAGGATATATTCTTGCGGTTTCTTCCATTTTTAAAGAAATATTTTGAATAAATATTTTGAATACAATCTTCTGAATTTCGATTTAAATAGAATTTCGTAGTTGTTTGTTTGCCGTATATTTCCAAGAACTCAGTCAGACCAAAAGCTCTGGGAGAGGATGAGACGAAGAGGGAGAGAGAACAAAGGAATTGTTTGCCAGTATGAATCGTAGATAAGCAATTGAATTTTTTGTATACTCCAGTATACCTCTACTGCTCAATACCGATGCAATCGTACATGTTATGAGGATAAAAAACTACTCTTCATTCAACGAAAAATATCCTTTTTGGGAAGACATGCATCTTAATGCACATTTTAATTAATTTCTGCAGAAGAAGTCGCTAATCTTAGTTTGTTTCACTTGACTTGCTTTGACGTTGAACATTGAAGTGGTAGCAGCTGCGGCTTGTGGCAGACAATAGCGCCAATGCGGGTATGATTTAGTCGCTTCGCTGGCGGCAAAGGTCATAAAGATTCTCTCTCTCTCTCTCAGAAACAGCTGCTGCCATTATTCCACGTATTACAATTTCATTCTTACTGCGTGCATTCATTCTGTGAGCGTTCTACGAGACTGACTTTGTCTGCAATCACTTCATGTCTTCATCCTGGAATATGTCATCAACACCTCTAGAACGAGCATTTGTAATCTTCTGCGATTCAATTTTACCTCTAATAGTTCCTGACCAGCAAGCACTGTTTAAAGATTTGGCTGTAAACTTCATTGAAGAAAATTTGAAAAAGAAGAAATCAACTGTTGACAAAAACAAAGAAAAGGAAGTGAAAGACCTTATTTCAAATTCATTTGTGGATACAGAGTTGGAGGAATTTTATCCGGAGAAAGTGGACTATTTTTCTATTCCTACCTGTATAGATTCGTTGAAAAAACTAATTTTGACAGAAAAGAGAGGTAACTAAAGATTGTTAATTTCATATATTAATCAAGGTAAGGTATTGTGTAAGTTGAAAACATTAATCAAATGTTCATTTGTAAAGTTCATTAAATGTTTGAATGATGAACACCAAATCTATTTTTCTAGAACGTATGTTAGTTTCTTAATCAAGTTGTATAGACTATCTCTCGAATTCCCGAAACTCAATACTTCAACATTGAGTATTCATTTTGTTAAAAAGCACTTGAACCAAATTGAGGACTTTCTCACAAATGAAAAAGAAAAAAGACTGTTGGAATCTTCTGATGAAATTTGGGGAAAAAGAACTGGTGTAACTCAAGAAGTAGACGAGTTAAATTTATGAAGTTTTGTAACTGTATTTTCAGACTTCAGAGAACGTCGTTAGTGTATTTTCAGACTATACTTTTAAAGTGAATGTAAGTAATTTATTTCAACCTTGTTCTGCTGAAGAATTTAAAGTTGAGAACAACGTTCTCACTTTGCAAGTGTATTTTCAGACTATACTTTTAAAGTGAATGTAAGTAATTTATTTCAACCTTGTTCTGCTGAAGAATTTAAAGTTGAGAACAACGTTCTCACTTTGCAAGTGTATTTTCAGTCTATACTTTTAAAGTGAATGTAAGTAATTTATTTCAACCTTGTTCTGCTGAAGAATTTAAAGTTGAGAACAACGTTCTCACTTTGCAAGTGTATTTTCAGACTATACTTTTAAAGTGAATGTAAGTAATTTATTTCAACCTTGTTCTGCTGAAGAATTTAAAGTTGAGAACAACGTTCTCACTTTGCAAGTGTATTTTCAGTCTATACTTTTAAAGTGAATGTAAGTAATTTATTTCAACCTTGTTCTGCTGAAGAATTTAAAGTTGAGAACAACGTTCTATATTTGTGTTTTGCTTTATCCATTTGTTCCAATATCGGATATAAAGGGGCTGATGGTTCTTTTGTTTTTTCATCTTCCATTTTTAAAGAAACATTTTTAGACACATCATTTTAGTTATCTGATATTTTAATAACCTGAAAAATGGATTTAAAAGACGTTTTTACAAATACCAATTTTTTGATGTTGTGTCCTGGAACGGTCATGATTTTGGGAGTAAAATGTCATAATCACAAATTTGAGTTTCTTAACTTTTATGATTTTTTCGGTGTCCTGGAACGGTCATGATTTAAGCGAGAAAATTGTAATTCTCAAATTTGAGATTCTTAACTTTTATGATTTTCGGTGTCCTGGAACGGTCATGATTTTAAGGGTGAAAATTGTAATTCTCAAATTTGAGATTTTGAAAAATTTGAAAAATTGGGTTTTTTTAAAAACGGTTTTTTTTCTTCATAACCTGAAAAATGACCAAAAAAAATGAATTTAGACCATTTAAAAAGTACCATTTTTTGAAAAATCGGTATCTTTAAAAACGACTAAATTCATGAATTTAGGTCTTAAAAACCTGAAAAAGGGTTCAAATTCATGAATTTATGTCGTTTTTAAAGATACTATTTTTTGAATTTTATGGTGTCCTGGAACGGTCTTTTGCCCATTACTTGCGGGTTAGTTGAAATGAATTGTGCCAATATGTGTACACAATGTTTTTTGAAAATCCTAGTAGGCCCATATGTCGCATTCCTAAAGAATGTACTTCGCACTATAGAAAAATTACATAGGACATTGAAAGATTTTGTAGACGACAAATGTGTGATTTTCACTTAGACCATAAGAAAATATCTTTTTCCAAATTTAGGAGTGGAGTTGAATGTAGATGCATGATTCACAGCACATGATAATGGAATTTCAAGGAGAATAAAATATCACTGTATTTCCAAAACGCTACATTGCAAATCAAAAACGAATACTTTCAGTTACTCACTTTATATTCCTTTTTTTTCATTTTGTTATGTAGATACAATCATAACAGTCTGCGGTTCTTCATCTTCTTAAACAGATTAAGAATATCGTCATAATTCAATTTTCTGGAAAGATCTTTTTCAAATGTCAATAAACACAGATTGCAAAGTCTTTCCGTAGACATTCGTGATCTCAAACGAGTTTTAATTCGCTTGACTGAAGAAAAAAGCCTCGCAACGTTGCACGATGTTTGTGGTATTGTCAATAGAATATGAACTAATCTATGCAGATTCGGGAAAATCTCCCTGTCTATAAAATCGAAAATATGCATGAGGGTGAAGCCTGAGCTCAATCCTTGGTTGGAAGCTTTCAAAAACTTTAATTTCACCTTCAGGTAGCGAAAAATGAAACATTTTGGGTGTTCCGTTCAACAGTTCATAGTCCATGTAATCATCACCACCGGGCAACAATGAATCTGCTGCCCTCATAATTGTGGTTTGACAATCGCCAAAACGACTTCTCAGTTCGGCCGATAGATGAGCAATAATTCGCTTGAGCAATATTTCAATTTTGTCAATGGTGTTATGAGAATTTTGGTCGACCGAGAGAGTTACGTGGAATGATTTGAGCTTTGAAGAAAGACGCTTTGCTCTCTGCGATGGCTGAGTATCAACATCCGTGATTTCATATGTGGCACATAGACTGAGAGAATATTCAATTATGCTCTTGATATCAATGTCACTCAAATTGTCCTCAAGCAACTTAATCAGCAACAAACAAGTGGAAACATCCGTCTCACGTCTTTGCAGACCTTTAGTAGCCGTGTCGGTGTAGTGATACAGCCTGTTGAAAAATGACATCAAAATGATGAATTTTTGTGTTTGGATTCCGTTGAGAAGTGACGCTGCTTGTAGCTTTGTATCGGTATCAGAATCGTTCTCAAAAGATGCCAAAGTGTCCATGATGACATCAAAACGTCGTGAAAATTTTTCAACCTCCAATGTTCTGGAGGACCAGCGAGTATCACATGAGTGAATGAGTTCTAGAGGCTGCGAATCAGGATACAGCAGTCGTTGAAAATGAATGAACCGCTCATGCCGCTTTGCTCCTGTCATGAAGGTATATACACGATCCATGATATCGAAAAATAAAGTTACGGTCGGATCAACTTCAGCGACAGAGCCAAGAATCAAATTCAGTCGGTGTGATGCGCAATGAACATAATGAGCATTATGATAACCCCCTGCCTTCACAAGTGCCTGCACACCACCACTAGTACCGCTCATGACGGAGGCGCCATCATATCCTTGACCTACACAATCAAGTGGAGAAAGTTCCAACTGCTGCAGCAGCGTCATTAGCTTTTCGGAAATATGACTTGCTGTCAAGTTCTGCAGACGAACAACAGCTATTGCGCGCTCATAGATCTTCCCATCATAAACATATCTCAACGAAATGCCAAGTAACTCGCTCTTGGCAATGTCTTTTACCTCGTCTGCAATAACTGCATAATACACCGCATCTTTCACTTGTTTGATAATGCAGTCTAAAAGAGCATTTTTGGAACATTCTAAGAGCTCATTTTGAATCTCTGGGCTAAGCATTGTTACATTTTTAGGAAGCCTAGAGAGACGATCAGGTATGTTTTTGTCATATTGTGACAGCAAGTCCAACAGCTCTAAAAAATTTCCTTTGTTCAAAGTCTGAAGTTTCGTCATCACCTCTCAAAGGCAGTTCCTGTCTAGAGCAGAACATGATTATATCAATGACAGTTTTGAGATGATCCTTGTGTATGCTCAGCAAGTGTGTGTCTCGAAAGACTGGATCAAGCTGCAGATCTACCCTGCCAACCTTTTGCTGTACAAGCCACTGCTTCGTAGCTTCCTCAGCTATTTTATGAGCACTGCTGCTGCAATGTTTGGTGCACTTCTCTCTCAATTTCTTCCAATTTGAGCAACCTTTTCTTAAAAATACATCATATGTAGAATCCATCATAGTTGAGCCAAATAGTTCGCATGGTTGGCAAAATACAGCGTCCCTTTCAATGCTGTATTCAATCCATTCATACTGACTGTACCAGTATGATGAAAACTTCCTCTCACCAGACTTCGGAAACGAGATAATCGGCTGTTTTGGCTGCTCTCCTTTTTAGACAGGTCTCTGGGTTCGTCCTTGTCAGGTTCAGCATCGATGACTTTTCCACTGATGCTCTCACCTTGTAGTGTAGGTGGCGTGTCACTTGAATTGATGTTTGAGTTGTCATCACAAATAGGCCCACATGGTGCATCAATAGTCTCAGACTCCACATGACGTTTCTTAAAAGATAGTGTTGTTTGATAAAGCATTTGACGCTTCCGTGGTTTACTCATCGCAGAAGCGTAATGTTGACTGAAACACAAAAACGTGAGATTGATATCGCGAAAACGAAGAAATATTACTACAGATTGTTTCATAAAAAATGGATCACCCTTAAACATCGCCTTAACTTCAACTTTGTCTAACTCCGCCAAACTTGAACGAATTTCTCTGAAATTTGGAAGATATGTCAGTTGTGCTTACTAATATCATTGTTAGAAATTTCAAGCATAAATATTGAGTTGTTTTCCTGTTAAAGATAAAAAAGTAATAGATAATTTGATCTTCATCTAGCAATGTTACACAAAATCATATCTCACTCTTATAAAATTACATTTGTTTCCTTTGTTATGTAATATGTTGTTCTACAAGCCAAAAGCTATCAAGCAAAACAAAAATAAAGAAAATCGGTCAATCAGAGCCAGTATAGCACCATTATTCATCAACAATAATGTAACTGCTACATGTGATTAACTGGACTTCATGTTCCATAGCTTCCTGACTTCGTTGCGGTGGTGTTGGCAGCACTCCTGATTGCTTTCAGCTAGAAATCTATCTCTTACCGTTTGAAAACAATACAAAGCACAAATGAACAATAACGAGATCGCATTCACAAAAGGCAAAGTGTCAGCCTTGCTAGAACTAGGGTATTCTTTGCGAGCTACAAGCAAGCGACTAAATGTCCCTTACACAAATGTGCATCGATGGCATAATGATGATTTTCGACTCTGTCGTAAAGAGGGCTCTGGCCGTCTACGCAAAACATCCAAACGTAGAGACCGCCTAATTTTCAGATTTGTTAAAGTTGATCCAAGTCTCTTGTTAACTGAGATGGCTGCACTAGACTCGTCTATTTCTAAGTCCACTATTCGTAGAAGACTTATTGAGTCAAATTTCAAGAGCTGTAAGAGGCCCTCTCAGATCGAATTATCAGATCAGCATACAAAAAGACGTCTCAGATGGGCAATGAGTCATTGTCACTGGCGAAATCAATGGGATCGGGTTGTCTGGTCTGATGAGGCATCAGTCCGTCTGAAGGATAGTGATGGTCGATTGAGATTATGGATAAAATCTGATCAGGAAATTCCGAGACATTTACATCGTCCCCGGGTACAAGGTGGTGCGACTCTACTGATTTGGGCTGGCATTTGGAACAATGGCCGCTCTGAACTTCACATACATCAAGGAACCATGAATTCTGAACGCTATGTGAATGTTTTACGAATGAACATTGGCCAAATGACAGATCAACTTGGTGATCCATCGACTTGGTTATTTATGGATGATAATGCTACGTGTCACAGGAGTAGTAGAGTCAACTTATGCAAGTCTCAATTAGGGCTTAGGACATTATCTTGGCCAGCTCGTTCTCCTGATCTGATTCACATAGAAAATGTATGGAGTATTCTAAAACGTAACGTTCGTCGTTCACTGCTACCTACAGATGGCGTATCAGAACTTACGTCACTGTTAAAAAGAGAGTGGAGAAAGTTAGATCAGTCAAAAATCAACGATATCATCGAATCAATGCCTAGACGAATTGGTAATGTCATTGACAATAAGGGTAGGGACACAAAATATTAGCTTCTTAAGAACCGTTACTGTATCATAGCTTATTAGATTATATAAGGACATTTAAATATATTTTAGGGACATGAAATAACATGAAAAATGCTTTCTGTATCATACTTATGTTTTATTTAGTCAAATTTTAGGATGATCCACTTTTTATGAAACGGACTGTAGATGGCGAAGTCAGTGAATTCACAGTGAAGTTCACGCGATGATATATCTGTGGTTTTGAGAAGGAGCAGCAGCACGCATGCGGAAATCAATCTTCAACTTATGTCAAAGTCATGGGAATCAAAAGAACGCACACGCTTTGCGGTCGCAGTCGATGAATCTATTCGAACAAGAAAACGATTGCTAGCTGATGACGTCAACACATCACTCCGGGAACGGTGACGCCGTTGCGTGCACCGCTGTCAGTGTGTGTGTGTGTGTTTTCCAATGCATACATTTGACTGTTGACTAACCGGTCTCCCATTATCAATTTTCATGCGATAGCGAATAGGGGGCAGGATTGCAAAATGGGGGGGGGGCGGTCGACCCCCCAAGCCCCCCATGGCTACGTGCCTGCTCTGCCCTACTCGTGATCTCTATCTCGGCCCGGCTATTCCCAAGTGCAATTGGTTGTCACTAATCACGTGGCCTGTCATTCCCCTCAGCAGCTCCATAGCTTACTTCCGAGTGTTCGTTTCTACATGCTCTTTGTTCCTCGTCAGCTGCCTGCTCTTATTGTGTGCCTTCGTTCAAGTCTGTATTTACAGCGTTCCTCATTGATCTCGCCGTCTACTGCCTCCCGCTTCATGTTCTGCATGTGCGTGCGCGTTCAAGTGATTGACGTAATCAGCTGATCGATACACGTTCCAAATGACTCGCCCTCTCCAGCGAATTCCCTACTTTTCTGGCTTGTCTCTGACATTTTCCCAACAGTTGGTTAATGTGAAGTGGTGCAGAGGTTAACGCGCCGCTCTGGTTAACTTTTGGATCTGATGGTACCGGGTTCTGTTCCGTCGCGATGATTTTCCTTTTTTGCGAACTTGACTCTCATTTACCAAACCATGACACCTCGTATCTCCTACTCCAGATCGGCACTTTTATCACATCGCCCAAGTGTTCATCACCACGGTGTAGATTGATGCCCATTGTCTAGGACTGTGAGACGGAGGCTATGGTATCTCGGTATTTTGCGATATTCAGAGGTCAGACCGGTTTGCTCAAGTGATAGTACTGATGACTTCTGTCTATCGCAAGTCGATGATGACTCGAGGTCGGAATCCAAGACCATTAATGATACTAACATGCCCACATGCATCAGCCCTTTGTGTCCAAATCGCTCTTTACCCTCTAACAATTACAATGATGACGGTCTTTTTGTCCTTCATCCTATTCCTCTTCGAATCACAAATCACAAAAGATGTATTCAAAACCCAAGACGATCCCCCAATGTCGACAATCTGATAAAAGTTACGATCACAGCTCCCCGGTATCAGTGCATCAACGTCTTGATAATATCTGTGTGAAATTTTTAAAGAAAGTCGCTCATAATCCTGTCTCCCATCCTCTCGTGCCCTTTTTCACTTTCCGTAAACCCCTTGATTCTCTAAGACATACCCGTCGACTCTTACGACCTCGTCAAATTCGCCAATCTTATTATAACAATACCATTGTTCGCTTCTCCTCGCTGATCTGATTATTGTATTCTCTATGTATGGTTTGAAAATTTCTATTGTAACCTAGTACCGCTCTGTGTTAGGAAATATAGTTGATTATTATTATTATTTTATTGCACACTCTCGCCTCACCATAAGTAACACTCTCGCCACACATTTAGCACCCTCGCCTCATGGTGGTAATATTAATTAGCATTCTCGCCTCATATCTAACACTTTCGCCTCAAATCGATAACAATTATAATTAAGTAGCATTCTCGCCTCAATGCTATTTTTAGTATCGAAAATCCTTCTTATCTGGTCTCAGTTAAATTATGCCATGATTGCATTCAAATCGGTTTTTTATAAGCGGAAATCTTACGAATTCAGCGAAGAATTAAGTTAATTGCGCATAGCCTTATCAATTAATATGTGCGTTTAGTGTGATCATCAATATGAAATTAATGAATGACATAATTTCATCTAACCTATGTAATGTAACCCTTCATGAAGAGACTCCGAAGAACAATGAGTTCCCGATTGTGTTCGAACGCTTCAATTTATTGTATCTTTAGAGAAAACACTGCAAGACACCGACTGTATGTTCTTACTTGGAGTCTGCAGCTTTCTAGTACTCATACATTATAAAACTTTGATAACAAACTTTTTGATCATTGCAAATTTAGAAATTCCTTTATGCAATAAATTCACAATTTTGCTGAATCATGATAATGACATTCTTTATTCATCGGCATTTGTGCTGGTTAACCGGTCATACGTATTGAAAAGCCATTGCACCAATAAATTGGTGCACTATCGCTCCAGACGTGCATTTACGTAAATTTTGATAATTTTGTTATAGAACATCACGTTAAAATTTCTATTCTTCTTTCGATTTCTCCTTCAACAACCGAGTTACAACGCAGTAAATTTCATGAAAATTATCAGTCTGACATACGAGCGTATATAGCCTACCGTATAAGTCAGTTTTACAATGAAAAAATCATTCATAAAACAATTGAATCTATTTTCACTCCTTACATTCTTCTTCAGTTTATACGGTATGCTCTAAAGTCAATCACTTTGGATCTTCTACGCTTCTTATTTCTTAGTCCTGTGTCTTCCTTAAGATCGTTTTTCTCGTCTTCTTTCCTTTCTTCGTCTTCTTTATCTTTTTCAATTTCGTCTTCAGCTTCTTCCTCTAGATTTCAACAGAAAATGATTTAACAAAATACCATTTTACAATAAAATGGTCTATTGAATACGGATAGTGGTTTGGGTTAGCCCAAATAGTGGTCGACTAATCCATTTTTAGATGAAACTTAAGAAATTTATTTTATTTTGATTTTAGAAATTTGAATAGCGATATCAGGGTTATTACTAAAAGAAACCAAAACCAAAATTCCAAATTACTAAAGGACACAAAAACCAAAATAGTCCACTTCCAGACCATTTTAAAGAAAAATAAAGGTGTCCATGGATCAAAGCAGCTCGAAAAAACCCTTAAAACAGACTACTTTATCGAAAAATGAAAGGAAATACTCAAAAACGCTAATTCAAATTTAATGTAAATTTTCGAAAGAACACATTTACACCATCCCGCTTGGCAAGCTCAAGTTAGTTTACGTAAAACATATGTTACGATAAGTTACACTTCTCACGCAATTTTTGTGTAAAAATTGGCACAAAAATTTGCGTAGTTCTCACGTAAAATCTGACGCGATCCTTACGTAAGTCTCACCTGTGTCATTTTACGTTATTATTAGTTACGAAATTTACGCACATAAACGTTTTTTTCTTTAATTCCTATTTACTTTCATAATAATTTTCAATTATCCATTAAACACGACAACTGTCATGCAACCCCATTCATTAAATCCATAAGAAGATCAAATATGGTAAAATGTTGATTTATTCACTCAATAATTGAAAAACAATTAAATTAGTTCATAAACTGACTCAAATAAGTTTGCGTTGGGAGTTTATTGTACACCGTTGTCAGAGGTTTCCCGACCGAATAGTTCCAAGAAGGTTGATTTGTAATTCCCGTATAAGCTACAGCTGATGATAGCGACCTGAAAACGACAAGTTACGGGAGTTAGGGCGATTACGGGGGGAGGATTTAAAGAAACGAGTACGTAATCGCAAAATATGTGATTACTATACATGTATGAAAACAACCTAAGTCCATTTAGTTCGTTTCAAACAATATCTTTAGATCTATCACTAACATAATAAATACTACGTTAGATAGCAATACTTGATATTATGATTTCCAGTTCTATTTTTACTTTCGCATAAGAATATTATCCATGTGAAGAGAACTACCAAATTCGTAAATAAGTTAAGAATAAATCTGTTTTGCGCAGCATCATTTCACGAAAGAACTGAACATATCATTATTGTTCTACCATTCTTCAAAAAGCCGTTCTCGGGAACATATTGAAAGTAAAGCGACCAATAGTCATATTCATAATATACTGGTTCCAGAAATTAAAGCACGATTCGATAGCTGTATAGTGCTATATTTTTCATCCCAATGCTTTATCTAAAATCCTTTTTTAACATAATACATGTATGATGGCAAATAATTGAATTCTAATAAAGCATAGCATAACCGCATTGTTATATTTCATGGTTGCCAGATGATTTGATTTGAAGAGAAATACCATATGAATCACATTTTCAAAGTTGTCTATGATCGCCGTGCTATATTTTTCATCACCGCACTATATTTTTCATCTGAAAAATATAGCACTCCGATATCATGCTTTAAGACAGATATAGTACTTTAAATCTCGTGCTTTGAAAAAAATAGCACGAGGACCTTCGGTCCTCGTGCTATATTTTTCAAACCACTCGATTTAAAGTACTATATCTATCACTTAGAAATGTAAATTCATATACCTATGTATCATATTGAATAATTGCCTATAAAGAAGCTTATCTACTTAAATGAAGGAAATCGAGACGCGCATACAAAAGTCTCGAACATAGAATAACGTCTATTAGGAAACTACTTTCACGTACAGTATTAGGATAAGTATCAGTACTAACTTACTTTCCAAAACTGTCCATAATTTCAGTTGATTGAATTATTGTAATAGGCTTGCCAGCATCGTAACAGTCCATCGATAATTTAGTTCATACTGCCACTAATCTCCAATTACATTGATATTTGCTGAAAAATAGATTACAGGTGTCATTGTCTCATCAAAAGTTTGTGACTTTGTACCAACATGAACGTTTTTGAAATATATGAACAATCTTTGAGCAAAGCAAAGCAATCAAATTATCAAATGATAACAGAATATAATTGATCAACTTTCATTTACCGTGAAATTTATGAATAAGCAACTTTGGACAATGAAAACAATGTTAAACATGGTACATAACATGACAGCAGATACGAGTTGGTGAATAATCTAGAAAATCAAGACTCACATTTCCACACTACTTAACATGATAGCAGGTTATAATTAATTAGCTAGTTGAGGTGGCCGAGATCCCCTCCCTGATCTAGTCATTTAATTGATCCAAAAAACTTAGTTCCCATTCCGAATAGATTTAAAAAATAATAAGTGCAATACTTCTCATAGTAACTTTTTCAATGTTACTTTAACTTATACATGTATTTTTTATATGTTTTATTATGAAGCGTTTTTCTGCCAATATCATCAAAAAGTGTACTTAGTCAATACTTTTATTTTTTTTTCTAAATGTGTTTATTTCTCGCTGCTTAATTTTATTGATTATATCTATCTAATTGTATGTGTATTTGACGTGATCGATGGTATCGAAACGTGTGGCAGGGTCATTTCATATTTCAGGCGGACATGACCTCTGCAATTTCAATTTGGTTTTTATCGTACGCACGTAAATATGCTTCTGTATCCTAACCAAAATACAATGAAACTTGTTAAAAAGCTCAATTTTCCCTGACGATGACCTGATTTCATCCAATAGTATTTGATAGTACATGTACTGGTACTGTACATGTACTTTATGCTTCAGTTATGTAATGGAATATGCATTTAAGTTCTTTTTGATGTATATGTATGTATATCAGACATTCCCATTGACAGTTAGGATAAAACTTATAATTTCTTTTAAGAAATCTTTTTATCATCACCGATGGCCATTTTTATTTCTTTATTGCGTTTTTTAACGAATCTCCAGATCCAGGGAAAAGTTGGTGAAAACTCCATAAGACTTCTATCCCCCCACCCCGTCAAAACTATTAAATGTTTAGAGCTCAACTTGTACTTGTTTGAACAAATAATGCTATAAATTTCATGTCATGATTTTTTAATATCACTAAAACGAGCTTTTTAGATAAGTCACTTCTTGCAGAAAGTTCCTCCTTCACTCAAGAACACTGTAATAAAAGAAAAAAACACATGAGAACACCTCCCCATAAGAAAAAATCACATGGCATGAGCTCAGGAGATCGAGGACTCCAATCAATCGGACCCCCTCTTCCGATCCATCTGTCAATAAAATGACTGTCTAAAGCAGTGATTCTTAACCGGGGGCCATGTGGCTCCCTGGAGAGGAATTCAACATGCCAGGGCAGGAATGACGTACATAAAGAGGATTTGGGGAGGAAGGAGGTTCGAAGGAGTATTTGAGATGAACAGGATTTGTTGATTCACCTTCACGTGTGAGTTATCGTCAGTATTCGTTAATCGCTTCCCAATATTCAAGATGTTAATTATGCAGCTACTGTTTAATAGCTATTGCGACCACAGATTTAGAAGCTACCAATATATCTCTGTGTACGAGTGTTCCATTCGAATTATTTTAATTAGGGAAAATTCAACTACGCGGCTATAGATCATCACCTGGACGTTTTTGTCTGTGGCCTGCTCAGTTGCACCGACAAGATAGACTAGAAGATAGTATTCTGGTCAGAGAGAGCTAATGAAGCGAGGCGTCACATTTCCATTCATAAATTAAGGTCAAATGGTATGGCACCCCATGCAGTTGAAAAGCACCCAAAATTATCAGCCAATGCCCACACGCTACTACTTCCTTTTCCAACATCGTACCTGGTCGAGTTCGGTGTCTCGGCGGTATCAGATTTGATACCCAGGAAGAGAAATCGACTCAGCATCAGCGTGCGCAGTGATTTGAGATTGAAACTCACGAATTTGACACCTCAAATTCAGGAATTGTGCGGCAAGTATCAGGCTCAATGCAGTCATTAGTTTTTGATGGATTTCTAGTAACACTTCCCATTTGCATGTAGGCCTACTTAGATTCTTCGTGATAGGCTGCCTGAAGTCTGCATTTGAAAATGTTTGTTACTGCTATATTTGACTTCTTTTTTTAACTTGAATAGTGGCCTACTAGTTTAGAGGGAGGAATTAAACATACTTTCAACTGTTAAGGAGGAATCCGAGCAAAAAAGGTTAAGAACCACTGGTCTAAAGAATTGCGAACTGTTAGCGCATGATGTGCAGGCGCACCATCTTGCACAAACCATTTGTTTCCGTCGTTCAGCGAGAAAACGTAATCTTTCAGGAGACGTAAATAATTCAGCCGCATTTACGTTTTCATTTTCATCGAAGAATACTGGACCGACTACTCCATGCGAAGATAAACCAGCCCAAACCATAACTCCTTTGGAATTATGGAATTAAATGCATGATCAACAGTGAAAGGAGGGTTATCAATCGACCAAAGCACACAACTGTGGCGATTGACGTATCCACTCAAAGTAAATTTAGACTCATCTGTGCATATGACATTGTCCACGAAGTAAGGACCATCATTTTTTCGGAGTGTATCGCAAGTTTCAAGACGTCGATCAAAATCATCCTCTGAAAAGTTCATGAATCAGCCGTGGAATATACGGTTTGGCCTTCACTTCATGGAGCAATCTCTGAACAGTTGAGCGACTGATTTCTGTAACGGAAGACAATCGGCGAGTTGACATGGGAATCATTTGGTTGTCATTAAGTTGTTGAAGAACTCTCTTTTCGTTTTCTTCACAACGAACAGATCTTGGCCTACCAGGAATGTCTTTTCGAAGCACATGAGCGAGTTAGGAGGACGTTTGGAGCAAAAGAAGTCATCACACTAGAGTGGTTGAAGGGAGAGATCCTGGGAATTCGTTAAAATCGTCGATTTTGACCATCATTTCTCTAAGACAATAGTGAGAATTTAATACTTGGATTACTATTTGGGCCAAACCGTTCCCGATCTTAGTTACAGATAGTATGATGAGGTGACAAGCCAATTAGGAGGACAATTGGAGCAAAAGAGGTCATCACATTAGAGTGGTTGACGAGAGAGATCCTGGGAATTCGTTAAAATCGTCGATTTTGATCATCATTTCTCTAAGACAATAGTGAGAATTTAATACTTGGATTACTATTTGGGGCAAATTGTTCCCGTTCCTATATAATAGTTACAGACATTATGATGAGGTGACAAGCCAATTATGAGGACAATTGGAGCAGAAGTCCTCAAATTAGAGTGATTGAAGGGAGAGATCCTGGGAATTCGTTGAAAATTGGAAGGGTAATTGATGTAAGAAAATATGAAGGGTAGAGCTGAGGAAAGAAAATACCTAGGAGAAGAAATAGATGCAAGAAAATAGGATGGGTAAAACTGAGGTAATAATATCAGGATGTAGGTATTTTTTCAGTGTCTCATAATAAATTAATGGATAGAGTATACACTTAGGTACATACGAAATGTGTTCTGCATCTTATTTAATTATTCAAGTAGATTTGTAATCCTTTATTCCGTTTAGAAGTAATTATCTAATTAATGTACTTACGCTTATTACCAAAAAATAGGAAAATTGTAGGTTTACTTGAATATCGGAGATCTTAACCACAATATCACCAAGTAGGCCTGTACCGTACCGTTCAAAATTGTTTTACTCCACAGCTTACAATAGACAAGCATTGGAGGTTATGCCTAGGATGGTTACGTACGAATACTTAATTAATTACCGTACCTAGACCTATAGCATGTTTATGTCAACATATCTAGGTTATTACCAAGAAAATCAAGATTACTGTAGAACACTCTCCTCAACATCTTATATAAAAATGATTATCTACTTGTAGTGACGGTCCTTCAAACTTTTTAAAATTACTTTTATTAGACTTTTGCTATACTGACAGCAACATGCTGACAATCTGGAACATTTTATTGCTGTCATCGAAGTTGTCAGAACCATATGGATTTAGTAATATGATAGGGTATTGGCCCAAAATGAAATTCCAGTGTTTTGAAATAGATCCTAAACTATCTCAAATAGTATCCTATAGAACCCATGTAATCATTTTTAAACCCTTAGAAGATGCATTGCTCATACAAATAATGTTCATGAATATTTGCAGTGTTGTAGTCGCAAAATCAATCAATGGTGGGACAACGGTAAAATTACGGAGCGTTTCATGACATTTTTCTTCTATACGACTCATATATACGGTCACATCTTCGTGGTGGGGGTACGGCAAACTCAAAACATTTCATTGGGTGTACGCTGTACTGCCACGTACCCCCTCCACTACACTGAATATTTGTGAAATACATGAGATCTCAAGTCTCTTATTAATGTAGGATCGTCTCGTCACTAATACTTACAACCGCCTGATCACGTTAAGTAAGTCTCCTTTTTCTAATATAGAAAATGTTTGAAGATTTCTGCAATAAAACCATAGGCACTCATTTTGAAACTGAATCAATTCGCCATCTACATAACAATTCCTTTAGGGAGATACTGTAATATCTACATATAAGCTGTAATAATTCCAAAAACCATGCATCAAATTAACACAGGCTGCTATAATTGGTGAGCTAAGATTTTCTTAGATGATAAACACCACAAATACGAGTCCCGATACGCGCAAGGATTTAAGAACATTCAAACTCGATACTTTCAGGCACGTATATGATAAAGGAACAATGGATTAAATTTCATGACGATTAAAACAAAAGAAATGTTCAAATCTGTTTAGAAAATCCATTGTGAACTCCATTTCGTAACACAGCTTGTGATAAGCATAATTGCAATATCACAAGATTCACATAATCAATGAAGTGTCCAACAGATCTTTTAGAATGTCCCATTTTTCAAAGTTCAACCTTTAGACCGCAAAGCATACTGAGAAATGATAACTTTATGTTAAATATTGCATTTACCTATTTACATGTGTCTGAACACCTCAGTGCGTCAATCACATAAATAATTGATTGAAAATTTAACATTTTAGAAATATTTAACACAATGATCACAACCACGATATCACAACTATGGTCCGATGCATCTTTGGTCCGATGTGTATATGTTGTCGACTGATCAATTGAACAAATTTTTTTGTCATTTTCAGTATGGCATGTGTTGCCAGATATCGATACGTTCGTGATCAATAGAATAATGACTTTTGCACACATTCTGGCCTATAACACATTATTTTAAATCACACAAGTTACAAGCAGTGAAAATAGTCAGCTAATGTAGATTCATCGCCAATTAAGGAATCTTGCTATGAAGTATAATCAATGCATCAGATCAAATGTGATGCCATCATCTGCTGTTCTTGATAGAAACTGGGATTATTTTTCATCTGTAGTATGTATGAAATTGTTTAATATTTGTCAATTCAAAAGCCAATACCTCAATTAAAACAGAGTTTTCTTCCGCTACAGATGTTCCACTTCACATAACAGATGTTACTTGTGACTCGCCAGTATAATATGATTCAAGATAATTCACTTTCGTTCATATAATAACACATGGATGCATCGTTTTTTCTGATTAACACACTGATGTATGCTGATATGAAATTAATTGATAATCATCCTTTTCTATGGCGATTGTTTAAATAATGCGTTTTTTAAAAAAACAGCTGATGTCATAGAAACGATATCAACAGGTTTTTGGAACTAGAGGGAGCAGAATGTACTGGTCTATGCTAAATTCTGGTGAGCAGTTTTGTGCTGTAAGAGATTCACCATGCATCTAGCAGAGACAATGATCGTCTTCAGCAAGTTCCATTTCGTAAGTTATTGCCATAATTGCCTCAGACTCAATTTTTCCCTTAACAATTTGGCCAGGTATACGTACACGCCTACTGCTAGATAAAATATTTTGTTGTAAACAAATTCGGGGCTTTTGACAACATTGAATTTCATTAACAAAAACTTCGGCACAGCTATTTAGACTTCGAAATACGTATGTATATACGAAGCTCTTGTGAAAAATTACTTCCACGCGCCAATAGGATGCATTTATGTATGATTTTTTCAATTAGCTAATTATAATTAATGAATCGAAAATGTTATCGACAATGTTATCGAAAAGCCACCAATCTGTTTACAACAAAATATTTCACCTAGCATTAGGCCGGTAAATAATCCGACTAAATGTGAAAGGATGTTTCCACGTAACTGGGCGTGGAAATAAACCTGGCCTGCTATTGACTTAGTTTGTTATTGAATTTATTCATCAGTTATTTATTTCCATCGTACACAACAAAATCAGACTAATTAAATTGTTAATATATTCTGTGGCAATGAATAAATTTTTGTTTGGCAGTATTATCCCACACCTACGTGACAGTCCGTAAACTGGATAGTATCGACTAAAACGGTTTTAGACTAGCCATACAAGAAAAAAGATTCAATAACACAACTATATTGTTACACAGGATTAAATAGCGTCGTCTCATGGAATTCCACTTAGTTTCACATGTAACCATGAAATTGCGATTTAATTAGTAATTGCGACAGTTGAACTTCTGTGCGATGATTGAATGGACAGCTGATTAACACCTGATAAAAAGAAATATCTTAAAGTCAATAGTCGATTTTTCTGAGATGTATGACCTTATCGGCACATTCCTGTTTATTTCGTTAATTTCACTTTTCGATGCCACGGAGTATGGAATTATGCGATTATCACGCGTGAAACAGTAAAAATATATTTTCGAAAACTTACGCGCGTGAAGCTCTCGTGTTTTGCAACATAACACGCCAATCAAAATTTCCACGGATAACGCACGCGTGATTTGGCGAGTTACCGTGTTCCACACGTTATTTTCCGTGATCGCTGATCCGTGTATTAATTAAAAATTTGATGTGTGGGGATTATTGGAGTTTTTAATTGATTTAGAACGATTGCTGTCGAAAAATTATGTGATTCTACTTTCGCCCACTATTCGCGAGAGAAACTTCACTTTGTGAATATCGGCGAAAGTTAGCTCTACTTTCGCTACCGATTCGGTGGAGATCTATCGCCCATCATTGATAAAAACACACCTAACTTTCCATTATAACGATCCCAGTAACATCTCGTGTATTGTGAGTGATTTTCCCATAATTATTAGCCAAAAAATGAAAAAAAAAAATTTTCGTCATCAGATCGCAAGGGGCTTCTTATTCTCCAGCTATTCGAGCACTTTTTTCCCAGTGGGCAAAGACTTTATTAAATGCAGAGAGTTTAACATAGCAAATCGCAATTTTGCTTTAACTGACATCTTTTTTATCTCTTCGGTTTATAGCGGACGCAGTTGACGTGCAAAATGTCATGTGACTTACATTATATTTGTGTTTCCTCAGTTGAAAGAAATATATTTGACTTGTAGTTAGCCTGATGAATTTATAAGCTGTGTATTATATTTCTAGTATTGTTAGACTTGTCCGAAAGAAGTATCCACTGGACTTACCCAAAATCCAATTTTGTCTTATCATAAAATATTTTCAAAGAAGAGTTGTTTAAAATCTAACATATTTCAAATACTTCGTTGTCATTTTGACGGCATAAATAACGTAACCTGCATCGCTATCAAATCTACTTGTCTCTGTCAATTTCTATTATCGAACTGCACCAACAATAATTAGAATTTAACAGAGACTTTGAGCATCATACGTTATCAGCCTTGTCGGTAGGTTTTACTTCTTTTGAAGACATGACATAAATATGGTAGTGGCTATTGTTACCATGCATTGGTAACAATAAGACAGTTGTCTGAATAAACCCTGTGTCATCATTAATTCAAGTTTGCGGAGCCAGGGTAACCAAAGGTCTTCGGTTGAGTAAAAACGTCATCTCATGCGTACGATGCATTTCGCTTGCCACCGGCAAGCATGGTCACGTTCTGAATTGACAAATCATGTACAGACAAAATAAACGCTAGAAATTCCATGCATGATCAATAATCAACAAAGGTCAAAAAGATAAGTGTCCGAAGACTCTATGAAATCGATCTGTACAAAGTTACTACTCATTTTAGTCAAAAGTAAAATAAGGAAAAGTTAAAATGAAATGAAAGACAAAAATGAAAGTCTAAAGCACTCCATTCCAAGCCGTACCGATATTGAAGTCACATTTGTTAACGCTGTTGTACTTCCTAGACCATAGTGATTCCTTGATGAGACGTCTACGATGAAACGGCTCCCGATCCAGCGTCTCGCAATGTTCCCAGTCGATTCCATGGCCGGTGTCAAGAACATGGGCGGCGACTTCTGAATGTGTAGCAACATTTCTCACGTTACGTCGATGTTCTTTCACACGTTCCTCCACCGTTCTCGAGCTCTCTCCCACATATGACCATCCGCAGCAGTCATCAGTACAGTTGAGGCGATAAACCACTCCGAACTGTTTGGGCTGTGTAGGTCTCTTCTTAACCAGCATATTCCTCAAGGTGGATACTGGTTTGTAAAAGGTCTTTATACCAAGTTTCTTCAGAGTACCTGAAATATTCTCTGCAAGTCGAGGGATGTATGGAATAATACATACATCAGCCACACTATTACCACCAATAATAGTGGTGGTAATAGTGTGGCTGATGTATGTATTATTCCATACATCCCTCGACTTGCAGAGAATATTTCAGGTACTCTGAAGAAACTTGGTATAAAGACCTTTTACAAACCAGTATCCACCTTGAGGAATATGCTGGTTAAGAAGAGACCTACACAGCCCAAACAGTTCGGAGTGGTTTATCGCCTCAACTGTACTGATGACTGCTGCGGATGGTCATATGTGGGAGAGAGCTCGAGAACGGTGGAGGAACGTGTGAAAGAACATCGACGTAACGTGAGAAATGTTGCTACACATTCAGAAGTCGCCGCCATGTTCTTGACACCGGCCATGGAATCGACTGGGAACATTGCGAGACGCTGGATCGGGAGCCGTTTCATCGTAGACGTCTCATCAAGGAATCACTATGGTCTAGGAAGTACAACAGCGTTAACAAATGTGACTTCAATATCGGTACGGCTTGGAATGGAGTGCTTTAGACTTTCATTTTTGTCTTTCATTTCATTTTAACTTTTCCTTATTTTACTTTTGACTAAAATGAGTAGTAACTTTGTACAGATCGATTTCATAGAGTCTTCGGACACTTATCTTTTTGACCTTTGTTGATTATTGATCATGCATGGAATTTCTAGCGTTTATTTTGTCTGTACATGATTTGTCAATTCAGAACGTGACCATGCTTGCCGGTGGCAAGCGAAATGCATCGTACGCATGAGATGACGTTTTTACTCAACCGAAGACCTTTGGTTACCCTGGCTCCGCAAACTTGAATTAATAAGACAGTTGTAGGCTATTGTTACCACTGGGAAAATATCAAAATATACACAACCGCAGCGAATTTCTTATTGAGTTGCTGATTCTTTATGCATAATTCATGCAGTACATATCCAAATAACCATCAACGTGAAATCCACTATTTTTGGTGAAATTTCGTTTTAAAAAAATATGATTTTCTTATTATCTCCTCCGAACAAATCGAGTTCGTTTGATGTGAAATGAGAGACACCACTGAGAAAAACAAGCTCAATTCTCCTTTGCTTAGCACTGATATCTGTAGAAGTATGCGAAATATTTTATGTTGGCTACATGAGATATTAGTTAATAAATAGATATAATCATATTTTTTAAAAAGATAAAAATAAAAAAAAGATGAGATTCCACCAAAATTGTGAATTTCACGTTGATAGCTAGTTGGATATGTGCTGCATTAGTTATGCATGTAGAATCAGCAACTCAAAAAGAATTTCGTTGTGTTAGTGTATGCTTTGATATTTTCTCAGTGGTAACAATAGCCTGCGGCTGTCTTATTGTTACCAATGCGTGGTAACAATAGCCACTACCCATAAATATAGCAAATATTATAGCAAATTATAGCATAATTATAGCAAGTATTTGATGGAAGATGCAGGATTTTATTGTGCGAACATGATTGTCCAATAATAAGTATGGTAACATTATGAATTCGGTTTGATTTCATAATTTAGTGACACTGTCTGCCAAACTTGGCAAGAGAGTATGTTTGTAACTTTTAGAGAACCAATGGACCGAATTTGATAAGGAAGTGGTTATTACCAAGACAATGTCTTTTCAATAAACCCCCAACTTGCTATTACCAAGACATCGTCGTCAATATACCTCCAATTTGCTATTACCAAGACATGATTCATAAAACGCAACATATGGAATTTTTTGCTATAAAAAGCATAACTGAAATTATTCAAATACAATGAGTGGTTTAATCCATAGTTGTTATCCCTGATATTTCTTTCAATCCTTAATAATACCATAGAATAAAGTAGGGACCTATGACTTTTCAGAATTTTTAGAATTTTTTTAAAATGTCTATATTGTAGTTAAAAAGTTTTTGTGACAGTTCTACACATATAATACAAATTTTCATTTAGCATATAAAAAGTATAAGAATCTAATTAAGATAAATATTTAAATAAATTCTGTTGCACTGTTTGTAGAAACAATTCATGTTTTGTGCCTTATAAATCATGTCTTGGTAATAGCAAGTTGAGGGTTTATTGACAAAATAATGTCTTGGTAATGGCAAGTTGGGGGTTTATTGTTTTTCTTGGTAATAGCCACTTCCATTTGATAAACTTACATATTTTTGAGCTCAACAGATTTTCCTTCTTTTAAGACTGAACAGTATTAAACTTCTTTTAAGACTGAACAGGTTCAGTATTATCCGAAATTAGGTTAAAGAATATCGAGATATTTTATGTCAGTGCATTAACGAAACTTTTACGAAATAAGAAGTAATAATCAAGACATATAAATCTATGATGATATTTTGCGTAAGTTAACGTGAATTTTGGTAAAATTTAAAGCATATATTCCGTTACCAATAATAACCAATATTTACTTTCTTTAATGCTGTATTATTTGAAATTTCTTGAAGGAAACGTACTTCGGGTGCACCCATAAATGTAATTCAAAATGAATTTAGGCTAAACTGTGTTTGCTTTTTCATTTACCAATATTTACCAAAACACTACGTAAAGGTAGCGTAATCTTGCCACACGGGCATTAACCGTAACTTTGCCAATTGTTAATATTTATCAATCAAACTTCACACACACATTCTCTGGATCACTATCTAGGTGGCAGCATAACACCCGAGTCCTAGCTAGTCACACCCTGAAGATGTCGAGATTTTAAATGATTTTTTGGAATGACAGAATCGAATTGCACCAGCCACTGTGATGGAGATGTGGTTCTCATTATCAGCATAAATATGCAGTGTATAATTTGATGTAATGACACATCTTAAAAGCCTTTATTATACCTGCGTCACATGGTTGGAAGTGAGATGTCATATTGGGGTGTTATCATCGTCTCCAATCATCATCAAAAGTTTCACAACTCTACCTATCGAAAAGTAATTCGTCAACACGCTATTGAGATCTGGGATTGGTGTTATATCGAGAATGTACTGCTAAATTAAACGTTTTGTCCCATAATGTCATGGACTGATGGCGGTTCATGAAATCTGGCGTTAAACCGAATATTTAATGCTAAAATCTTTTTGTTCTGTAAAAAGATGAGCGTTAAATGAATTTGACGTTACATCGAGTGGCGTTATATCGAGAGTAAAATTTATTAGAAATTGGCAAAGTTATGGTTATAGGTGTAAATGCCGATTTTCGAACATTTACATGAAAATGTACATGTTTTAAATTCCGATATCTTTGGTCAGTGACTACCTAGGACCCGGGTGTTATGCTGCCACCTAGATAGTGATCCAGAGAATGTGTGTGTGAAGCTTGATTGATAAATATATAAAATTGGCAAAGTTACGGTTAATGGTGTAAATGTGTCCTTTCGAAAATTTACATTAAATTTGAATTAGCGTTTTTGAGTATTTCCTTTCATTTTTCGATAGAGTAGTCTGTTTTAAGGGTTTTTTTCGAGCTGCTTTGATCCATGGACACCTTTATTTTTCTTTAAAATGGTCTGGAAGTGGACTATTTTGGTTTTTGTGTCCTTTAATAATTTGGAATTTTGGCTTTGGTTTCTTTTAGTAATAGTCCGATACCAGTCTGATCAGAATATACCAGATGCTTCAACTGATCTCAAGTTAATCTCAAACAAAGTGAAAGTGCATTCCTTTTTTTATGTGAAAAAAATCGTGGCGCAAGTTTCATGAAACTATAGTGTTGCATCTACCTTTTCGCTATCCACATGACTTCAATGTGAGTAATTTTGATGCTAATAGATCACATATCAGAATATACATTTTCTTCAAATCTACTGATGCGGATGCGGCATGGTTTAGGAGTAATAGACTTATCGTTAATGTGTCATATAGGCCAAATATATCCTATAAATAGTTTTTACTTAATTATGAGAAAGTTAGTAGTTTGATGCAAATTAATAATTAATGTGAAATCACTATACACAACCATCTTAACCCTTCCCCATCCGCAGCCTTTACTCTAATTCCACCTATGCAGCCGAAAAAAGGCGAATTTTCATGCTTTACATTGCTAGTATTTTAGTACATTTATACATATTTTTGTAGTCAACAAAACATATATTCTGATTATAAAATCGTGCTGATGACGTGCAAATGTCATTTATAAATTTACGGCGTCTTCATCAAATACTCAGTGGCACAGTAGGATTCCACTGTGGGCTTCCTGATTATTCCCATTCCCTAAGATAAACCAATGAACACCTTCATCTCTTCGGTAGTAGTGTCCACATAAGTCGACGATGTGTCGTTCCTTGCTGCAAAGATACTAGCTCGCATATTTGTCCAATCGCTAATTTCTTCTATCAATTGATCTGGCAGAAATATTCGGATGTAGTCTTCAATGGTTGATGGCAAAGTAAGTATATAAGTGAAGTATGCAATCAAAGCATCATTGTGGGGACATCTATGATATTACTTTTTCGCCAGCTCTTATAAGCAGTTTTATTTGATATCTCAATTAATAACAGAAGAGCATTGAATTATTAAATGGAAGGGACTGAATAGCTATGTCAAAACTATGAATCAGCGAAAAATCACATAGTTATCCGTAGACGCTTGGAAGACAAAAACATAGATGAAGTTCCATTTCTATGGCTAGAATGTCAGAGTTGATTTGGCATAGAAATTAATTAATCATTTATCTACACATTGATGTAGGCCTATATGATGTTTCCTATATTAATGCATTTACCAACTTTTGCCCACTGAACATATTGTAATCTTTGTCTGGAATCTACAAATACTTCATCTTCTTGTTGATAACCAGTTGTGCATGCATTCATTGATCAGTTTTAGATTTCAATTCACTAAAATATCGATATATCACTTAAATGATTGATTGTTAGTTAGTGACCGGTCTGATGCAAATATGGAAAAATGGGAAAAATGATGAATGATGATCCTGCCTTAAGCTGCAGATACTTTGTATTAATTGCATTTGAATATATTGAGCAATTAACACAATAGTTCCTCGGCTTCCGGCAATCGCTGAAAAATAAAACTATATTCACAACTAAAAAGTGGAAAGCAACACGAAACATTCAGAAGCAAGTTGAAACATTTGGGACATCGGACACTGAATTAAGTAGATTTGATTTTATCGGTTAGAATATTATAGGCTGTATCAATTCGCAAAAGGTCTTCCAACGAAATTTATATAAAATTGTAGCTGTTGACATCGCTACACTTTACGTTATCGTCTATAATGCAAGAAGTATTTGTCCGATCTGCACAAAATTTCGTATGTAGGTAGAAAATATGCTTAAGTACGTGTATTCAAAGTTTGGTGACGATTCTTGCAGATTCTAGATAAATTTGGGAGAGATAACCCATAAGCATCAAAGAAGCTTATGTATTGCATCAGATTGTAGGAAACGATCCATTTAGATGAGTGAGTTAACTTTACATTTTGATGATTTGTAGGCATTCATAATGAAGAATTTTATGAAATAGTATTTTAAAGCTTCATATTTTTCACTTGCCATTTTTTCTGCTTTATGAGAGATCTTTGTTTCATCCTAGTACACACACTTGCTTTATTCTATAAATGTATATTGTACACAAAATAAGATGTGTGGTGGTTATTTTGTAAACTTGCAGTTCATATATATTTTTTGGTTGAAGGAAGACCTTTTCTAAATTGATAAGAATTTGATTATTAAGCTTCGGCTATAAGCTTAGATAAGAAATAAAATAACAAGCAATAGCGGACAACGTCATTACAAGTTGATGTTAGATTCGCTATGATAGGTGGACGATTAACTTGACGGTCGATATAGCACAATAAATTATGATGAAGTCAACTAGATATGTAAGTCTAATTTTTTTGGTGTGTTGTGGAACTTTGCGTTGTCTATGTGTAGGCCTACATTAATACCCACTAGCCTATGATACAAGTGCATATGCATATGTATAGACCTACATTAATAATCACTGACATAAATCATCATGTTATAGTGTCCATCATTGAGCAAATAAATAGATTTCGCACCATCAGTGTCTGATTCGTTCTATTTTACCTGATGTCAAAAAGCATCACCCGAACTACGAAGCAAGGTAATCAATGCCCGCTTGAAATTTTTGAATATGACTACTCACAGAGATTATATAAGGTCGCAATTTGTACCTTCTGATATGCCAAAAATATGTTCTCAAACATACCGATTTTATTTAAAATTGAAAGCTGTATAATTGCTAAAGAGACAGATTCAGCAGATAATGATGTGCAAAGTACATAACTCTGAAATTTCCGGTGAATTCGATTAGAGCAAGCTGTACTATATGAATAAGATAGCCCTACTGTGAATGAATCATGGGTAACTTGTTCAACAGATATCCACTTCTAAGAAGCAGGTGCTCAATTCTAGCGATTATTGCTAAAAAAGGTTTGCAGAATATTTGGCAGTGATCATGATGTCATACAAAAATTTAACCGATCAAAATAATTCGTATTTCGACGAATAGTCTCGTCTAAATAACTTCACTGTATAGTTTCGGCTGTTGGTAGGCTACACACGTTCACAGGGGAATAACTGGGCCTCAGTTATCCGGTTATTTACACGCAACATTGCGTGCGAATAATATGTCATTTAGTGTCTGATCAGTCATCATCAAATCAGGTCATGAGTTGGTAATACAAAATCAACTTTATATTAGCTGATTGAATTAGGCTGCAGAACCTCTTATTTTCTTAAAATGAAAGTACTAACTCACATATTGCACCACCTTTCGTCAGCTGCCATTCATTTTTCTTAAATAGGCCTACTGAAACTGTTCTTAAAGGACGCTCACTATTCAACGTCGCAACTTTGAAGAAGCTATTCTTATGGCATTCATGTGGTAAACTGGGTTGAACCGGATCATCTTAGCGAAATTTATTTAATTGCTCATGTATAGTTCACGTGGTGAAAATTAACGCACTGTCTGCATTTATGGTGGTTGCTTTTAGTTTCATTATATGCCAAAAATTTGACCGACTTACTGATCCAGTTAAATGTGTCATAATTTTTTACACTAGATCAACCACTAGATGAATGGGATGTACGTCAACAATGAACATTGTCATAAATGAGTTTTAGTGTACTATGCAGTTGAACATAAATGAATTGGCACTGAAAAGTTATACTCTTGCTAACTGAGATGTAGAACCGTGTTCATGAGACATCAACTGTATAATAGTAGTGACCTTTCACTAGGTGTTGCACAAATTTGACGATTTAAGTTTGATAAACCAACTATCATTAACAACAACTTACCAGACGCAATTTTACGCTGTCAGAATGATTCTTCCACAGCAAAATTAATAACACCATGCGCCATTCAGCCTGTCGTTCACACAGTCTCACTGAGTCTGTCGCTGTCTGCTTTACTCTTTAATAACAACAGTCAGACAACGATTCAATATGACGTCACAAGTGTAAACGTCGAGTTATTAGTGTGGGATCATCTCGTTCAATTCTCATGATGACGATGGAATTTCCTACAGCTGGTTACTCTGGGCACAGTGACTTAAGACATCGCTACAATAAGGGCATGCTTTGTTGTCTTAGGACACACACAAGGGCCACGTGCTTCAAACACGCAGAGTTGACTTTCAATGTGAGGTGAAACGTAGCATATCCATCATAGGCAAAAAATGTTACTAAAAAAGCAAGCAAGGATTCCTTTCTTCTCATTCCAGGAAATATTTGTATTAGATGCATCTTAAATATGTAGATAAACAATATCCAGGCGCAAAATGAAGTAATTTCTCCACTGTTCACATCATGAGTTGGCACTATTCACCACACCATTCAGAAATGACACGTCCATCAGCAAAATTGGCATGAAATATGAGAAGCTTGATGAATTTCATGTAGGAATCAATTGGAAAATTGAGTTGTTGCCAAAAATTTTAGCCACAGTAACTTTTTGAAATTCGTCCCTCCAAGGACGAAATGGTGTAAGCGACATCCGTCGACTTTTCAGGAGAGCCAAAATAAGATTTTGAAATCGTGATGAAAAATTTCATTTGCCTTTTTCTCTTGGCATACTAAAATTACAAAGTTGAAACTCATAAATAACATCAATCAGAAGCTGAATTTTCGATTTATGACATCAGATTTGTTGTAGGATCTACGGTTCAATTGCTAATTAATTATTAAAACTGTAGCTGTCGCTTACACCATTTCGACCTGGTATGAAGCGTCGATCCCGGCGACAGTGAAATCGGTGTAAGCGACAACTTAATGTCGCTTACACCGTTTCGTCTTGGAATAAGACTAATTTTCTTACTTGGGCAATATACGACCGACTCGGTCAAATGGTGCTGTAATTCGTTGCTAGCAAACGAAAAGAATGTTGGTTGTTGAATAATATGTGAATGCCTACACCCTACATGCCTACTTAAATATGCTCATATTGAAAATTATTTGATTTCACCCGTACTTCACAAGTTTTTAGAAGCTACAAATCTACATGCACGAGAACTCAAGTATGGGTAAGGTAATAAACTACTCTCTCTAGCTACTGGTAATTTTAATTGTTGAATCTGTCAGAGTTTTCTGCCGAATAAACATGCATAAAAACAATTTCTTTGTTTTATTTTACGTTATATTCAACAAAAGATACAAAATTACCTGTATCAACTGATGCAGCAAAAAACAAATGAGAATTCTGAACAACAAACTGAAGCAAGGAAATGAGTCTCTTGCCAGATTAGGTATGGTGAAGATCTTGAAAAAATGATCGGTTCTCAGCATTCGTGATTACGTTTCTACAGAGAAACATCAGATCGTCATACTTCCTTTTCGAGATAGGAATGGGCGAGGTATAGGTATTCGGAGGATATCGGGACTTCGTTTGACGTGTTGTGCGGGGCAGGATAACTTTATGGAATGTGCGGTCATTGTGACTGTTTTTATAAAACAAAGCGTTCTCATTCTTGTGCAGTCTCATCTCTCTCATCTTTTTCCAGTCGAGCTCCCCGTCATGATCTATGTTCTGCCGTGCTCTCCTGATGCCGATCTTTTCCGCATACATCTTCCAGTCACGGAAATCCTTCTGATCCATAGGTCTGACGTCATACGGTCGGACCTTGCAGGCATTTGCCAAGCATGGTATTACTTGGCAAGGAACGTGCACAGCACCCTCAACCTGCGCTGTTTCTGTGATTTGTCGCGAGCATGCCGAGTGCATACTATCGCCCGAGTTCTGCCCATGTCCCGGCTCAAAGAAACTGATCACTATCTCGGTCACATTTTTGCTAATTTCGAGAAAATGAATGAAGGACGCCATCACGATTGAATTCATATTTTGGCCAATACAGCTGTCGCTAAACAGGTGTATCTTCTCTGCACCCTCTTCATCCTTTTTCTCTAGAGAAATTCGCAGACATAATGCAATTTCTGTAGATCCCCGCTTTGCACAGCCCTCGTGCCAGAAGAAGCACGTGCCATGCTTGTTTGCTATGTCATAGGTCGTAAAATTATAGCAAGACAAGCGCGAGCGATAAAACACGTCATCAGTGTTCGAAATTGGCACAAAAATGACCTGTTGGAGGTCAAACACGATGACGGCGTCCTTGTTTGATTCGTTGGAAGCAGAGATGGCCTCTTTCATTTTCTGCCGGACCGCTTCTTTCTCGGCGATATGCTGCTTGAACTCCTCGGATTCTGCATTCGATTTCTCGGCTGTAAAGCACACCGAGCACAAATCCTTCTTTGCCCGATGAAATTTGAGTTTGCGTTCTTTGAATACCTGCCGGTAGGTTTCTAGGGAGCAATTTATCCCACTCTCTCGAGTAAACATACTGTGCATCTTGCTGAGGTTGAGGTCAGGAGATAGGTATTGGAACTTTGTTTTGTCTCGAACATAGTGAGCCTCCATGCGAGGAAATCGATCAATGTGCTGAGTTATGGCTGACCTCACAGCTTTGAAGCGGTCCATGTTCTCCTTCGTGACTCCGCCTCTTCTGTCCTCATTCAAGCATCCGTTCGCGTTGACGCTTAGATCCCAAATTCCAATAGTCCTTTAAAATTGCTGAGCGATCCTCTTCAGAAAAGAAGCGACACTGTTGCATACACTGAGATGAACATCGCTCTCCAGGATTGCCGCGCTTCTCTGGTTTTTGAATACCCTTTTCGGTCATGTACTCAGATCCGCTGTCCTTCTTTAACTTTTGGATTTTCCTGCTTCTGCCCTTTGGTTTAACAAAAGATGCCGGTTCCTTAACTGGCTCCTGAAACACGGGCTCCTCATGCACAAAAGTTTCCGGAGTAGCTAATGCCGCAGACTGAGAACTCATGCACTCATCTTCAAGTATTTGATTGCTAGAAATACGAGCTATTTTGTTTTGGCTAGCATTGAACACATCAAGTATTGGAAATGAATGATTTTCGAACAAAAGATGGGATGCGCTGAAATCATGACACGAACAGTCTGTTTCTTTGTGGTTGTGGCAAAGAGCAACATAACATTCAGGACATGCAATGAAGATTTCATCGTTGCAACCTTGGATACCACAAATTTCAATGTTATGCTCATGCAAGGGGAAAGCGGAAATAGAAATTTGATTCTCCGCGCCTGACGTATCAACAATGTTTTCCGTGAATGTCTCAGGGTTATCAGGATACCAATTTGGCAAAGCGTAATCGTCATCAGGGATGAGTGATAACATATCTTCACCACTGAAGACAGGAGGTACAGGCGGCTCGGCATGGCAGATCGAAGGAGGCACAGGCGGCTCGGCATGGCAGATCGAAGGAGGCACAGGCGGCTCAGCATGGCAGATCGAAGGAGGCACAGGCGGCTCGGCATGGAGATTCATCTGATCATTGTTTCTACAAAGAAAGGATAAATCATCATTTAAATGCGGAATCTAAATACCATACGGCGCACTTAAGCCTTTATCTTGATAATTCACTGAAATTTCAAATGATTGTGTCGCAGATTTTCAGTGGAATTTTCATGAATTCTACATAATATTGAAAAATTAATCAGTAGTCAATTTGACTGTTTGAGAGCGATGAGAACAATCTTTAGCCTATATTTTGTCGCAGCTGCACTAAGTTGATTAAAACACTTGTACATTATGGAATGTTATGTGTTAGCTCAACATTATTGACACTAGTAATCCCTCTAGGGCCTAATTACTTCTGTAGCAAGCAACAACATGTACATTGTTCGTGCATGTCCACATGCCGATGTCCAGATACTGTATTTTGGAACTTACATGTAGTAATACAATCAATGGCATAGTCAAAGACGATACAATGAGCACAGTGCGTCTTTGAGCACAGAAGGGGGCTGTCGCGTGACGCGCCAACAGCCCATAGTCTATGCTATCTCTACTCTATGCTATTCACTTGATGAATCACTTCGAAGCATCCGTTTCGAGCGCGAAGACTACTGAAACCAGCCGATTCATCTGTGCCCTCGCTATCAGTGCCAAACGACACGCTCGCTTCTGAGTGAGGGAGCTCTTCGCCGATCAGCGTGAGTTAGCCTGAAGCAGTCCGACCAATAGACGAATAGAGAAGATTATTTCATTCGATTCACACAAATTGCATTCACCCCTATCATCAATACGATGATGGTGTAGGGGCTTACGTCCTGGGATAAGCAGCGTCAGGTCATGGGCTCGAATCCCTCCATGCAAATTTTTGGCATGTGATCGCCAGTCTTTTAATGTCGGTGATAATTTTGTCTTATCACATCATCCGTTTAATACTAAGATATCAAGCTGATAAATATCATCATGATACTTCTTATAGTGCTGTGTACTATGACTTACATGTACTATTACTCTGTCAAATAATTAAGACACTGATAACTACCCGGTAGGCTAATCATAAAGTGCTAATGATCACATTTATATTGTGCTAACTTGGTCATTATGCTACTGAATTAAGTGTGCGTGTAGTGATGAGCAGAATCGTTCCCGCTAACAAAGCTTATTTCTCGTAGCCGATGAGGAAAATATTCGAGACTCACCTGAAAGGCAATCGCAAATTTTCAAATTTGTAGCGCGTCTTTGTTGCCCATTTGGTGCCGTAAGTTGCCTTGTGAAATACAACTGACGCAGTCTTTTCGTGCACTGCAGCTATTCGACCTCCGGACCACCATTTGCCTCTCCACCAAACATCAACTTCCATGTGAGTTGTAAAAATAGGCTTCGTTGCCATTTCACCATGGGTAAAGGAAACAACTATCATAAAAATCACGTGAAAGCGAAAGTGCAGTTTGTATTAAATTGCATTTAAACAAAATCAAGAATTCTGATTTAGTGTAGGCTTACATAAAGGACGTTTTCCAAAAAGTCGCATCATCAGTTTTCAAAAACATGTAGCTGTATTTTGCAACTCATCAGTTGCGATGAAAAAAGCAACATGTAGGCTACTTACGTATATCGATATTTCATTGTCCCAATGAAGACACAAGCATGATAACGAGTTTTTCTTTGTAGCCTAAGTATATTTCCACTATTCCATCAGTATGTAAATGACATACCAACTTAGGCTTTCCACGAAGACAAAATGGTGTAAGCGCCATTTGACTGTGGTCTTTTTCCAGGACGAAGTGGGGTAAGCGCCATGAATTGTCGCTTACACCACTTCGTCCTGGAAAAGACTAAAGTCAAATGGCGCTTACCCCAATTCGTCCTTGTAGCTGTCAAATGTACATTTGTCGCTTACACCAACCTAACTTTTTAACTAATACATGTACAAATCTGAAATTCACATTATGTGATAGAGCTTGAAACGCTCATTCAGAATATGTAAATATCTCAATTTCGCCAAAATGTCGCTTACACCGTTTCGTCCTTGGAGGGACGAATTGGTAAATATGAATTCTGGAAATCATCTTGGCGAAAAAAGATGGCGGACATGTCGCCAAAAAATACATTAGAGCAATGAGTTGATTGCACACTTAACATATTTAAACACTTTGGTTGATGGTGCTAGATTATGCTTCCAACCTGATTGACCTTGAAATGCATGTGTTGGCGCTGCGTCATTAGGTGAAAACACTTGTGTCCATCTAACGCTCCGGTTGATAATAGGTTCATCTGCATCACTTGTTTCGTCACTCGAAGTGCCTATGTATGTCACTGTGACTGTCATGTTAAGAAATATCTTGTACATGCATGCCATTATCAACATCAGATGACATGTCAGCGTCGAATCTATATCGAAGTACCGGTGCTCGAATTCGTCGCGGACGGATTCTCATAGGAAACGGCGTCATAGAACTGACGGTTACTTGATGTGAATTCGATGATAATAATTACCTGAAAGTGACATCGTAGTGTATTTCGATTACACAAGTTCTTTGTCCTCCAATAAGAACACAGTTACACGTGATCGAAGCACTAAAGTTTGCGCAGTTCTATTGTTATGAACAAGCAGCGAAACATTGCCGTAGCGATGCTGCAAGGTTATATGTGCGCGCGTGTGTGTGTCTGCAACAGTCGATCGGAAGAACTTTAATGAGCCTGTCTGACAGCCAGGAAGGATCTTCAAGACGTATGGATATCTTCCAGTTGATAGAAGACTCGAACACATTTGAATATAAACAAAAGACGCGTATACGCGTCGCAGCTATGTGGCCTGGAAAGGGTTAATCAAATAATCCCACTAAAAGTTAGTGCGTCTGTTAAATTTAATTTGTTGAACCTAGTAAGTATTATTTTTACTGTGATTTCAGGATATTGGCTAGATATTCTGGTTTCTCTCAGTTTAGTTAGCTTTAACAATCAGCTGATCTAAGAAAAATTTGTAAAACAGAAAGAGTTCATATAGTTTAATAAATGTCACAGAAAAAGATAATTCAAGGTCAAATCAATTTTAAAGATATGACCACGCTAAATTGGTTTTCTTGCAATTGAGTGCTGATTAGAAAAGTTCCGAGTATAATTTGCAATCTTCTGAAGTACAGCAAGGTAAATTTTCAAGTTCTCTGCATCTTATTACGAGTAAATACCGGTGGTCGCACTTAATGCATTAACATGGTCTAGATTTCTTCAAACCAATCTGCAACAACGACGTTAATACTGATGACTGATGAGCGTTGTGAAAGACGCGGTGTGATTCACTTCGGGAAGTATATAAAGTGATGTAAAAAGATCTGCAAGTAGTCACTGAAATGAAGAAGTAGAATGTCAACGAGAACTAATTTTGAACAGTTTTTTTACAGATGTCTGTTACTTTTCAACTATGGACTAAAATATTCAAAAATAGTTAGGGAAATTATTATTAGCCAAGTAGACTCATGGTAGGGAGCAAGTAAAGTAAAAACTCAGATGAATCATGAATGAGGCGAGGGTGTTACATAATAATAATTTTCTACAGTGTGTCAGACTACTGATGAGACTACTTCCTGGCCAATTTGAATTTTTTCCACAACATTTTCGAAAAATACGTACAAAACTACCTAAGAAAACTGATTTTCAAAAAAATTGATCACTACGCCCATCTCGAATCTCAAAGATGCCACTTTTCTGCAAATGACCAGTAATTTTTTACACACTACCACTGCATCTCATCGAACGAATTTTTCGTAAAATTATTATTTTGCAGTAATAATTATTTTTTTCTTAGGGTTATTTTGTAACTTTTTAAACATGTATAGATGTGTTAGAGGCCCAAGAAGACCCATGCACAGTTTCATTCATGGGGACGGCTTCAGATAGTGTCGGGCCCTAAATTTGTAATATAGCGTTTTTTTTTAATTTTTTGCCAGTACGCCTCTCAAATCCAAATAATTTTAGTACCAAATAGAGGCCAAGTGTCTATTTATCATATTTGAGCGAAACTTGGTTGATGAAGGTCACTGGAGTGACGGAGAACATGATTTTCAAGGTCATATCTGGAGGTGAGGCGAGAGTGTTAGAAAATATTATTATTATTATTATACAGGATAGCTATAATAGAATGGACGAATGTGTCATGAACTGTGCTATAGAAAAAGCGCATAATAACTTCGTGATCCAACGTGTAGCTCGCTTTCATACTTCCATCCGGTGACGGCAGATGCTCAGCTGAGATCCAACAACTGATATTCTATAGTGTCTGCAGTTTCCACGCTTCACAACACAATCGCTAGATACGAAAAGCATATGCAACGTGATAGTGATATCAGATTCATTGAAAATTGAAGCTAGTGATTGATATGCTGATAAGATTGATACCAGAGATGCAAATTCAACTTCCTACACAGAAAATATGCTGAAGTCGATCTTGTTTTCAATATTCGGTATTCAAGCACATGTTGAATATACAGGATGAACACTTACAAGTACACAATATACACTCACAAGCTTCATGTCTATTCACGGCAGTTCTTGCATTTCTTCAGAGTGATTTTTTCATCTCTTGAAAAAACAACACAGGTAAAGCAACTTGGGGCAATAATGAGGCTTGAACACTTTCAAGCACATTTTGCAGCATGATGAAGAACAATTACGGCAATTGGATTGCTGGCATTTTCGCCTTTAAGCCAGGGGAGGAAGATCAACGATTTTGCGACGGAGGAGAAGATTCTTTTTTGGAGTTCACTTCACCATGAAGCTCAGAAATCAAATATAGGATGAACTCGCACCGTGTCAGATTCTTACCAGAGATTTTTTAAACATGATTCAAGCGTTGATGGCTGAAATGTCTAAAATGTTACACCACACAGACAAAGGCCAACGCCGAGATGCACTTTTGGTGGTGTTGAGCTTGGTCATTTGGTCTATCACATCAATACCAAAGTTGTTTTTGTTACAGAATTCCACGATGAGAGGGGATCTTCTTTTGATTATTGCCATTCGCGGGAGATGCATGCATGGTGAATGCTTGGTTTCTGCTTGTCATAGATTTGGATTTTCCATAGAAGAGTTTCATAGTTTTGAATATCTTATGTAGAAATTTGTATGCATGTATCTCAGTAATACTAGATTATTTCCCTGATGACGGTAGGATGTTCTTACAGAAAGGCCTTGGGCATGAATTTACTGTGAGTTACTTATGAAAAGTGGTTATTTTGTTGTCTTATGTGCTACAAAAATCTACAGCGGGCTTCCTACTGGAAAATGCTTTCTTCTACTGTTAGTTTGCGGCGTGCCATTATCCTTCAACATAAACGATAAAACGATGACGGGAAATTTCTACATTGAAAATATTTAATTCAAATTGACAAATGAATGAGTGAGATCAGCACAGATACATATATTGATGACATGCATTTACAGAGCGAGGAAGTTGCTCACTGATGAAAACGCTGCGCGCTCTGCTTCTAAATCTATACCAAGGAAATTGAATACAATTTTTTTATTCGATTTAGGAGTGTAATCTATGCCAATTATGAGTGCTCTTGTCCGCTTAAGCATAAACTATAGATCTGTCAATAGATATTTTCACGATTGATGAAGCTAAATTTCTATTCAAATACTTTTGATAATCATTTTGATAATCATTTTGATACATGTCAATCAAAATCTGTCCTTGATCATCCTAGCACGTCGTCAAATAAAATTCTCCACGTAACTCGTGCATAAAATTGCTTCATTAAAGCATTCCAACTCATTAGATTTAAATAGCCTTCACCCTGCGGGCTCGGGCATGGACTCCTAGATATATAACACCTGGACTGAAAGGTAGATTGACCAAGTGTACGATACAAGGCTGACATCAGTGCACATGCTTTGACTCTCGGTAATGAAAGACACCCGTCTCAAGGCATAAAAACTGATTGTCTCATGTCAAGCATGCATCTTTTTTTCAGCATTATGAATAGAAAAGCAAGTTAAAATGATGATGACAGAGCAGTTAGACGCACAAGTACAATTAAGAAGGTTGTAATCATCGATATTCATCTCTTGTTGACTCTGAAAACACAATTAATGCCAACTTCACTGAAGTCCTTTCGATACTTTTTGGTTCTAAAACAGTCGATGTCATTCGATGCGCTTTCTCAAGAACCATGCATGATTCGTGTTCATAAAGCTGTGAAACATCATCGAATTTTGGAGAACATTCATTTGGGAAATAGCCGGTCATAGGAAGACACAAGAAGGTTTTCCTTTTATGAAAATTGTTCCAAATCTTTTCATACCATGGACAGGATAGAAATATATATATACCTCGTATATTGGCTGACCAGACACTGAGTTTATAATGTGAGTCTGCAGACTGCCTCCACAAATGTGAACGTAAAATTTTCAATTCACGCATTATCTACTGACACACCAACAACATTCAAGATCTTTCTAAGTGTCATCATGGTTTCTTCAAAGCATTACTTGAGTTTTTCTGCTGTCAACTTATAAATCGGAAACAAAGAAATGACATCAAGATACTTCCCTTTGATTTTACCATAAAGCATTGAATGGTAGTTGCAGCCGCACCTCCCTCAGTCAATCCATGTACCTCATCACCGCTGTACTCTATCCACTTGGACAAATATATTTCATCAATCATTAATAAAACATTACAGTAGAAGTCATTAAGCTGAGCAGTACGAAATTTGAGGTCAGTCTCGATTTCTAGATTCAGTCCCGCTGTCAGTCGAAAATCTTCTCGTAAGCTTTCTGAGGTGCACACAGATGGAAGACACAACAGCTGTTGATGATGCAGAAAATTATAGACCGCTGCGCTTGCAGCATGGATTTGGCTCACCATTATCATCAGTTCAGGAGAGTTTGATCGTGCACATTTATTTCGAATCAACAATTGTTAAAAAAGTCAAGCTATGTCTGTCAAATTTCATCAGAAGCCGCATCACTTCTCCATCTTTGAAATAGATTTATGTTCTCTTCAACATGATTCATGAAAATGTCAGTCTCCTCCGAGTCTGCAAGAAATTTTATCCTTGCCATCAAATTTGACACTTGTGAAAACAAAGAAATCTTGGAATTGGTTGCAATGTCACAATAGTTAGACTTTGGCATCAATTTGTTATCGATGATGATAGAAGCAGTCAAATCGCACTGAATTATCAAATTGGCCTTTAAGTGTGGAATGTAATTATCTGTATCAATATAAAAGATTGAATTATTAATAGTTTTGACAAAAATGCCAAAGGTACACAATTGTCACAAGAGTGTCATTTCGATGTCATCCAAATTAGTTATTTCATCACTCAATAAAATGTCTTCCGATTTACACTCAAGAATAGAAGCTGAACGTTCAAGCCTTTGGGTTAAGGTAGTGGATATTATTCTCGCAATTGTGGATTTTGAGGAAAGATATGCAAGAGCATTAGGGATAACACTAGGGATCGCAGTTGTTTTTGTTTTCTTTCTTTTTAATTTCTGGTGCAAACTCTTCGATCGCCATTTGTTCGAAATCTGAATCGACGAAATGCAACGAATACATTGAATGCTTAGTCACTCTAATTTTTCTTCTTGGGTTCCGAGAGATCCATTTATTGAGTCTTTCTGTATCATTTATTGGGTATTGATGGAAAGTAATGCAATCGTCATTTCTTTGCGAATCGTAGCCAGTGCGACAACCATGCGCGGAGTACTTATTTGGCATTTTAAGCATCTCTACCAGAAGTGTGAGATGCTATATCCTTTAATCGACGTCAGCCTTGTAGCGTACACTACTGAAAGCACTTTCATGCTACCTTTCAGTCCAGGTGTTATATATCTAGGAGTCCATGGCTCGGGCATTTAAGCTATCTAGCTCATAGAAATTAACAGTACCATACAAAGCTATGATCTAGCTCGTGGAATACTATAAAGAAGCAATCATGCACTAGTTGCGTAAATAACTATTATGTCATGACCAGATCACATACATACAGACTAAAGAAAGGTTTGCATAAAATTTGATATAATTGCATTAAAATGATAAAATCTTCTATTAAAATATGAGTTCCTAATGAGTAAGTAGGTTTGTCAGCCGATATTTCACCTGTAATTTTTCAATGAAAGTCGTTTATATATCTTCAATCCCAAATTAGATGACCTTAATTGCCTAATTAAGGTCGTCTAATTTGCTATGTAATACCATTGAGGCATGAGCACTTCACCGTACATCTCCACATTCCCAGTGAAAATGACATTGGGATGATTCCTATGGTTCACAATTTGGACTCGTAGATATCTCAAGCTTGACATGCTTTAATGTTCTGAGATGCATGGACCATGTATAAAATTATCATAGATTTGAGTATTTTACAGATCAAGATCTTGGATTTTTGATGTCAATAATCAAACAGTAAGATCATAGATTTTAGGTTCAGTAACAATGCATATATATTACCTTTCAAATGATCAGCCTAAATCGATTTAGGCTGTCATTTGAAAGGTAATATATACATGTACTCAATGAATTTCGGCTGTCATTTGAAAGGTAATTTATACTCAGTGAATTATTTCTAAGCGGTATCAAAAGTGATACCACGGCCATTCTAGGGATACATTTCGATATCATGGTCATCTGCATACATTTGAAAATTTTCATTTTTATGTATCTAAAATTTACGTAAAATGAGTAATTGTCATGAAAATTGAAGAAGATAAAAGAAAACAAAGTCAGTGGGAGCTGGAGAAATGTCGATGGCACGTGTATCAAATTTCATACCATGGCCATTCTGTGTTAAGCGTCTTTTTTCATGCAGCTCGCTACGTATCTTTTATGTGCTTGATACATTATCATCTGTCCATCTGTATGCATTGGTTAAATTTTTACATAAATAGTCCAGCAGATCACAACGTTGTAATTTTCCACAATTTTATGACATTTTGACTGAAAATAGTATTTGCATCTAAACTACACCATACTTTTAGTCTAAGCTAGATAAGTGTAATTTCAGTTGTGTGTTCGTACTGATTAACCCTTATCAGCTAGGCCCTAAGGAGAAGATTCTTTTTTGGAGTTCACTTCACCATGAAGCTCAGAAATGTAGGTGGTCTACATGTGAGTTCATTAAATGAAAATCAGTATATATTCTTACACAGCTTGACATGCAGGTCTATGTACTATCCAGCCAATGCAGTGCACACTGACATTGAAATGATTAAAACCAACATTTCTATTGCATCATTATGTCGTTGCATCAGTCATTGCACCTTCAAAGAGTGCTTGTGTGCGCGCGCGTTTTTACGATGACTTGATAATGCCGTTGTCGAATGTTGACTACGTACACGATTTTGGTAAATGAAAGAAGGACAAAGATAAAAAATATTAAAAAAAGACACTGGGTTCGTACAGACTCATGAGCACTCCTATCCTTGAAAATCCAAATGCATGTTCGAGGTTATCGGAAACGTTCAAAATTGATAACATACTCTTGAAGACCCTCGAAAAAAATAATCAGATTATTGATATGCTCTCTTAAGTTTTTCGTTGTTAAGAAATCGCATTGTAATAGTAACCTGCCGGTCTATAAATTTGACAGCGGCGCATGTCATGCAGGGAATCACACAAGCTTCGAAGATCTTCTTCAATCTCCTGGGAGCTCTACTCTTTAATATATCCGAGTACTTGCCGAACGCTTTCCAACCACACACGATTCTCCATTTAATTTCATCATCCTGGTTTTTCTTATTCAGGGATAATTTCTGTCCCAGATAGTTACACTCATCGCACTCATTGATTAGTTCATTATCTATTCCTATTTGCTGCTGTTGACATCCCGCTCCGAACATTGCTTTCGTTTTCATTTTGTTCATTCTTAGACCGTGCCGTCTGCTATCCGTTGCCAGGTCTTGTAGCATTCTCTCGAGAGAGTTCCCAGACGTTGCTAGCAGACGATATCGTCCGCAAAACGAAGATTCGACAAACGTTCAACATTAATGCTGATTCCTTCTTCTTGCCAATCAATGTTCCGTAAGATGTTCTCTAGGCACGCAGTAAAAAGTTTTGATGAGATGGGTCTCCTTAGCGTACTCCTTTCTTAATGCTGATGTCATCTGTGGGCTCTTCCAGATTGACTCTTATTTATGTGTCTTTGTAAATGTTTTGCAGTACTGTAATATATGCTTTATTGATACCATGTGCTATTGAGGTACTGAAGACAGACGAGAACTCCACTGAATCAAATGCCTTTTGGAAGTCAATAAAGGCCATGCAAATGGGAATGTTATATTCCTTACATTTTTCTTTTAGTTGACTAAATGTGTGCAGATGGTCTATCGTTGAAAAACCGTAATGGAATCCAGCTTGTTCTCGTGGCTGCTGCTCATCTAATTCCTTCGTCACTCTGTTCACTAAAACTGGTAAAAATTTTGTAAGCAGTCGAGAGAAGGCATATCGGGCGGTAATTGCTTAGGTCGCTTTTGTCTCCTTTCTTATGCAGAATGATGGCTTTGGATCTCTTCCATCTTTCTGGGATGCTTCCTTTCTTCAGGCAGTTGTTGAACAATCTTACTAAGGCTTTACCGGCTTTTATACCGCCTGCTTCGATGGCTTCAATATAAACTCCGTCTTCTCCCACAGCTCTATTTTGTTTCATGTTTTTGACTGCATACTCGACTTCCTCGTATGTGATATTTGGTAGCTCTTCTACTTCCTCCTCCACGCCTGAAATGTCAGGAGCCTGGTCGTTGCTGTTGTATAGCTTCGTAGTATTTTTTAATTCTTTTCAGAATGCCTTCTTTATCTCTGATAATGTTGCCATATTTATCTGCCACGGCTGTCAATTTTTCTATTTCTTCTTGCGCTTTCCTTGAGACCTGTTTAATGTTCTTTGCCTGTTTTACCGCCCTTTCAGCTACAGATTGTTTCATAAAAACTGGATCACCCTTAAACATCGCCTTAACTTCAACTTTGTCTAACTCCGCCAAACTTGAACGAATTTCTCTGAAATTTGGAAGATATGTCAGTTGTGCTTACTAATATCATTGTTGGAAATTTCAAGCATGAATATTGAGTTGTTTTCCTGTTATAGATAAAAAAAGTAGTAGATAATTTGATCTTCATTTAGCAATGTTACACAAAATCATACCT
The DNA here is from genome assembly GCA_907163375.1 of Prostheceraeus crozeri. Taxonomy (NCBI): domain Eukaryota; kingdom Metazoa; phylum Platyhelminthes; order Polycladida; family Euryleptidae; genus Prostheceraeus; species Prostheceraeus crozeri. The sequence goes on from CAJQUW010010100.1 coordinate 107,734, forward strand.
CACTCTTATAAAATTACATTTGTTTCTTTTGTTATGTAATATGTTGTTCTACAAGCCAAAAGCTATCAAGCAAAACAAAAATAAAGAAAATCGGTCAATCAGAGCCAGTATAGCACCATTATTCATCAACAATAATGTAGCTGCTACATGTGATTAACTGGACTTCATGTTCCATAGTTTCCTGACTTCGTTGCGGTGGTGTTGGCAGCACTCCTGATTGCTTTCAGCTAGAAATCTATCTCTCACCGGTTGAAAACAATACAAAGCACAAATGAACAATAACGAGATCGCATTCACAAAAGGCAAAGTGTCAGCTGGCATTTGGACCAATGGCCGCCCTGAACTTCACATACAGCAAGGAACCATGAATTCTGAACGCTATGTGAATGTTTTACGAATGAACATTGGCCAAATGACAGATCAACTTGGTGATCCATCGACTTGGTTATTTATGGATGATAATGTTACGTGTCACAGGAGTAGTAGAGTTAACTTATGCAAGTCTCAATTAGGGCTTAGGACATTATCTTGGCCAGCTCGTTCTCCTGATCTGAATCCCATAGAAAATGTATGGAGTATTCTAAAACGTAACGTTTGTCGTTCACTGCTACCTATAGATGGCGTATCACAACTTACGTCACTGTTAAAAAGAGAGTGGAGAAAGTTAGATCAGTCAAAAATCAACGATATCATCGAATCAATGCCTAGACGAATTGGTAATGTCATTGACAATAAGGGTAGGGCCACAAAATATTAGCTTCTTAAGAACCGTTACTGTATCATAGCTTATCAGATTATATAAGGACATTTAAATATATTAGGGACATGAAATAACATGAAAAATGCTTTCTGTATCATACTTATGTTTTATTTAGTCAAATTTTAGGATGATCCACTTTTTATGAAACGGACTGTAGTTTCATGTTGAACTGTGGTACCTCTTGCCTTGATCGTTTACTAATTGTTTTGCATAGGTCTGTGTATTCGATTTTATTTGTTGCATTTTCTATTTTCATTTGCCTTCTTTTCTTCATTAATACTCGTGTTTCCGGTGGTAGTTTGCTGTTAGCGTTTCCTTTGATTAGCATTAAACTTCTGAGATGCTAATGTGAACGCTGCCACTATTGTGTCATTCTGTTTGTCAATATTGTCATCCGTAATGTCATGCAGCGCCTGGAATCTGTTCTCAAGTTCCAATTGAAATTCATGCTTATGTTTTGTCAGTATTTCTTGGTCGATCTTTTTGCACCGTTTTTTTGTCTCTCTTTCTTTGTGTCAATTGATATTGGAAAGTTAGAGGAATAAATTGTGACGCTGACAGTTGACGTGCTAGAGGCAGTGATGTCTGGAGAAAACGCGGCTGCCCAAATGACTTAGTTACAAAGTGTAGAACTATGAAAGCTGAGTATGGTCATAAGCTAGATATGAGGTTTTAGACCTATGATTGTTGCTTATGTAACTTCTTAGCATCGGTCCGACTGACGCTAAAACATGTGGGCATGAAGACATTGATAATCGCATATCTTCAGTAGGTGAAGATTGAAGATTGGTCTAATTACCGGTACGAACAGTCTCCTAGGGGTAGTCGGGTATCTAGCAGAGAGAAAGCAATAAAGAGCCAATGTAAATACATGTAGCTATCTTACTGTAACTGGAAATGTGGTTCAATGTAGTTGTTTATAGGCCTTCTATGTTCAACGCAATGTATAATTGCCAACAGATCAACAGTAGGGGTAGATTTGTCCGAACAAATGCCTATCTTCGTGTGAATTCGTTGGATTATCGGATTTTAGAAGTGCATCATTTCATAACTTATTTTATCGGATCATGTCACATGCATCCCAGATGTAGTGAAAAATATATAAATCTTGAATCTTGAATAACACATCGTCAATTTCGGGAAAAATATCTTGCCCACTCATTGAATCTATTTTTTTTAAAAAGAAAAAAAACTGTTTATTCATGAACAAAAGAAGCAATTATACACACGTATGAACTCGGTAAGTCAAAAAAACGTCTAGAAAAAAGAAAAAAACGTCAAGTTTCAAAATCTATTGGAAAGTCACATTAAAAAGATAACTACCAAAGTTGGTCTGGAATCCCAGCACCATCTTCGAAAGTGAGGGCGCTCCTCCACTTTAAACGAGAGCCCCGCAAACAATGAGCTGTGGCTCTAATTATGGCAAATGATATCTTTGCAGATATCGAATGAATAACTTGGCTATATGAGTGGTGCCATTTTTCACTTAATCTTTTTAATCTTACCCACCCATGGTAGAAAACATATGTAATAATATTCATAATTCAGCAAAATTTGATAATTTGTTGTGTGAGAATGCAAATTCATGCTTAGTGTAAAAATGGAATGGGAATTCATGCATGGTGTAGAAATGGAATGGGAATTCATACATGGTGTGGGAATGGAGTGGGAATTCATGCATGGTGTCGGAATGGAATGGGAATTCATGGATGGTATAGGAATGGTGAGGGAATTCATGCATGGTGTGGGAATTGAATGGAATTCATGCATGGTGTGGTGTGGGAATGGAATAAGAATTCATGCACAGTGATGTGGGAATGGATTTCTTTGGTGCACTTGTGAAATGCCAGTTTTGAAATATAACAAAACGCAATTTTATGGCTACATCACATTATAACATAAATCACATGAGTTAGAGTTTGCTGTGTCACGTAACGCTGGTACTGAAATATCCTTGCTGCACTTCAAGTCTGTTAACTTTACGGTGATTTCCAGGATCGAATGGGAAATACTACATTCATTAATAAAACCAACGTCTTCGATTATTATCAGCCATATTCAATTAACATTTCAACGTTGTTGAAGCATTTACTATTTCTTTCTTCAATCTTGTAATAAGCCGACGTGTCAGTAAATCCAAACCATGAAGCGTAAAATGTCTGTTTAATGCTAGCCTCTACATGCATGTATATGTGGGCTATATGTATTCACTATAAGGTTAGAGGGTGTAAATACTAACTCAGTAGATTTATCAAAAGTTGCGTCACAACTTTAAAACAAACCAATATTCATTTCAATCAATTATCTGTTCAATGGGAGATATGATATCATGGGACTTACAATGCATGACAACATATACATGTGTAGCAGATAAATAGTGTGCTGTGCGAATCTGATTGATAGCGCATTAAATAATGAATTCCTGTGGTGTGTGGGAAGTCCCACAGGATTCCCATAGATTTTCTGAAGTGTAGAATAGCTGTGGGAATGAAAATTAGCGTCCCACGGCAACTCTAGTTTGGCCAATGCCGAATCACATGCAGTGTCTCTGGTTGCCAAGTAAGTTCTGTTCTTAAATTCCTCAAGTCTAGGGGTGCATTTCGATCCTATGTTCAGGGAAACTGGAACTCTCCAATCCTTATATACATGAACACGATAGGTGCATGTGCGTGTATATTGTTCAATACATACATTTCGTCTATTCATGGGTTTGAGGTTCAATGTCTTTAATTTCATTTCAGGCAATAAAACATCCGAACAATCAATCTGTGGAACTGCAAAAGGTTATTGACGACATTGAAGTAAGTCACCGCTACCCTCCAAAAGCGAAGGCGTTCGCAGCGCCACTCAAGAAGAATTCTCAGAAATGAAAGTGTGCTGTCACAATTTCCATCAGATTTACTGTGATTAAATTTCCAGCTTCAAAAAGCTATAGACCACCCCGATTCTCAATTCAAATTTGCGGTTTACGGCGGATCTTAGTATTTTGTACTTTTGAACAGCGCAGACACTTATAGGGCAATGCAAGTAGCCTGGAATAGGGGTTTTTCATCATCTGTTCCGTGGCGGCTGAGCGATCCAACACAATTCACGACCTTTTTGAGTGGACCCACTGAGCGTACCGAACCGCTGACAAGGAGCTGTCTAGTGATGTGTCTGTCCTTTAACTGTGTCAGAGGTCCAAGGGTCTGAACGGTCCAAGGGTCGATCCCCCGTGAGTATGGATCCCTTGTGTGTGTCGATCCCCTGTAAGTTTCTGTCGTTGGAGTTCATTTATTCTGTGCAAGTGGTTGAGTATGGTTCGTGTCTTGGTAATGTCCCGCACCTCATTAAGATTGGCGGTGGAAATCTGTCCAGCGTCGCGTCATATCTTACCTGTGGGTGGTGGTGTCCATGTGGTGGTTGGGAATCGTTTAATGAAATACTTGGGGAGTCGTGTCCATGTAGTGTAGATGCCTTCTGGCTGTTATGGTGGTGGTGGTTGGGACGTGTACGTCATGTTCGTGGATGACTTATCGTTCGAGGGAGCCGAGGTCTGGCATAGTGTCAATCGGTATGGTAATCGCGTTTCTAATTACCAAAACTAGGTAAAAAAACAGACATTGTAATGTATATTCCAATATGTCTTTCCCTCTTCGTGGTGTAAAGCACTCAATGTCGGAGGTGCTCTCAGCATTGGATTTGGCCTTGGACTCCCATGATGCGTGTACAATGTGTGTGAGCGCACCAGTGTATCGAGCTGCGTGTAAGATCTTGAGCCGCCGTGGGCGTACCGACTATTTTGATTATACAGTGTACTAAACGTCTCCAGCGTACCCACCCCTTCGTATAAAAGAGGAGCATTCCACTCCCGAAGGAGGCAGCGCGCCAACAGACGGCCACTCGGGAAAGCGTCCCCCATTTCGACCCGATCCGAGGAACGGGGCGGGTACCACCACAAGGAGCCGCTGCTTCTTTCTCCTCTATCATCCTCGAAGCGGCAAAATCTTCAATTCCTTTCGGTCGTACCCGCCGGTCCCCGAAAGCTTGGTGGTCCGCGGAACTAGATCAGCTCGTCCATGCTCGCCGTGGCAAGGCATTCAGACGGGCCCATCAAAGTGAAGCGGATCGTCAGGCTTATGTTTCTGCATCCCGTTCCGCCTCCAGAACCATTGCTAAAGCGAAAGCTAATGCTTGGCAACGGACAGCGTTCAATCTTCGCCTTTCCTCCAACCCCCGTAAGGTCTTCTCTCTCCTCCGCTCAGTAGCTGGTACTCCCAAATCCTCCAGTTCTGATCCAACCTTTCCCGGGTGTAGCTCTGCTAAGGCTACAGCCACCCGTTACGCTTCTTTTCTCAAGAGCCACTTCTCTAGATCCCTTCCTTCTGATCGCCGTCCTGAAAGTCGCCGCTTCCTTCGTGAGCTCCGCTCCTCTACCTGTACCTGCCAATCCTTTTGCTCTCCTTTTAGCCTGTCGGAACTCACCACAGCTATTAGTTCTCTCTCCTCGTCGACTGCAGCCGGTCCTGACCACGTCTCGTACCCTCTCCTCCAAAATCTTCCTCCTGCCCTTGCTTTTCTTTTGTTTATCTTCAACCTCTCTTGGTCCACCCACTCCTTTCCCTCCGCCTGGAAATCTTCCACCATCTACCCGGTGCACAAATCTGGCAAACCCACAGACGCTCCGTCTTCGTTTCGTCCTATCTGCCTTACATCTTGTATCTCGAAACTCTTTGAGCGTCTCGTGCTAGCCCGTCTGTCTTTTCTCCTCGAATCTAAGGATCTTCTGACCCCTCTTCAGGCCGGTTTTCGCCCAGGCCGTTCACCATAGAAAAGATCAAATAAGTCTGCCATAATGAGTGTCCTCAACACATTTGATAGAAGAATACTTAAGCACGTTTTCGAAGATGAATTTTCACATAAGATCGTCCTCCTTGAAGAGGAATCAGACGTCCATCATCTGATCGCACTTCAATTTCAATATCTTCCACAATATGTTTTGCAATGGGAACATTATCGACTTGATTGAATTCATGATACATGGTTTCACCAAACGGAACTGATTGGAATGGAATCGTACGCATGATCCGTTCCAATTGTCCACCCTCATAGGTGACTTCACTCAAATTGCAGTAGAGAAGTAGATTGTACACATAGGCATTCATATTCATAGGGACACGACCACGTCCTGTCTTTAGAACAATGTCTTTATCAAATCCAAGAATATCACGTAACAGGGGTGCCATTTTCAATGTTTACCCCGGCTTTAAGGTCACATGCATAAAATGAGAGGATCCAACAGAATCAATTCGAAATTTAGCAAATGATTTCCGTGAATTGAGTGAGGTGGCAAGAGTGGAGGGGATATATATTCCACTTTGAAGCTCAAAGTATCGATACTGGTTTGATTTTACAACCTTCAAGTGGTCAAATTCATCACTCATATCCTCTTCTTCCTCCTCATCCTCATCCTCATCACTCATATCCTCTTCTTCTTTTTCATCCTCTTTTCCTTCATAGGCTGTGACAATATCACTCATGAGAGAATCATCAAAGTGTTGATAACCACTTACAATATCTTCCATGACATCATCATCCTCATCCATGTCAGCAGTTCGCAAGTTTGGAAGCGAGGAAGGGGAGGTCACCAAAACGGTTCGATGAGGACACATTGCATTGAGTACAATGTAGCACGTGAATGCCTTATTCTTTGTCTGGACTTGAGCATTATAGAGATCGACGTTGGTAATGTTGAATGCTTTTGCAGTGGCAGTTGACAATTTCCATGGACCTTGATCACCTTCTCGCCCCTTGTACATCACTTGATCCACAATCAAACTTGAGTTGGGTGTTAAAAAGAATTCACTATCCACATCTGGATTTGCGAGAAGGGATTGACAGTTCGTAACTTTTGGAAACGATTGAGGAGATAGGTTTCAGATGAATCACGTGATGATGTACGTGCCTCAACTTCAAATTTATCCATACCAAAAGCATCCAACAATTTGGGAAAATAAATTCCCAGCACATTCCCATCTTGATTCGAGGGAGGAACACGATCCAATGTCAATCGTCCTTGACGAAACATGCGTTTCATATAGTTGAATGTAGATCTATCCTTTCGACCTTGTCACCATATAATTGACGAATGTCAGGATAGCGATTCACATAATTGCGGAAGGGATTAAATTCAAACGATGTGTGTTGAGTATGTCCATTTTCTTGAATATTTTGATCGAGATGCATCATTCCATCACGTCTATGATACGTTCCATCCTTTCTATAAATGGGGTCTTTCATTCGATCAGTTGCTTTCATGAGAAGAGTCATTTGTTTCCAGACAATGTCCGATGGAACATTGATTTTTGCAATGACCGTTCGATAGATGGGGATAGGGATTATATAAAAATCCATTGGATGGTACATTTTTTGTGCAATTGGAGTAATAAATGCACGATGTTGTTGAACAGAACATGGAGGTGGATTTTGCACATCAGAGGGGTTGGTCTTGTTGATGGCACTGTGTGCATCATTGAACTTTTTAATATCAGCGGCTGATGTATACCTTAGATTGGGATATGTGTACATGGAGGAAGATGTGAGGACACTTGTCATTCCCATTGGGTTGAACAGTGTACAGACTTCCTTCAGGAGATGTAAATGTCTCTACAGGAAGGGTTGCAGCAAGATCTCCCATCCCACGCATTGACATGTATTTGAGAGTACGAGGTGAAATGTAATGTTTTACACGCTCCTTTGTCATATTCAAAAAGTCAAATTCCATTAGAGTAGGACATGTAATCAAGGCACAGTCAGTTCCCAAAAGGAACTGCATCGGTCCACTCAGAATCAGTCCATGTTGAAGAAAGGAATATTCATCCTTTTGTGGAAATGAACGGAATTCAACACGATCACTCAACACATGAAAAGAAGATTCTGGGTCTTTTGCCTCATTCGGCCAAATACCCACTCCATTCGATACGTTGTGGAGGTAGTAGGGTCTAAATCACCAGTTCATCACCTCTTTCATTTGTTGATAGGCTTCTCGTTTATGTGTGGGTGAAGGAAGAACGAATTCTTTAAATTTGGTATCAGTAAACTCCTCATTGGTATTTGTTGAATCTTCATAATTTTGAAATAGAGGAGATAAATAACAAAATTCCTGCTGCTGTTATATCGATGGAATGGGTGCATTGTGAATTGTTTTGGAATTTGATCGAACAGCATGGAGATTATAAAAGCACAGTGCGTGTGCATAGCGATGACTCATTCCATGAGCATGTTGGATCAAATAATTGAGAAGGACCATATTGAGATTAAGGAGTGTATTTTCCTTCATACTTGTTGTTGTTGTCGATGTTGAAGAGTAGATGCATTGACTCAATTGAGATTGAAACCGTGAATTCATATACTTGAGATCAGATGGTTGAGGAATGATGAAACTTGTTCTCTTCACAGTGGTCAACATGCTGGTATTGAAACATTTTTTCAATACACTTTTTGTTTCATGACGGATTCGATTTTTCCATGAAGCTAAATTGAGAATAGATCCATCCAAATGAACTTGAAGTTGGTTATTGAGAGCACTCATCAAAACATTCTCCACTCCAGGTGTGGTAGGATTGAACACTTCATTCAATTTATTCAAGTACAAGTAGTAATAGGCAGGTTCAAACGTTAGCCATCGCATTTTCTTTTGAATGTTTGCATTTAACATGAGTGATTGGAAATGACCCATTTTTCCAATACGAGGACCGGAAGGTTGTTTCAATGTTTTTGCAAATGGAAATTCAGCAAATTGAATAGTTTCATATCCGATAGATTCTTTCATTGTCCATCAATTAAATCATCAATTACACCAACAGGGTAACGGTTCAAATCCAGAACCATGTGCTTTGTGAATCGAAATTGTTTTGCAACTGTCACTGCTTTTCCAGGAGGATCTCGTTTTCCAGGAAGACCTGGGAGACCGTGTTGACCTTGCTTTCCTTCAGGTCCTTGTAAACCTCGATGTCCGATAGGACCTCGTATTCCCGGTGGACCACGGACTCCTTGATGACCAGTGGGGCCACGATCTCCCTTCATTCCTTGCTCACCCTTGTGACCTTCTGTGACCTTTCACCCTTGTCGCCTTTTTCTCCCTTATCACCTTTGTCCCCCTTGTCACCCTTATCTCCTTTATGACCTTCTGGACCTCTTTCACCTTTATCTCCCTTGTTTCCTTCTGGACCTCTCTCACCTTGCTTTCCTGGTTGACCACGTGCTCCTTCTTTACTCTGCGCTCCTTCAGAGCCCTTATCCCCTTGAGGACCCTTGTCTCCTTGAGGACCTTTCTCACCCGAATCCCCCACGAGGACCTTGTTCACCTCGTGAACCTTTTTCACCACGTTTCCCATGGGGGCCTTCTTCACCTCGTGGACCTTGTTCACCACGTTTCCCTTGGGGACCTTGTTCACCTCGTGGACCTTGTTCACCACGTTTCCCTTGGGGACCTTGTTCACCTTGCGGACCTTGTTCACCACGTTTCCCTTGAGGCCCTTGTTCACCATGTGGACCTCGTTTACCTTGATCACCCTTGTCATCTTGATCCCCCTTATCACCTTTATCTCCCTTATCACCTTGTTCACCCTTTTCACCACGAGGTCCTGCTTCACCTCTCGGTCCTTGTTCTCCACGTGATCTACTCTTTGACGACTCTCCACTCGATCCCTGATCACCTCGTTCACCTCTCGGTCCCCGTTCACCTCTAGGTCCTCGATCTCCCTTGGGACCTCCATCCCCCTTGGGTCCCTGTAAACCACGGGGACCTCAATGATACATCAAGAGTAGGTTCATCATCACTAAATTCTTCATCTGATTGTTCATCAATAAGTTCTACAGGATCATTTTCATCTGAATCGCTGCCAGACTGATCAGAAAATATTTCTTGAAAGCGGCGCAGTGCTTCTTTCAAGGCCAGTGCTTCTTGAACAGTATATCGACGTTGTGAAGTGTCGGCGTGGGCCATTGTTATGCAGTCGAGAAAAGATAACAGTCACCAGTCAATATGAAATAGCAGCAGTCAAATAACGAATAACTGGGTGAGCGTGTGTTTATGGCAGCAGCCGAATAACAAATGAATGTGGTGAGTGTGTGTGTGTGTATCGATCTAAATAAGAAGGCAGCCAGCAGCAGTCAATACATAACGAATGAATGCTGTGAGCGTGTGTATGGCAGCACTAATGAATAATAATCGACTGTGGTGTGCGTGTGTGTGTGTGTACAGATAGACAGACAAACAGAAAGAGGGCATGCAAAGGATAAGAGAGAAGATAACTTTGTGCTAATTTGTTCAGCGGTCAATTTTGACCGCTTCGTCTTTATAGGTAGGTATGTCAATTCAAAGAAAGTGGGCTGCAGTAACACTTTTATTTTGTGATAGTGTTGTTAAACACTGAAAATAAATATAAGTCAGAAAATTTCAGTTTATTGCTGCAAGTCGTTCTCATTCTATTGAACTTCAAAAATCAAAAGCGGTCATTTTTGACCGCTCCGTCTTTCTAGTGTTAAAAACTAGATGTGTGATCTATGAGTCTCTCACATCAAACCACAGATTCAGAGCCAGTCTCCGTATCCCTCGCCACTCCAGTTTCAAAGCAGAAATTGACCATGCATGACCTAATGATCCTAATATGATACTTCATCGGTTCTCTCATTATATTGTACAAACTTCCCAGCAGTCCAACTTGCATTATATAAGACGATATGGGGAACCGGAAATAACCGGTAAGGGGTGTGCCCGCATAAGGTGGATAGAGGAAGGCTCTTGGATATAGAGGCTCGCTGCGAAGAAGTCCAAAAGATAAGCATAGATCAGCAAGTGACCGCTGCTGGGTCATTCAAAACTTTCACAGATCTATGAAGAACCTGTGACAAGGCGAGTTCGGCCACTTTTCAGAAAGCCCAGTCAAGGGGTTGGGATGGGTCTTCGGAGGAGCAACCCACTTTGTGGTGGTTGAGCGCCGTAGGCATTGATAATGTCCCATTCCAACTATATGTCTGGACACAGTATCTTGATATAGGTTCCAAAATACCTTTTGTATAGCCTCATATATTTGAATAAAGAAGGTTACTCGAATTAAACAGGGACTAATATTTTTGAGTTGGAAATAATCAGGTTTTTAGAGATATTGATTTTTTTCAAAATGTACGAAAAAATGTATTTTTTCGATTGCCATCCAGCAATCATCTTCAGGCACAAAAGACCATGAGATTTTCCAACTCAAAATATTGCACCATGATTAGTCAAGGCATCTTCCAAGAAAACAGGGACTGACAAGGTTCGCTTAAACGCTTTAGACATGCTCGTTAAAGGTTGGAAACTCTGAAATATACACGTATGTTCGATGCGATTCCTTATCTAGGGAGGGACCCCACCCGACCTCCTCATGTTGATGTGCCACATGACGTATGCATGAAGCTCCTAAGGCCTCTCTACAATCAAGGATACCATGTAACCACAGACAACTACTTCACTAGTGAAAAATTGGCCATCAGTCTCAAAAGCAAGCAAATTACCATTATTACCATCCAAACCATTATTTACATCCTTGGTATTTCGATCGGAGGACAATATTACATTGACTGCATATAAAGTGAAGAGATCTAAAGTGGTCTATTTTCTTAGCACTCTCGTTGGTTAACTTGCATTGTAATTCATTGTATGTATAATGTAATACTAGCATCATAAAAGTTTATTAATTACGTCTGCAATGCTTACTAAACTTCAATAACGCCGTTGGTGTTCAGGCGTAAATTAATGTTATAAATGCAAAATAATTGCTAAGCGGTCATTTTTGACCGCTCAGTCTTTAATGGTAATTTGATTTTTCAGTCTCTCTAGTGTTAAAGCCTGTACAGTGGCACACAACTATTTCTTGACATATAACTCAATTATTTTGCGCATCTATAAAAGGTCATGGGTGAATGAATCCGGAGATTTTAGTTTTTTGATGACATGCCTGGTATATATATATTGAAATCGAGGTAATTCTAACCTGTTGCCAGTCTTCAAATGCATCGAACGTTCCATGCTTCTTTCCACACGATCGATCTGAGAGTTCAGAGATTTATAAGTGCTTCTAGATTAAGCTAATATGCACCGTCGTACTTGACCCGACGGCACGAGAGGTTAGCTATTTTTCAAACGCGTTCAAAAGCAGAGTAAAATATGGGGTCTCTCTCGATGAAACTTCTGCTGGTCCAGAAAATCCAACCGCACAACGAACACAAGAAGGCACTAAACGTCGAAGGCTTTGCTTTTTAGTAACAGCCTCCTGTTTTTTTAACTAGTAAAAAATCTATCGAGACCTGTTCTGCTTTTTTATGAAAAAACTTATTGTTTATGTTTTATTGCTTTTTAAAAAAAATCAAATGTTCACCGCTCTCGTAAACTAAACAATGAAAGACTCAATTACGATGAATGTCTCGGAATTTAAGAATAGGAGTGCGCGATAGTGAATGGCCTTTGGATCTTGGGTGATCCAACTATTATTCCGGATCACTTACTATGATCCGGAAAAGGTGGGAAACCAGTTTCTATCTATGCCTTCAAAGTTCTGAAATACAGCAGGCTTCAGACTGACGACATATAGCAACTTGTGCCTCCTTGACTTCCCTTCAGCTTGTTATTGCTGATGATAAATGGAAGCATTTCATCTCAGATGATGACATTCGCTTGTGAGTTAAATTGGATGTGAGTGCGATAGCGATAAGCATTAATTGGAACTGAGATGTTTGCTTCCTGCTTCCACGGAGCGACTCAACCATTATCTGAGATTATTGGATGGTGATGATAAAATGACAGTTTCCAATTTTATTTGTCTTGATTGTAGGGATTTTTGCCCTTCCATAGAGAAGAAGAAAACGTTCAGGCTCCAGTCCTTACTATGACGATTAGGCTGAGGTGGGTCAGTCCCACACTTACAGGCCGGCAGGAATTTGATGAGTGAGTGAGTGGTCCTGTTCTCTTTACTTCCCGACATGATAGTACCTATGTACTCATTTATTATTGGATTCATGCAGAGTTGCAGACACGGCATCAGAACCATGTAGATAATCGAAGCCAGGTCGTAGAGAAGCAGCACGGTAACCACTGAGCTACCACGCCTGTTTGTTCTATTTAACAGCGCAAATAAAGAATCGTTGCTAAAATTGCTATGATAGTTTGAAAGACTTGGTTATCATTATGTCGATCTTATCTGTTCACAGGTATTTGCGTGTTTTAACACTTCATAACCGGTGAATTCATAAATTCATTATTCGGTGCATTAATTGCTAACTGTTTCTCAGGAGGATCTACCGGAATATGAAGCACTGTACCGATAAGCTGACAATGATTTGGTATTACTTCAAAGGTTAGGTCAAACAACGAGTGTATTGTTACGCTACGCTCGCTTGCGTTATCAATACATTAATGGCCATAGTTTTAGTAGCCCGTGGCTGCTTTCACTGATACATTAGGTGAATAGCGTCTGATTGTTTACGTTATTGTGCAAAGCTAATGTAAAATCCAAATGCTATTTTCGAACAGAGTGCGATATCTCGCTGATGAAAGTACCGGTATGACGTCATGAAAGTAGGCCACTTCGATGAACTCCCAAATGTATGCATTTGCACATGATCATATGCATCGTAGAAGTATAAGTTACTAGATAAATAATGGTTATTGGAAAATCACATATACAGTTTTATGCCTTTCGCTTTTTAGTTCCTGTTGGAAATCATACATGAAGAAATAAGTACCCTTTTACAAAGTCTTAAAAAAGGCGATCATTCGTTCTGTGCGTTTCGTCCTTCCATTGCTAAAATCAACATAGTTGGCGACGCAGTAAACAATTACCTGGGAACACAGCCAAAATTTCCTGTAAACTCACGAATGAAAAATAAGCCAATACTCAACTTCATGCGTTGGTCTCACTTATAAGCAAGATTTGACTGTAATGTAAATCAAAAGTAATGAATACCCAAACTCATTATTCATATCATTCAATATCCAAACTGATTTATTCAAACACAATTCATTACGAATTTTAGGCAGATGTCATTAGTGATAAGTTTCATCAGGCAGATGAAGCATAATATGAAATCATTGTGTTAAAATAGATGAAGCACATTGTCAATAGTGTTTCTGTGGGATTGCAGCCATGTCGTCACCAGGGGTGAGGGAATTCGGTGGAACGACGCTCCATCAGTTTTTTACGGAGCGCGCTCCCTTGCTAATTTTTGGAAGCTGAAGATTTCGTGCTTATGAAGCGTCATTTATTTAATCAGTCTTAATTTAGATGCTGTTCATTTGTTAATGGTAGTGGTGGTAGAACTTAACACGATTAATTCGCAGTCGGTCCAATCTAGATGCATATTAGTGTACGTGGACAACTTGACAACTGAGCTCAAGGACTGCGTATTATAACAGCTTAAACAATCACACATGTATTTACCAAGCACAAGTATTACTAACAAAACGAAACGGTTGGAGTAGGTTAATCAATGGAAATTCACCAAAAATGCCGAAATATTCTCGTATGCATTTAGCAATTTACGTGCAATTTTGTGTACACAGACAGAGATGCAACACAAAATGTTCAAGATAGCAAGGCAGATGAAATCTGAGCGAAATGGCGTGAGTCGAGTGAAATACATTAAAAGTGTTGACAGATGAAAAAGAAGTCTGTCAGCTTTGGCGACAATACTTCGATAAGTTGCTCATCGAGAAAACTAGATTTATTGCAGACGATATTGAATTGACGGAGGGCCCATTGAAGAGGTGGCATGTGACGAAGTGAGAGCTGCACTGAGAAAAATGAAAGGTCGAAAATCTCCTGGACCATCAGGACTCTCCTGTGAATTATTGGTTGAAGGAGATGTGATCATTGAGCGACTTTCGTCTGTCTTCCAGGGTGCCATTTCTGGTAAGGGCCATCCCAGCCGAATGGGAGAAGTGTAACGATTCCCATCTATAAAGGGAAAGGAGACGTTCTCGTGTGCGACTCGTACCGAGGAATTCGCCTCCTTGAGCACACAATGAAGCTCTTTGAGAAAGTCCTTGGAAGTTAGATTACAGAAGTTTAATCAAGATAGACATCCGTCAGTTCGGATTTCGCCCCGGAAAGTCAGTAACAGATGCCATCTTCATCACGTGTCAAATGCAAGAAAAGTAAAATCGTTTACAGAAAAGAAAAAGTTGTTTCATATATTCGTAGACATGGAAAAAGCAGTCGACAGGGTCCAGAAAGGTCGTTGAGATGGTCTCTCAAACGACAGGGTGTACCAGAGGCTCTTGTGGTATCCGCTATGTCGCTGTATAAGAAGTCAGCATCAAGTGTAAACACGGTAGTCGGAGCATCTAACACCTTCGACATCGATGTCGATGTATATCAGGGATCCATTCTTAGCCCTCTACTTTCTGTCACTGTAATGGAAGTGATTAAGAAATGCTGCAGTGAAGGTCAATGGGAACTGCTGTGCGCTGACGACCTCGTGCTCACTGCAGAAACAAGAGCAGAAGCCCTGTCCATATTTCAAAGATGGAAATCTAGCTTTGAAAACGGAGGTCTCAAAATCAATATGGAAAGGATAAAAGTTCTGGTCACGGGGAAGAAGCATGCCGAGATGATGCGCGAGGGTAAATGGCCATGCTCATGTTGTGGGAAAGGTGTAGGTCAGAACTCGTGTGTACGGTCTGCAATAGTTGGTGCCACTTCAAATGCTCAGGGTTAGCTTCAATCAGAGTGTTGACCTCTTTTATATGTCCAAATTGTAGCGAAGATCAAATAAACACAGAAGAAGATGACGACTTGCTTACGTGAGTGAGTGTATTGTACAAGAGGTCCAGCAGTTCTGTTATCTTGGAAAAATGCTTGACAGGGATGCTGGTGTCGAGAGAGCCGTGAGAACTCGCATTTCGACCACATGGTCAAAATGGAAGGAACTTGCCAATCTCCTAACGAACAGAAGAATCCCATTGAAATGCCGAGGACAAGTCTACCAGTTATGCTTTAGATCTGTTCTCCTGTATGGTTTGGAAACATGGCCGTTGACAAAAAAGTTGATGAACACCTTGAGAACATATGACTTAACGATGCTAAGCTTCATAGCAAGTGTAAAATGGAGATGCAGGGTCCCAAATGATGAAGTGTTAAAACGGTGTGTTCTGAGGGACATATCGGTGACGATCCGTAAAAGAAGACTCCGCTGGTTTGGACATGTGAAGAGAGCGGACAAAATCATGAAAGAAGTTGAAGAGATGGAAGTAGGCGATCGCTGACCAGCAGGGAGACCGAACAAGTCATGGAGGAGCTGCATCAAAGAAGCTCTCAAGAAGCTCAAAGTCAATGAAGATCTTGCCTTGGACCTGAAGGCAACTGGAGGTGAGTCATCAACCGTCCAACCCCGTCAGGGAACTGAAGGACACGAAACGAGGAGTGAGTTTTGTGTAAAGCAATCTGTGTATCGGACGTTCACCATCTGCATTCAAAAAAGGTTCAAATAAGCATACGTGCGTCTATTTTAATATTGTTATTTCGAATACAGATGGAGAACGTCCGATGCACTGATTACTTCGAATCTAACCCGTTTGGAAGAATATTTGCTATTACCTTTGTGTAGTTGGCAAATCAAGAATGGGTCAATGATTAGCTAATGTGAAGCCAAAGAGGAGAGTATTAACAGACCAGAATAGAGAAAAGCTCAGACTGATGGCAAGTCAGTGCTGGTAATCAATGATCTTCGTCGTATTGAGAACTTAGAAGTAAGGGGAAGCGAAAGGAAATCGCTCACAAAAAAGAAGTGGGGAAACGCCGTTGCTCCTACCACTGCACCACTGGTTTTTCCTTCATGGTGTCGACCATTTTGCTCCAAGTAAGAAAACATTTGGAATGATAACTAAATGGTCTATAAAGGTACGTATAAAAGATCGTAGGCATAAAAGCGTGTTCTAACCTAAGTACATATACCTATTGCGAATGTCATTAGACATTATGAGTGCATCTGACAAAAGTAACTATTATTTCTGTGTTTCAATATTCATGACTGAAATATTAAATTTCCTTAATTCACTATTACTGAATGGCCTCCTGTAACATATTAGCTGGGCGATTATATTCGCAAGCAACAATGCAACAATTCTCGCGTATTGACACTAATTTTCTTTGAGGCAATCGTTGCCTTTTCATAATTGCGACAGCACTGGGTATCAATGATTACTTATCGTCTAATAACCCGCCTTATGCATCAATCATGAAAAACAGACAATTTTTCGGATAGAAATGTTTCTTCAACTCCTAGAATTGACGTAGAGATGATGTATCTGCAATTTCTGTACTAAATGAAATAAATACCACTGTTCTGCTTAAAGTAAAACATCTTCAAATTATCTGTGCAAATGTGCTCAGTTGCAATTTAGCATTGATTGGCAATTGCTCGAAAAATATAGCCACATAGTGAATGATGCTGCATCATTTCAATATCCAGGATTTGTACAGGTCTTCGAAAACCCTCGAAGACTCCCTGAAATCATTATAAGCCGCGAAAGTGCCGAAATCCTGGGAAATAGTTATCAGTTTTTTCGAAAGATATTTTCGGTATATATCTTTTTCGAGAGAATTGTTAACACATTCAATTCAATACTAAATAGAGATCTCATTTTCAACTTTTTTAACTGGTTTATTTACATAATATCAAATGTGGGCTGTTACTTGCCTCGACAGGTACACATCCTTTACAAATAGTTTTCAACTTTGTACTATCTAGTTGCTCATCCTCAACAAATCAAAGTCATGCGAAATTAAATTTTACGAAAAGATGACAAAATTATTTTAGTAGACACCTCCTTAATAGATTTATTGTCGTTGCTGCTTTGTGCTTGTTGTCGCTTTATGAATTATTGCAAAGCTGCTTTATGATTGTTCGTGAGATGGCAGCACCTGCTATTTGTCATTTTGTCGAAATGCAATTTACTAAGGAAATGCATTTCTTTTTATGTAAATTCTTCATTTGAGTTAAATACTGACGTGAATGTTGGTAGAATTCTAATATTCGTCATTTATCATAAATGAACAAGCTTTATCTCTCCTGATTAGTTAATCGAAATACAAATTCTCACCATTGTTTTAGTAGGTATTACATTTTTATCAAGATTTCACATGAAAGTAATTCATTGCATTTTACCAGCAATTCATATAACACCATAGATATTTTTTCGACAATGACGACATGAAAACATTAGAAGACTGATGAAATCATAAAAATTCCTTGGGGGATCTGAAAATTTGATGTTTTTGGTGATGGCGTCTTGTCATTGGTGCAAAAAATATACACGCACCTGCAAACGCGTATTCGCACCTCGGAAGCTTCACGTCTTTTTTATCTCACCAAATTTCGAAGTTGTATCATGAATTTGACCATAAATGCGTGCTATGTTACTGTGATGAATGTGACCGGCGTGTCTTCACGTGTCCAGAACCTTAATAAACCAATGCGGTTGTTCCCACAAAAACGCGCGGGACCGCGTGTCATAGTGATTTCAGAAAAATGTTCTGAAAATTGACTTTCGTCATAGCTATCCGAAAATTCTGACCTTTCGTGAGGACGACATGACCAATTGCATACCAAAATTCCTTAACAATGCTTTCATACCTATTCAACAATAAATACGAATTCATGAATGTATTTGGAGACAAATGGTATTTTATTCAATGCAGAACCAGTATCGGAAACGAAGATAAGGAATTTGTTATCGTTCTCAACTTATGTGATAATCAATATAATGATACTCTCGATTACTATAGAATAGAAATCGCAAGTTTATTTGTGAGCTAGGTTCATTCATTGGCTAAGTCATGGTAAAGTCAATCCGAACGTCAATTCTATTTCATGATGTCACCTGTGCCTTGTTGTCATCCTGTGAATGAGAATGTGTAGAGATCTGTGTGTCCGTAAAAATCCTTCTTTACAAATGTGAAATATCAAATCACTAATTTTTGCAAAATCATGTAGTTTATAGCAATCCCCACATCCTAACGAATCATTTGCAACTTTTTTAACTGGTTAATCACTCAAAAGTGTGCCTTACTTCATTTGCAAGGAAAAAATAACTTAAGCAATGTCGGTCTCTTTCATCTGTCTGCAATTGTACTCCACTGCCTCAAGTATCACGATGAGGTCATCAAACCTTACATATCGCAGCGTTTATTTGATGTAGACCGTAGAATTCGTGACCTATTCATTTAAAACACACCACATGTAAACGGAAATTTCACGGAGAAAATGATAGTGGTGTCTATTTTGCAATCAGTAGCAATTTATTCTTCTTAAAAATGTTCGCTTGCATGGCTCAGTGTATGACAACAGCCGATTAGTTTATACAATTGTATTAGTTAATGTAATTGTGTTGACAGCTTGACAGCCGATTGCTTGCACTTGGTTTTTAAACATAGCATTTGCGATGAATCTGATATTCTCTCAATTGTACGACATTCACACCTTGAAGACTTTGATACACAAGAGAATAATTTCAGCAGATTCGGATTAAGTTGAGGAAGCTTCTACTTGACATATCATGCAAATGTGATCAATCATTGAATTGCACTATGTTGTCGGTGAAATCATAAATACACTACTGTGAAACTCTACTTTGCTCTATGCCAATTTTATGTGTTTTCATTTGATACAATAAAATGTACTCATGTAGCTATATTTGGTCTGAGATCAGTTCAATTCATGATTTATAGCAAATTGGTGCGAAAGTAAATTTCTATTCAAAAAAATACGATTTCATGTAATTTGTTACATGAATGATTTGCATATGTGCATATGTACATTTCACTTTCTTAACTTCGACTCGTTCGACGTACGACCAAGCTGCACTGGTACATTTTAGTTTAATTGCACGTTAGGCTGTTCATCATTTTCGCTTAGTTGTCGCCTTGGTTCATCTGATCTTGTCAGTCGATGACCGCTTGGTCAACTCAATACCGAAAATATGTTTCGGTGTGTTCAGTGGTGGATCACACTGACGAAATCTTCGTTAGTTCATGAGTGACGTGTAGATCAAGAAATTTAGGAGCTAAATATGAGTCCGCGGACAAAGTTCGTGGTACCCTGAAAATTGGCATACATGCAGTTTAGATTCTGCTTATTGACATATCAAAAGTCACCGTAAATCCGTCATGTGCTCTTTTAGTAACAGTCTCCCAAAGATGGCATATTGCATGAGGTTTTCTGAGGTCTATTTTGATGGTATCTGATTCCCTATTGGTGCGTGCGCAAATCAGCTGACGCTCTCAACTAATGAGCGTGCTTATCATAGGTTACATTTTTCAATCCAAACATCCAATGTATTGGTTAGTTATCATCAGGATTAGTCGTGGAAAATGAGGTAATTGTGACAATGTACAGGCCGGCCATAAAGTCACGCAGGATGTTCAAAACACCCTGTTCCCAGGCATTCTCACCTATACAAATCCAAATACTGTGAATATATTCTCCTTATCATGGCAAATTGTCTGGTATCTCGCGATACCCCCTTGTACAAAGAACTTTGATAAAGATCTGCCTCAAAACAAGTACTGTATTTACGTCACTCAATCTATCTTCTAAGATATAATTCAACTCTTTATTCAAGAAATAGTGTTCCAGAGCAAGTTTTTATAAGAAAAACAACTTGTATTCTATTCGAAATATTGATTGGTAGCGTTAACAAATAAAGGTAGTCAAACAAAATGTGTACAGTCTATGAATTCTCAATATGACGACCTTGGTTAAGTTTCAATTCTTCAAGACGAACCAGAATATTCTCACAGCTTCTGCGCAATTCTGACGAGGAAATGGAGCTCATTTCTTCACAAATTGCCTCTATAAGCTCATCCAATGTCGTCGGACACCTTTGATACACTCTGTGCTTTAGAGCACCCCAAAACCAGAAATCCGCCGGTGACAGATCAGGCGATCGTGGAGGCCATGGACGATCAAAGCATCGGCTGATAATTCTTGTCCCAAACTGCTGCCGAAGATAATCAGTCACGCACCTCTTTATGTGAGGAGGCGCTCCATCCTGTTGGAAAGTCGTCTTAGAGAGCATTCGCATTTGTTTCAGCAATGGAACAACATGACTCTGGAGTATAGCAAGATAGGAATCACCGTCAATACTGCCATCAAAGAAGAACGGTGGTAAAATCATTGTTGACGTAAAGCCTTCCCAAACGGTAATCTTTTCTGGGTGTAGAGATGATGAGACAGTCACATGCGGATTAGAAGCGGCCCAAATAACACAATTTCTGGTAAACACACAACCATTCAAATAGAAATGAGCTTCATCAGTCCACAAGATCGAATCAAAGAACCTTGGATCACGCTCACACATCTCTGTGAAGAGGTTTGCGAATTGTAAACGCTTTTCATAGTCTTAAGTTCTTGGACCCTTTGGATGTGATATGGTCGAAGATGTAATCTCTCATGGAAAATTTTCTTGACAGTCGATTGCGGTACTTGAGTGCGTACTCTTGTAGAGCTACACACCCCTAGCGAGTGTCGCTTCTTCAAATCCGTCAAAGTTTCTTCAACTTTCTGAACTGTGGCATCGGAAACTCTTGGGCGTCCACATCGGGGCTCATCTTCAACACTGCCGGTAGTTTCGAAACGTTGGATGAGACGTGAAACTGTCGTTTCACAACAAGGAGGATTCCTGATACCAGTTTCATTTCGAAAAAGTCGTAATGCTTGTTTTGGAGAGCAATTGGATTGATAATAAAATTTCACTAACTTTATACGGGTCGGTAAATCCATTCTTTTGTTTACACGTGTGTTCGATCGGTTCTTCGCCGCAAGTGATGACTATTCAATCTGACTGTCACTGACTTGATTTCGCAGTGAATAATTAAATCAGTTCAACACAATTCACAAAAATGACAGTTGGATCAGATGCTAGAACTTTAATTGAATAAGAATGAAGAGTTGAATTATATCTTAGAAGATAGATTGAGTGACGTAAATACAGTACTTGTTTTGAGGCAGATCTTTATCAAAGTTCTTTGTACAAGGGGGTATCGCGAGATACCAGACAATTTGCCATGATAAGGAGAATATATTCACAGTATTTGGATTTGTATAGGTGAGAATGCCTGGGAACAGGGTGTTTTGAACATCCTGCGTGACTTTATGGCCGGCCTGTACTAACCGTCCATCGGTCATTTATAAAAATGATTTCAGGTCATTAAGTCCCTCAAGAACATCAAGTTAGATTGAAAAATGTAACATATGATAAACACTCCAAAAATCGTTCGATCATGAATATTTTGCAAGTCAAGTTTCCACTCACTGCCAGCAGCACGCTCAATGAGAGCGTCAGCTGATTTGCGGAATCAGATATCATCAAAATAGACCTCGGAAAACCTCATGCAATGTGCTAGCCTTTGGAGACTATTACTAAAAGAGCACATGACGGATTTACGGTGACTTTTGATACGTTAACAAGCAAATTCTAAACTACATGTTTGCCAATTTTCAGGGTACCACGAATTTTGTCCGTGTTAAAGCCTAGTTTTCCTGGACTAGTCTTACTATGTTAATTGTTAGATTCGACCAATTACAGCGAGTCTGGCGGTTGATATCCATTCCTCTTCATTCTGTTCAAGATTAAGAGAATCGCAGCGTGCGTCGGTAGGAGCTGATAATCTACGGCTGCCGAATATTTCACAGGAGTGATTAGAATTATGACGCTCTCTGACAATCCGAAAATAGAATGACTGAGCAAGAAGTCGGTTGGTGTCATGAAATGCGACTAGTCGAATTCTAAATTGTAGTCGACCGGTCAGGTTGATAGTCGACTAGTAGATAGTCGGTGGACAACCCTACGGACAACTCGCAGCATCGTTTCACCTTCTTGGAGCTTGAGCGACATCGGTCGATCAGAGATCCGACGCACCTCCATGACACTTTCTCTTAGTCTCTCTCCAACAGCGACAGCTACACCGTTCCTTTTCGTGCGGCCACCGTTACAAGGGAGCTTGTACCTGTCACCAATTTTTCTTCTCTTTGTACCAGTCCACAAGGTTTCCTGCACGCACGCGATATCAACACCTTTGCATCGCAGTACGTCAGCTAGCGCAAGTCCGCGACCCGTCATTGTGCCGATGTTGATAGTGACCAAGTGCAACTTCCGCTTCACGCGGACTCGCTTCTTTAGCCCACCCCATCCGTGAGTGGGTAGCTCTTGTCCACTTCTCACGTCGTCCAGGCGAGAACGACGCGCGTCGCTTGCAGGGGACGCCCTAGCATGAGATTGAACAATGTTATTGACCATATCCATGTTTAAAAGATGCGACAGTCCCTTCAGGGTGGGATGAGGCACATGCTCTGGCCGATGTGTCGCGCCAGAGCCTCTATGAGGATGTGAAAGCTCGACTTGCTGCTGGATGCCAGAGCAGACATAGCGGTCTCGCTACTGTGTGGATGCCAGATGCTTTGATGGCATTTCCTCCATCTGGGGCCTACTACCCTCCCAGACTATCTGAGCTATGCAAAATGTTTTAGTATTTCCTCGAAAATGTGTCATTTAGATATCATTTTCGAGTCATAATGCTTGAAATACTGTACCTGATTTCACGTAAATTCAGAAAACTGAGTAAGTCATTGAACTATCTCAGGAAAAGTTCATGTTATGGTGTCTTGTTTGGGCTCATTCGAATGCATGTAACACAAGGAATGTAAGTATGTTAATTATTATTATTATTATTATTAATTATTTATTTAGCAATAAAAAGTGTCCGTAATAATATGACATCTGTAGTTCCGTATTTCGTGTGACATTCGCCTCTCCCCCGTCGACATGCGGCTTGGTGAGAACCGGCATTTGGATTGGACGCGCCACTCCGCTCCCGATTCGAATAGACCTTAACTCGAGGGATGGTTCGATGGATATCTAAATAACTGGAGGTATTCATATAACATAGAATTGATTTTGCAGTAGATGAACGTGAGCCGAATTACCGTACGCATCAATGATTTCAAAGCATAGACACGACTTTTAGGGTCTCTTTATGCGGAGTGTATGAGATACTCGTAAATTGGCCATTATGCAGAATACAGTAAATACATATGTCTGAAAACTCGAGTGAATAATATGCGTGTTTTAACCAATGTAAGCTTGAATATTATAGATGCCGCAGTCCCTGCAGGAAAAAAATGCAACATCGCTTCTACCATAAACTATATTTTTTTATTCATTTTTAAAGAGATAGGGGGAAAGTCATACACATAAAAATGACAATTCATTATCAAAAGCTCAGTCAGTAGTCATTTCATGCTCTCCATAACACTTTTTGACGCGTCCTTGACAATTTGTCACCATTTCAATCTGTCATTCGCCTTCTCCTTCTAAGTCCTCAAGTCTTCTTCTGTGCGTTCCAGGTCTCTTTTGATACAGTACTTCCATCGAATCTTTAGCCGTCCCCTTCTCCTTGTCATCGTGTCATCCATTTCTTCCTCTTGTTTCACTACCCTTTCGTCCGTCTCCCATCCTTGTCACATGCCCTGCACACCTCAGTCTCTTTTCCACCACTTTCTGTGTCACCGTTTTCTTCAATCCTACTTCCTCCCTCAGCTCCGTCATCCTTCGTTTCTCCAGATTCGCCTTATCCAGTTATTTTCACACACTTGCAACATCTTTTGCTGCTGCTCGGTTAGTGCCATCGTTTCTAGTCCGTATGTTAATGCAGGCAAGACATATGTTTCCAAAACCTTTCCTCTTATCCTCTGACCGATTGATAAATAAATATATAAAATGGTTGATAGAATTAAAATCAATGTGTCAATCAATCAAAATTCTTATTGATGAGCGGCATTCTACTATCATAGCAGTAATTCATGGTGATTAATATCTATACATACACGTATTGAAGCAATTTTTTCTAAAAAAATATTTTCCCGAATTTCAAAATGCTTGGGGTCTATATCGGTGTCGACAGATCATTTAAGAAGTTGTGCAAAATTTTGATGATTTTGGTTGAGGTTTAGAGGTCCCACGCTTAGCTTGAAGCTGATTGGGTGTCTCACAAATCAACATTTTTAACCTTTCAAATTTCACTTTGCTTGGGGTCTATATTGAATAGTTAGCAATTAGCAACATTTAAAAATGTCAAGCAATTTAGTTGATATCTTCTGATCACACATCTGGGATCAATTTTTCATCTCTCCTCCCGCGAGGAAATAAGTGGGTATGATCATACGTATGAAAGTAAAATATTTTTTGTACACAAATCATAGTATGAAGATTTCATACGCAAATCATACTATGAAAATTTCATACTGCTATTTGTCATCCGCGCAGGGTACGTTCCATGCCTAAATTCTGCGCGAATTTTCGTAATGTAATTATCTATATTAAATCGTATTAAATCATTCTACAGTGTATATCCTTGCTTCCTATGCTGATCATTGAAATCTTTACGTTTATGATTACGAAGAGATGGAAGTTATAATAATGATAAATTCTTTATTTTAGGAATTTTAATTTTTGAGAAATAATTTGTAGGTCTGCATGTTAAATGCAAAAAATCAGACCTTCAACAGTTTACTGCTAAATCCAAACCTCTCAATAATGACACTTCTCACATTAAATAACCATAAATGCTGGCTATACAACAGATTAGTTGATCTGTTCCAACAGATCTTCTTCCAAGGATACTATCCTGATCTTCAAATGATAATTTAATCTAATATTCCAGGAATAACATCTAAAATAAAAATACGTTTCACTTTGATAGTTCATGTTTCCCAAAATTACATAGCATAGACCTGTACATTCATCAAATCCAGAGAATAATGCTGGTGATCAAAATACTGTGAAGGCTTTCTATAGCAAGAGAAATTAGAGAAAATCTTTTACAATAAAAAGGTAGAAACACAAAATAATATAGTACATCCCATGAGTTAACTGGGTAAGTTATCAGGTCTGAGAATGACGACATAGGCGGAATGTGATGAATAAGTTATTTACATAGTCTTTATCATAGTGTTGGTCATGTAGAATAGAAGAATAACCACATCCTTAAACAGCTGAAACACCTGTTTCCTTAGCAGGCGTAGACACCGTTTTTCGCACAACAAGAGCTCATCAGTATCGATTGAAAGGCCCAAAATAGCGTGTAATATCCAAGTGGTCGAACAGGTTGATCTGCGCTTATTTATCCTGTCCTTGATGTGCGGCTGGTAACCGAAAGATCACAGTGTCAATGATCCTGGCTGGGCATATAGATAGGGGAGACTGTGCATATACTTGATAAAATCAAGATCTGGAATACTTTGGGAGAAAGCAGTGGCGGTGACTAAAGTTACTCAGAGCTTAATTTTTTAAATCTGGACATATCCCCCTATTATACCCAGCCAAAAGCATTGACACTTATATCTCATTTATCAGCCGCACGGCAAAACCATGATAAATAAACGCAGATCAATCTGTTCTGCCGTTCTTTATCTTGCTCTACCATTTCGATATCATACGCTACTTTGAACCATTTCCAACCGTTATGATGGGCTCTTGAAGGCGAAACGTAATGTTCGCGGCTGCAAAGGAAATAGTGTTTCAGCTACTAAAATCTGAGGTCATTCTGTCAATCTTCAAGCTTACATAAGGGGCATTGATGTATGTTACAAATGAGAACCGCTGCATATTAAATTTTCGTTTAAAATTAATAAGATCATGCATTGTGATGGTTCATGACTAATTATTACAAGAATTAGAATAGTTCCGCATTTTCAAAACGTTTTGACTATTCTTAATCCACACCAACTGCAAAATATAATCCATACAACCTTCACAAGAAAAAGTGACTTAGGTTCGATCGTCAAATAATAAAAAGTTTCTTTAGCTGATGAATCAACATGCTCATTCACAATAGTCTCTTCTTCGTCTTCATCGTTTGTCTATTCATCTATATAAGCTGCCTGTTCTTTGCGGTTCCGCCACTGATTTTAAGTTTCTTGATTCACCTGTCTTGCGACGCGGTTCACGGCAGCGATTGTACAATTGTTCTCTCGCAAGTAAACAGCTAGCTCTGTAAGCAAAAAAGTGTAAAAACCTAAATTTTTAGCAATAGTATGAAATTTTCATACTATGATTTGAGTATAAAAAATTCAGTAAAATCATGATTTTAGTATGGAAATTTCATTTTTCATACGTATGAAAAATTCATACTCAAATCATAGTATGATTCATACCCACGTATTTCCTCGCGGGCTGGGATTTATTCTTAATAATGATAAGAATGTTAAAATGGGACCAGAAAATATTAACCTAATTGCTTGAAATTTTACTGTGTTGCTTGTTTATTACTAAATATTCAGGCAAAGTGAAATTTGAAAGGTCAAAAATATCAATTTTTTAGAAACTCAAACAGCCTCAAGCTCAGCGTGGGACCTCTAAACGTCAACCAAAATCAACAAAATGTTGCTTGGCTTCTGAAATGAATGCCCAATTAGGCGGCGAACGACGGGGACTCGAGAATGTTATTGGAGTCCATGCATCTTCGCATTTCTTTAGTGACAACGGCACGCATCCTTCTGTGAGCACAATGGATTATGTATTGTTAACACATATTTTCTACACAAGGAAAACCATAAGAGGACCTGGTGATCACCGGAGGGATGTACCTTCAGTGAGATTGACTTAGTGTGCATCAGCCAGAAGTGTTCATCTGTACGTGACGTTAGAACCTACAGAAAGGCAGACGTCGGATCTGACCATTACCTAGTAGGAGCAGATCTCAAACCTAAATTACGTCAACAAAAAGGAGTTATACCTAAAAGGCCATTCGATGTTGGGAAACGTGAAGATTAGGATAACGCTAATGTTTTTGCCTTAGAGCTGAGAAGCAGGTTTGCTGCTCTCGAGGAGACAGCAGATGTTGAAGATCTCTGGTACAGCATCCGAGATACAACTAAAGCGTGTACAGAAACTATTGTGGGACGACGGCGAGGCAAATAAGTGAACAATGGATACAAGATCGATCGTGGAAACTCATTGATGAACGTAGAGAAGTAAAGCTGCGGCAGACCGTAGCGATGCGGAAACTCTATATCGCATTGTTAACGAACTGAGCGGAACAAGAATCAATTCTTTGTCCCTATTAAAGACAGGAGTGGCAGAGTCCTTACAATCCCCGAGGAACAAAGTGCAAGATGGGTTGAACATTTCAGTGAAACTCTGAATCAACCGAGCCCGATTACTACGTGTGACTTCGATTTCGAGGAAAACCAAGAAGAACTCGACGTTAACACAGGAGAGATCACTACTGAAGAAGTGAGATCGGCAATCAAGGCATTGACGAACAATAAAAGTCCTGGCCTTGACGAAATTCCTGCAGAAGTCCTGTAAAACGGTGGACAAACAACTGTGATACAGTTTATGACGCTATTCAACCTCAGTTGGCCGAAAGACTCCCCGAAAGGTTCCGAAAGACTGGAGAAGAGGAGCTATTGTTAAGATTCCCAGGAAAGGCGACATCTCTGAATGTTGGAACTGGAGAGAACCAGGTTTTCTCTCGGTTCCAGGGAAGACCTGCGTGGTTCTCCTACTGCGACTGTGATGACCGCCGTTTGAGGGAGGAACAAGCTGGTCTTCATGGAGGTCGCTCCTGTAGTGAACAAATTTTCGACCTTAGAAATATTATAGAACAATGCGTTGAATGTCGGCACGAATTAACCATAAATTTTATATATTTTAAGAAAGCCTTTGATAGCATCCACAGGAAATCTCTCTGGCGGATTCTAAAAATATATGGCGTCCCATCAGCCTTTATCACTGTTTTTAAGAACCTTTGTTTTAACTTAAGTTAAACTTTGGAGATCTTTTGGAGATAACTATTTGAGTGAGACAAGGATGTATACTGCCTCTTGTACTCTTCCTCGACGCCCTGGACTATGTCATGCGTCGGTCGAGGCTACGATTTGAGACAGGTAGTACCCCTTGATGAAACCACAACTGACTGCGCGACCTTGACTTCGGCGATGATATCGCTGTACTCGAAGAAGATCTCGCTAAGCTACAGCTACAGCGTGCGACAAGTAATCATGATGAACACGCAGGCAAGATCCGCCTTTCGATAAGTGCCTCAAAATCAAAAGTAATGAAGTTCAATTCAATCACTCCCGCTCAAAGAATCGGTGGATAAGTTCACTTACCTCGGCAACGTGGTGACTCAAAATGGCGACGCCAAAACAGACATCCGATGTTGACTGGGAAGGCAGCAGCCGTCTCTAGGAGACTGAACAAGATTTGGTCATCGTCAACTATCTCCCTAAAGATCAAACTGCGCCTATTCAAGTCCATCGTTGTCCCGACGGCCATGTACGCTAGCGAAACATGGAAGGCATCGATGAGCATCAATCACAAGCTCGACGTTTTCCAGCAGAGATGCTTCTGAAGCATACTAAGAATAAGTTACTTCCAGTGCATGAGCAACGAAGAAGTTCTTAGAAGGAGCGATACCTGCAGGCTCCACGACATCATCGCCCAACGAAGACTTTGGCTAACTGGACCGAGAGCTACTGACATTTTCTTCCTAAATTCGCGCAGGAGCTTCGTATTATTTTTAGTATGTATATTGTCACCTAATATCAGTAAAGCCATAATTCGTAAGTTGTATCTCCAGTCGTCTTGCAAGTTACAGAGCCTCAAACATTGAAAAATCCATTTGTTTCTCTAGATCCATGTACTTCCGAGTTTCATACACTCAATAACGTAATGATTGAGCACACATTTAAAAACTCAAAATGAGATTTGTCATTTTATGATTACGATTGCACATTTAGGGCAGACTTTTCCATCATCAGGCAGAAATACGGCATTCCTCACTACCGGTAGCTTTACCGATTTGCTGCTAAAGATAAATGAAAACGTTATGACAACCGATGTTATTGTCGGAGATAAACAAACTACATACAATTAATTTAATCTACCTATTAAAAATAACACGAAGCTCGTGCGGGAATTTAGGAAGAAAATGTCAGTAGCTCTCGCACTACATCCTCCGAATGGACAGGGCCGCGCATGGCGCGCATGTGAAGTGGACGCCTGCGTAGCACTTGGAGGAGAACCTTCGTAAACGACATTCAGGGGTTGAAGATCGCACCTCATGACGTCGAAGCTGCTGCACAGGACCGAGTTTGATGGAGGAATCTTGTCGCCCAATATGCGAACCAGCATAGGAGGCACTAAGTCTAAGTCTAAGTAAGTCTTAAATTATCCGTCGTCATCCATATAGACCCCAAGCATTTCGAAATTTGAAAAAAGGTTTTTCGCTCGACCCTAATATATATTCGCCCAATTTCTCGCGAACCATCGCAGAGGGAAGATGCTCTGTCTGGCAAACTGTCGTAACCCTGAATTTTCAAAATTGAGATTTTACATCAAAATATCTATCTAGTCCTGAAGATTGTTCCCAATGAATACTGAAAATGAGTCATTTCTGTTTTGATGATGCAGCGTTGGATAACCAGTCGAAAATTCCTATTCAGCCAAATCTTAAATCGTCTCTACTGAAAAGTTGCTAATTGCAGTTACGACGGTTCGCCAGATAATAGAAGTAGTTCATACCATGGTTCGCGAGAAGGTGGGCGGGGCGGTATGTATGTTCTATTCCACGAAATCTATTTATGTGTGCCGAATGCTCAATCAAAGCATTCTTAATGCTCGATTCATCAGTATGTTTTTTATCTAGCCAAATAGATAAACACGCAGTAAATTTATGCAGCTGAAATAATTGCCTGTTTCTTAACCATGTGACGTCAACCTTAAAATACATCGCATTTTTTCAACCTGGGGGAAAATGACCCCATGGTAGAAATTTGTGAGAAACATTTCAATCTTGAAGTTAATTTGTAGAGAAAAGTTAAGGCCAATCGCAGCGAAGTCATCTGTTGAAGTCAAAATTAAAGTTAAAGTAAAATCAACCGAGTTAACTTTCACCTGGTCTTTTCAAGGCTGACCCAAGAAGTGACAATTCTCTCGACATTACAAAATTCTACAAAAATGTGTGAAACTGTGATGACAATTCAAATCACCATGGCAGAGCCAACTGTAACACAAAATCTTTCTGGCTACACAGAATTGGCTTGTAGAACCTGATGTACATAGCCTCTAACACGGACAACATGACACTCGATCGTGCACGAGTGACGACACTAAAATTAGCACGCTGATCCGAGTCACGTGACTGTGAACAGCTGACAATGTGCCTCGTTACTGCTGTCTAAATGGTTAGCTGAGATTTTGAAACCAATAGAGAAACTGTTCAGTAATCGTTGTGTAAAGGATTCCTTTACGTTTGTGAATGATATCACAAATATGGATATCAGCGATCTTAAGATGGTGTCGTATAATGTGAATTCTTTATTCACTAGTATACCTGTTACGGAAACTATTAGTA
The DNA here is from genome assembly GCA_907163375.1 of Prostheceraeus crozeri. NCBI lineage: Eukaryota > Metazoa > Platyhelminthes > Polycladida > Euryleptidae > Prostheceraeus > Prostheceraeus crozeri. The sequence continues at coordinate 138,931 of CAJQUW010010100.1, forward strand.
TAATAATTTCCAAAGTAAAGGAGAATCCATCGTTGTGCCGTGTTCCAGTGTCGGATCTTGAAGAATTGTTAAAGATCTGTACACTCAATGTCCTGTTTTTGTTTAACGGAACGTTCTACAGGCAATGCGACGGTTGTGCCATGGGTAGCGGTCTTGGTCCACTTATGGCTAATATATTCATGGGGCATCTTGAGCATTGTTTGAAACAAGAACTTGACTCCTTGACGTCTCGATATGTTCGCTTTGTAGATGATACTTTTGCTCTTGTGAAAAGTGCCGCAGATGCTGAGTTACTCTTGTCTCGTTTTAACTCATTTCATCCAAATTTGTCATTCACAACTGAGTTTGAAGGCCACGGCTCAATTTCTTTTCTTGATGTTTTTGTGATGCGTTCAAGCGAGGGTATTGTGAAGACAAAAGTTTACAGAAAAACTAAAGCTTGTGTCTTTACAAACTTTCACAGTTTTGTGCCTGTCCAGTATAAGAAGTCTTTGGTGAGGACCCTGTTCTTACGTGCTTTGCGCATATGTTCTCCTGAATTTTTGGATAACGAGTTTTTGTTTCTTGTTGAAGTATTGAAAAGGAACGGTTATCCGCAGGATTTTATAGATTTTCACAAAATTGTCAAACTACCCTCTACACCTTGTGACGTATTTGAGGGTCCTGAAAAGAAGTCTGTCTACCTGAGACTACCATTTTATGGTGATTCTGTGTCCTCAAGAATCAAGAAGGAAGTGTACAGTGCCTTGTCCTGTCTTCCCGTTGTGAAACCTATTGTGATTTTTTCTACAAGGAGTATACCTGTAGCATCCCCTAAGGATCGGTTGCCAGCGTCTTGAGTGTTCTAATGTGATTTACAAGTAATTAAACAAGTGTTTGTAATTGTGGAGTCAGTTACATCGGAAGAACTCGCAGACGTCTGATAACTCGCATCTGTGAGCATGTTCCTGCATGGTTTGCTGCAGGTGAGAACTGTAAAGCTGTGACAGCAGTAACGAGGCACATTGTCAGCTGTTCACAGTCACGTGACTCGGATCAGCGTGCTAATTTTAGTGTCGTCACTCGTGCACGATTGAGTGTCATGTTGTCCGTGTTAGAGGCTATGTACATCAGGTTCTACAAGCCAATTCTGTGTAGCCAGAAAGATTTTGTGTTACAGTTGGCTCTGCCATGGTGATTTGAATTGTCATCACAGTTTCACACATTTTTGTAGAATTTTGTAATGTCGAGAGAATTGTCACTTCTTGGGTCAGCCTTGAAAAGACCAGGTGAAAGTTAACTCGGTTGATTTTACTTTAACTTTAATTTTGACTTCAACAGATGACTTCGCTGCAGTAGAAATTTGTGCTTTTATTGCTTTTAGATGCGATAGTCATTGAATCAATCATATTTTTAAGAATTTAGATGCATTTAGATGCAGTAAGAAATTATTGATATTTGATAATACAAGCTGTAGGCCTACTATCTTTCGCATGCTCCCGCTCTGCTCCCACCTTTTTGTCAATCGAGCGGGGACAGAAAAAGCATCTCCGTCTTTGAGTCAACATTCCCGTTGCTGGAGGATTTAAAGTTTCATTTTGAAGCTGACAACCCAGTGATCGCATGGCAACAGTTACTTGTGACTGTAGAGCTTGAAGATTTTGAATACGTTTGTTGATTTGCCTTTCAACTAAGAAGAATCCCAGTTCTTTCAGATAAAGTCGTCGTTTATAAGATTTGCCTTTGTTCCAATCTGGGAATTTCATGTACCACGTAATATAACCTGCAATTGCTCCATAGTCTATCATGTTGAAAAAGAATACCATTGGCCAACGCTTTATTTTTCGTTTATTAGTATAAAGCCTTGCCAAATGATCCAGATTGTCTACGCCAGATTTGGTTTTGTTGTAATGTTGGATAATAACAGGTTTATATTTGTCGTCTTCATCGATAGACTCATCATGGTGCATAGAAGACAACAATATGACGGACCTTCCTTTCTTTGGAACATAACTAACGAGGGTAAGTTGACGATCAAATCCAAAAATAGATGAATACTCTGGCCTGCTGCGATTGCTTTGCATCTCTCTCGGGATATCAGCACGGTTTTTTCTTATTGTTCCAACAATTGCAGTGTGCATGGCAAGCAAATCATGAGCTAAATCAACCGATGTAAAATAATTATCCATTGTTATATTTCTTCCTGTCTTTATCCAGGGCTGTACTAATCGTTTCACAAGATCTTTTACATGTGACCCAACTGGTGCATTGGGTTGCCTACCAAGATAGACTTCACCTTTCAGAGGAAATGACGTTTCGCTATCACAAGCCCAGAATACCTTTATGCCGTATTTTCCGGGCTTCGAGGGCAAGTACTGCCGGAAACTGCACCGCCCTCGTGTCGCTATCAATTGCTCGTCAACTGTTATGTCACTGCCTGGCTTATAAACGGGTTGTAGATTGGCCAAAAACATTACCCAGAAGTCACAGATAGGCGCCAATTTGTCTTGTGAAATACGTTGCTCTCTAGTTGCCTGATTGTCGAATCGACAGTACCTCAACAACTCTTTGAAACGCGTAAGAGACATTGTGCCCCTGAATACGGGTCTACCATCTTTCGCTGACCATAGTTCGTCTAGAGATTCCCCTGAAGATCGCCACATACCTACCAAAATCAGAAGACCGATCATAGCCTCTATTTCAGACGAATCAGTCTCACGCCAACCATGGGTTCTCTCATGCGTTTGATTCCATTTTCGTGCTGTAGATTGCCCTCTACGGTTTGTCTCTCGAACAATTAGAAGTATCATATCATTTGTGAAAAATAACTTGAAACTATCAAAGATAGTATAAACTGATCTGACGCTCGCACTACTGAGCCCACTTTGTTGCCGAAGTACATTTGAAGCACGAGCTTGTGTCGGCCTTTCCGGATTTGTGCTCCATATTCGCCCATTTTTGCTTCGTAGCTGATGTGGTATGTTGACTCGTTGATGTAAAGGCGGAGGATGATCGTTATCAGAGTCTTCGCTGTCATCGGAGGAGTCATTGGATTCGTCATTGGAATCAGTCACTTGGTTGTCGTTATCGTTGACATCACTGGTATCAGTTGATTCATCCTCAGTCAATTCAATATCAGAAACATCAGATCCACTTTCGCGATCCATTATTTGTCGCGCTACGTCTTTCGTTGTGTACATTTTGCGAGCCATTGTAAATTACAAAGCGCGTGCATCAGACATTTGATTTATATCCATCAGCGGACACAAGCGTGGATTACTACTCAGCGCCCCGAGAATGCTTCATTCTTTTCAGGCTACATTCTTTTGTAGTAGTAGTAGTAGGAGTAGTAGTGCTTTATTTGATAAGGAATGAAAATCAAGCTTTTACAATTTCAGTTGTTCACACAAAGGAAAATCAACGGTTAGCATAACGTATTATAAAAGGGAAAAATGAATTGTATCGAACAATAGTACGAGAAAAGTAACTGTAAAATTTAGAAGTTCTGAGTAAAGTACTTGGCACGAACTTGAACAGAATATGTTGAGGATTTTTGCAGATATTCTTGAACAGACGATAACTGAGACAAATGCGACGCTTGGCGATATTGTCAGGGGAGCAGTAGCATCGTCCACTCGAGTTGCTGAAGATGATCTTGTGTGCTCGTTTGTCCATTATTTGCATCGCTTCAGCCCAATGATCATTGATCCCAACGAAACACGGACACGCATATTCGAAGAGAGAGCGTATATACGAATTATACACAAGATGAAGCTCATCGCATGTCGAGAAGTAAGAAAGACTGCGCAAAGCATGAAGACGTGAGGCTGCTTTCTTCTTAATTGCAGTGACGTGGGATCTAAAGCCTAGGTCGTTATCGATAGTGACACCAAGAATGCTTAATGAATTCACGATTTGAAAATGAGGAAAGATATCAATTCTCGGAGTAGAGCGTCTTTGAGTAAACATGATCTTACACTTAGTTGAGTTTATATGGAGATTGTTCTTGGAGCACCAATCCTTTATATGCTCAACTTCACGAGTGATAATTTCGGTAGGATTGTTGCCTCGCAACAGTGGAATTATCATATACACATCATCAGCATATTTGACCAGCTTTGTTTCCTGGCAAGCAGGCATCAAATCTCCAACGAAGAAATTAAACAAAAATGGACCAATCTTGGATCCTTGAACCACACCGGATGATACTGCATAAGGTTCACTAAGACAACCTTCGACACGGGCAGAATTCCGACGCAAATCCAAAAAACTGTGGAGCCAATGGATGAATGCGGAAGAGTAGCGATTTTGGGCAAGCTTTTCAATCAACAAGCAATGGTCTATGGAATCGAATGCCTTTGCCACATCTATACTTAAAATGGCAACACCGGCAGTTTGCAGATTATCGTATATGATGCTAGCAAGATGGTGAATCTCAATCAATGCTGTTGTTGTTGATGCGGATGGACGGAAACCATGCTGAGAAGGCCCATAATCTCCGATCAGCTTAGAACGCACACACTTCAAGACGGTAGTCTCCAGAAGACTGGAAATAACTGGAAGAATACTTATTCCACGGAGTGAATTCATGTTGGGATGACTCATGAACGACATAAAAAGACTGTGTGTGATTGACTGACAAATTTCATCTACGGACACTTTCAACCGTGGATTACATTCACTAATTGCCGCGGGAATGGCTGATAAAATTAATTACTGAAATGAAGTGTTGAGTTGACCCCAGGTTGACGAAATACGTTGTATCATCTGAAACCTCAGACTGCACCTTTCCTTTTCAATCAAATGTATACAGAGCAAACTTTTTGCGCTAAATTTGTTGCAAGGAAAGCTATTTATCAGGCAGGCCATAAGAGATGTATTATTTGACATTATGATCTACTATTGAAGTTTCGTGGGATCAATTTGACCCCAGGTTGACGGAAGAGGGTTTCTTAACTTATTGCTCATAGCGAAAAAATCGATTCAGTTCTTTTGAGCAATATTCCGCGCACCCACGAAATGGCCTCTATTGTCTTTCATTTTGCAGGCTAATTGGTGGAATTCGATGATCTCCACGTGCAAGTTTTACCGAAAGAAAAAAACGCCGGACAGGTTAATTTCAATTGGCAGCATTTTAAATAAATTTACCGGTGATCTGATACCTAATCCATACGATTGTAAGTATTCATATATGAAAAAATAGAACATTGTTGATGTGATGAAGAACCGCAAATTGCGGTAACGAAATGCTCAGTGGTGCGTTGTTGGTATTGATTTCTGTCAAATACCTTAGTTTACTGTGTATGCATCCTTGAGTCGATGTAGGCCTACACTAGGATGTCACTTTGTTGGATCGTATTAGCGGGTGAAGTTTCGGATCATATCAACGATGTTGATGTTAATGGTGTGCAAACAAAATATTTACGCAGCTTTATATAAACATCTACATCAAGGAATTGGTCATGATTGAGTATTTGTTTGGTCATGGAATTATTCCTCATTGTAGCATTGCTCAATAGGGAAATCTGGTGTAAATCGGACAGTGGGGATACTGGTGATCGGGCAACTTATTATAAGTTTCATATACTTAACTTCGTCACATGCTGAAAAAAACTTGATAAAATTGAATAGTTATTATTGTATGATGATTGTCGCAGCATTCAAAATCAGCCAGTGCTCTTCATTCAAAATCAGGCCATTGCTCAGCCCATCATCAGCATTGATGGTGACGTCTTGGGAACGGGCAATCACTTTCGCTATCTGGGAGATAGATGCTATCGATGCGTAGTATAGTAATAAGCTTCTGATACAAGCGTGTTAGATTTGGAGGATAATATCACAAGGGCACCCTGACCTCTTCAAATTGAGGATGATAAAGAGTCGACGAGAGGCGGACTTGACGAATCCGTCTGTGTTTGTTCTATCGAAGAGACACTCTGTTTGAGGAAGACAGAGCTACACCAAGTAAGGGCAGCGAGACTACTTGTTCGATGATATTCCCGTGTGAATCAACAATTCGACTCAAAGAAGCTGCTCTACTTGCAGAAATGTCGAGGACATTGCATTTGTTGACGTTCAAAGGAAGCTTTACTCGCTGAGACCATTCCTCAAGGTTGTTCTATTCATGCTGCAAGTGATTACAGTTGTTTTTGTCCACTAAGTGGAGGATCGTGAAGTTATCAGCGTACTTCAAAGTATGGGTACCAAGCAGCATTTTTTCAACACGATGGTGACTAAATAGCCAGTATTTTATCATTATTGTTTACTGTCTCATAGAGTATCCTCTATATGAATAATTTGGTCTATTTAGACCATGCGTACAAAATGTTGGGTCATACCGACAATTATAAACAGTTTCTCACGGTTGTATTTCTCGGTTTTGATAAGAACCAAAAATCTCTTCTTTCTCGAATCCAATTATCCATCGATTTAATTTAGATTTTATGTGAAAAGTAAAGTGTACAGTTGCCACATGTATTCGCATGACGCGACAGATTGTAGAGCGACATCGACAGTTCCTTAAAGAAGAGTCAAAAAGTGACAAGTAAAATAAACTAAAGACATTATATATTGCACAGTATATGAAACGAAATTTCGCACATCTGTTGTCTCTTTGACTGTCTGAAAATGCGAAACTTCATCACTCTCCACTGCGTTACACGCTTTCGTTGCATGCATGAAAAATGTGCGGAATGGATTCGCCTATCTACGAGTAGACTGCTTTCAGTCCATGAAATTTCAACTAATCAGACAATCAAAGAAGCAGCAAATGTGTAAAATATCGCTTCATACAATATGTAATGTCTGAAGTCTACTAGGCCTATACCTGGCAAGTTTTGACGCTTCTTTTTGGGACTGTCGATATTAACCGACAAAGTGTCAATATTATACGAACATCATCATAGTCCACACACCTTGCTTTTCACCTAGAATCATTAATTAAATCGATAAACGTACAAATTCGGGTAAGAAGAGATAACTTGGATATCAAAGTTCACATGAAAACCAAGAAATGCAACCGTGAGAGCCCGAAAACCATTTTTACTGTCGACAATACCCGATTTTGCCCTAAAATATATACAATGAAGTGTCCTGTGTGATTCACTATCCTTGTATTAGAGATGTGTTTTTTTTAATTATAGAAGCATTAAGATATCATTATCGCACGACATACCTACTGTCAGTAGAGAAAAATTATTCATAATGAAGAAAGAAGTGCATTTACTGACAAATTTGTCCAATTCATAATGGGCGTAAATTTTAGACTGCAGCGTAAATTTGATGAAAATCTCTGGCCGGGACACTGGATTGGAGCAAATTGCGAGAGTTGTCGGTATTTCTAACCTCCAAGTCTCAATTACTCAAATTGAAAATAAAATTGTGAAACGTCTACATTTGATAAACCGTAATCCATGGGTCAGAGGCGTGGGCCTAGCGGTCATACCACGATAACAAAGCCAGAGAGCCGAGAAGGATGCCTGCAATGGCTTGGGCACATACGGCGTAGGGACCAGACGCAGTGGATCATGAAGGAGATTGAGATGACGGTGTAGGGAGGTCAGCCTGAAGACCAAGAAAGACCTGGTTCAATGCCGTACCTAATGACATGCGGAATAATGACAAGATCGACAAAAGTGATAGATAAGATGCCATCATGAGAAGACCTTCCGACTTAGCCGAACCTAAGTTGCGGACACTCAAGTAATAAGTGATTGTCATATCTCTTGGCACTGTGCGTGGCCAAGTCATATTGCCGAAACGGCGCACATTAATGGAATGCACTGCATCAGACAAAGATTTTTTTTCTCTTACTTCAAGAAAGATAAATTTGCGGCGATTTTCTTTTTGTTTTTAATTAATAGCTAACGTTTTATTTGCTCTTATCAAAAGAACTTCTGTGAGACGAGAGTTGCTTGCATCGTGGTCATGCTTTTACTTTTCGTTTTACGTCCATTATCCATTCCTCAGAGGGGAGGACGGTTTTCCCAATTAATTTTCTCCACAGTTCACGGTTGGCAGCATCAGTCTCCTTCAGGCCAAGCTCCTTACAATCAGTAAGCACCGCTTCGTGCCAATTCTTAGGGCGGCCTCTCGGCGTTGGCCACGACACCATCTAAGACGGTTCTTTTTTACGACGATCTTGATGTCTTCTATTCCAGGAACTGGAGAAGCATGGAAGAAACGATCCTGTCCTTCAAAGATCCGCCCATCATGCAGTGGATCATTCTGCGTTCTGCTGTCACCATTCTTTGCTGATCTTCGACCCTCATGGGCCATGCTTCACTGGCACCTTCTCAGATACGCGTCATACACTTGGCCTCTCATCCATAATAGACCAGGAAATTTAAGAACAAAATATGAGTCCGCGGACAAAATTCATGGTACCCTGAAAATTGGCATTCTGCTTATTATCATATCAAAAGTCACCGTAAATCCGTCTTGTACTCTCTGGGAAACAGCCTCCCAAAGATGTCATGCTGCATGAGGTTTTCCGAGGTCTATTTTGATGATACCTGATTCCCTATTGTTGCGTGCGTAAATCAGCTGACGCTCTCAACCAATGAGCGTGCTGCTGGCAGTGAGTGGAAACTTGACTTGCAAAATATTCATGATCAAGCGTTTTTTGGAGGCTGTTTTTCATAGGCTACGCCTTTCAATCTAACATCTGATGGATTGGTTAGCTATCATCAAGGAAAATGAAGTAATTGTGACAGTGCATTAATCGTCCATCGATCATTTATAAAGAAAGTTATTGGTCAAACGTTTTTCATAACTGTGTTGCATCAGGGGTCGCTTCACAAATTCTAGATAAGCACAGAAAAATAAAAAAATGTGATGATATAGTCACAATCAATTCTCAACCACATTTTCATCGAATCGTCTGTGTGTCTAAAGCACTTAATGACCTCAAATCATATTTCTATCATGAGTTAGCTTCTAGTCTTCCGTCTCTTTTTGAGATTGACCGGTTGGATGGGGGCCAAGGGTAGGGCCCATCGGCATAGGTGGGGCCGACGACGGGAACTTGGACCCATGGGCCGATGTATCCTCAATGTGTCGACAGATTTCCAATTACAGTTCGAAAATCAATGAAAAATGCATCATTTCATGTGATGTGACATTTTGAATATCTAAAATCATTTGAGTGTAATAACTATTTTCTAAATTACTGGATGATAATGTCAAGGTCAATCGAATAACTTTGAGCAATTGAATAACCTTGAATTATGGAATTGAAATATACCTGTCTTCATTAGCAGAACGATGTATAACGATCAGGCACCTTACCTGATGCAAAAAAATCATTTTTTTTTAAAAAAAACTAGAAATCTTTTGAATGATGTGTAATAGTAGGCTCAACAATTTATTGAACGATGTACTTACTAAAGAATCCAATACTAATGAAGTATCCAATAAAGAATCCAATACTAAACACTAAGATAAATACTAATACTAATGAAGAAGCCGAAGAGGATTGAAGCATACCTGCATAATAGTAGGTGATAGTAAAATGATTTTTTAGTTGCTCCGGTCTGATCGGCGGAATATTGTCCTATTATTGAAATTAAATACATTTTAATTTCATAGCTCAAGTCTTTTTACTCTTGTGCACGTCGATTGATTTTAAATTCATCATTCCGTAATTTAGAAGATGATTATTTGATTCAAATTATTTCAAAATCTGTCTTTGAAAAAAGGAATGTTTTCCATGAATGTTTAACAACATCAGTTTAGCAGTCATGCCAATCAGAGAGACTAACGATACTTAAGATATTTTGGCCACAAATGCTGAAGTCTATTTTAGGAACTATAAAACTCAACCGGTCGCTACAAAATTTAATGCATGAGTTAATGAAGAAGAGACATTCAGGCCTATTCGCGTAAAGGCTAGGTTAGTTCGTTTTCAGGGCTAAGATAAGTAGCTGTGGATGCAGCGCGAAGATTGTATTTGATGAATATCTCGTAATATAAGCCAAAATTTTTGCGGTTAATAATTGCCTATGAAGTTATACAAGCTATAGCTGATCATGATGTTCATTTTGCCTCAGAAAGATGAGTGAATCACTTACAAGCAGGGGTGTAGTGGAGGGGTAACGCGGTATAACGCCGTTATACTTCCTAAGATTCTGGCCGAATCAGCGTTATACTTCCTAAGGTCATCAAATTAACGCATATATAAAAAAGAAGAATGAAATGAAGAATAAAATGCTTTCATTATTACTTGGATTCATGTGGAAATCCTTCAATGATAAAGAAATCGCCGAAAGGGGATGAGAGCGGTTGAAAATTCTGAAAGGGCGATTATGCCACTCTCGAACAGTCCGTTATGGACAATAGTGACACGAATATGCGTTTTTCAGCTGATACATGTATATACATGTCAAATTTAGCGTTATACTTCCCAAAATTCAGCTGAATTTTTAGCTCTTAGCGTTATACTTCCTAAGAATTTACGACTACACCCCTGCTTACAAGCTACAAATAAGGATAATGGAATATTACATCGTCTTTTGCTACGAATGCAGCAAGTTGTTAAATATATAAAAGATACTGAATTAATAGTTGGCTATAACGGCTCAGTACCATATCCTGCAAGCGCAACTATTAAATGATTCTCACATCCTTAAAATACAGAATAAACAATAACGCGATCGGAATCAGGCTGTCGGCTACAGCCTGTATTGCTATGTAGGCAATGTCAGCCGTCAAAACTTTAGAACCTTTCGATATTCGATCAATCTGGCCTCATATTTTGCGTTTCCGAGAAATTGGCTTTGTGGTGAAACAACATGTATGTCTTCACGAAATATTATATCAGGAGCAATTCCACACGTGGTTCGTCGACATTTCTTGTAATTGATGTCCTGGGATATTCATCAAATGATGAATATTTGTTTACTTTTAGTTCCCTTTCTTAAGGAAACATCGTTATCCCGTACGAAAATGTTTTGGAAAACATTAATGAAAAATATAATGAAACATTACATGAAACAGTATATAATGAAACCACTAATGAAACATTAATGTTTTGTCTACGGAAATTTAGCCATTTCATTAGTATTTTCATTAATGTTTCATTAGTATTTCCATTAGTATTTCCATTACATGGAGCATACGCATGGTTCATTAATGTTCCCAGTACTGTTTCATTAATGCTCACAGTACTGTTTCATTAATGCTCGCAGTGCTGTTTCATTAGTGTTCCTAGTACTGCTTCAACGTTGTTCTTAATGCTATTTCATAAATGTTCTTAGTAATGTTTCATTAATGCTCCCCGGTACTTTCATTTGTAGTCTACGATAATGCACCATAATTATTTCTAGAATGATCATACATTATATAATGTGTCATTATTAGCAAAGAGAATACCATCATCAAGTTTGTATGACACCTTTTATTCCAAAGTACATGCATCTACTTATCTACCTAACTATCTATCTGCTTGTCTCTAAAAGAGTTACCCATTACAAATAAAGACAACATACGTCCAATGTTCTCACAATTCCTCGGTTGCCGGTTCTTCCAAGTCTCTTAATGTCGACTTTGATGTTGCTGAAAAGAAGGCGGAACCCTTTTTAATACACATTTTTGGTAAATCACTGGTATGACGATAATGCGTTTAAATGCTGTGACGAAGTGCTTTTGAATTAAAATTTAAATTTAAATTTTCTCCAAAAAATCCATTTGATATTCGATATCAGATAGGATGAAAACCTACAACTGTTACATGTATGTACATGTTCCTACATTAGCACGCAAAATTGTAATCACATACCCGTAAGAATTCATTTCATTTTATTATAGAGGTAAAAAAATTGGGCCATTATTTCTCGGTAACCCAATTTGCATATTTTTGTTCAATTATTTTTGATTGTAGGCCGACCGGAAACTACAATTTTTTCTAGTGATTATATTAAATGTTAGTATTATTTTCAATAGTGTTTTCTATTTATGATATTTTGTCACAGTACTGTGTGCCAATGACACATTACTTCAGCTATAACTAAGTGCACTATACGGTGTGTAGGTCTGCATGTGAACTGCAGTAGGCCTACATACATGTATGTTTTCAATGCACGTTGCTATTTGTCAACAGGTTTGCAATTTAAAAGTAATTTTCAATTGATGTAAAAGTCTTCCTATTAAGCCAGCTACAGAAAAACAGAATAAAACACGTTTAGCTGCTTTGGTATTGAGCCAGTAGAATCATAATTTGATATCTAAGCATTATTTGAACATACCATAATGTTACTTACATTTGATATGTTATGAGAATCATCACTGCTATCTGACAGAGAATTCACTATCATCACCTTGCAAAATACAGGCAGCATTCAATGCATGAATTCATGGTATGTTAGTAATTGTGATTTGACTTTTTTAAGTTTATTTATTTATCCGGACAAATTTATATAGCGCTGTACCCAAAAAGGCTCACAGCATTAAAACGAACAATGAAGTCACAAATTACATAAAGTTGTCATAAAATAGAAGAAAAAGTGTTAATGAGCAAACATCTCTTCAGGCGACGCTTGAAAGTTAAGAAACTGCTCGAATTATACTAGAATCATGGGGATGTAGTACCACACTGAAGGTCCATAGAAAGAAAAAGCATGACCTCCCCTGGATATTGTTTTGATGAGAGGTACCTTCAATAAGCAACGATCTTCAGATGATCGAAGAGAACGAGAAGGATTATTGATTAATGTACACAAGCGAATTCAAGTAATGTCCTTTATAGCACAAGCATCCGATCTTGAGTGTTGAGCGTTCATTTATCGGAAGCCAGTTCATCCTCATAAGGTCAGGAGTAATGTGCTCTCGACGGAGGATTCGAAAGTCAAACGAGCGTTTGAATTTTGTAAATCTAATTGTAAATTCAGACACGTGTTTTTAAGGTACTCAGTGTTCGATTAGATCTAAGGTATGAGTGGCTTCATATGTCATGTTGTAAAGTAAAAAAGCACTTCGCATTACGTATTAAGTATATATATATATATATATATATATATATATATATATATATATATATATATATATATATATATATATATATACGGATCTCAACGCGATCTGCGATTAACCGAAAAAGTCCTTGATCCAGTGGATTTACATCGGGACTTTGTGGTGGTTTTCGGAGAATTTGAATAGTAGGATGATCAGCTATCACTGCCTCAATGGAAACCTCATCATTTTCCACAACATGAGGAGTGGCATTGTCATATTGAATGGTGGTAATACCCAATCGTTCACATGCAGGTAGGATTTCTTCATCTAAAAGTCGACAGAAGAAAGGACCATCATGAGAAACATCCTTCCAGTAGGGATCTCGATTTATATATTTATAAATCTATTTATAGCAGCTACGCAATAGCCATCTGAGGTTGCTAAAACTTCAACCTAAACGTCGATAGAATGATTTGAAATATATGCACGCAGGCTTTAAGGACAGAGGGTACATCGTTCAATAAATTGTTGAGCCTACTATTACACATCATTCAAAAGATTTCTAGTTTTTTTTTTAAAAAAAAATGATTTTTTTGCATCAGGTAAGGTGCCTGATCGTTATACATCGTTCTGCTAATGAAGACAGGTATATTTCAATTCCATAATTCAAGGTTATTCAATTGCTCAAAGTTATTCGATTGACCTTGACATTATCATCCAGTAATTTAGAAAATAGTTATTACACTCAAATGATTTTAGATATTCAAAATGTCACATCACATGAAATGATGCATTTTTCATTGATTTTCGAACTGTAATTGGAAATCTGTCGACACATTGAGGATACATCGGCCCATGGGTCCAAGTTCCCGTCGTCGGCCCCACCTATGCCGATGGGCCCTACCCTTGGCCCCCATCCAACCGGTCAATCTCAAAAAGAGACGGAAGACTAGAAGCTAACTCATGATAGAAATATGATTTGAGGTCATTAAGTGCTTTAGACACACAGACGATTCGATGAAAATGTGGTTGAGAATTGATTGTGACTATATCATCACATTTTTTTATTTTTCTGTGCTTATCTAGAATTTGTGAAGCGACCCCTGATGCAACACAGTTATGAAAAACGTTTGACCAATAACTTTCTTTATAAATGATCGATGGACGATTAATGCACTGTCACAATTACCTCATTTTCCTTGATGATAGCTAACCAATCCATCAGATGTTAGATTGAAAGGCGTAGCCTATGAAAAACAGCCTCCAAAAAACGCTTGATCATGAATATTTTGCAAGTCAAGTTTCCACTCACTGCCAGCAGCACGCTCATTGGTTGAGAGCGTCAGCTGATTTACGCACGCAACAATAGGGAATCAGGTATCATCAAAATAGACCTCGGAAAACCTCATGCAGCATGACATCTTTGGGAGGCTGTTTCCCAGAGAGTACAAGACGGATTTACGGTGACTTTTGATATGATAATAAGCAGAATCTAAACTACGTGCATGCCAATTTTCAGGGTACCATGAATTTTGTCCGGGTTGAAGCCGAGTTTTCCTGGACTATAGGGGAGTCGCCTTCGATGCTGCGTAGAATGCGTAGATATGCGTAGAATAGACTTCATGGAGTCATGCGTATGAATAGATATCTATGGCAAGCCTACAGTTCGTCTTCAGATGTCTTCAGTGATAAGAAAACGAGGGATATGCAAACATGTACATGTACGAGCTTATAATGTAAACATGAAGTCTCATAAGAATTATTCAATTTTCTTCACACTTCAATTTTCAATTCACTTCAGATATCTATCAGTAGGCTAGGTAGACTAGCTATTTCATACTAGCAGACGCTGCGTTCTTACTGACAACACGTCTTGCTGTCTCTCATGCAACTGTGATTACCTGTGGATTTGTGGTGGTTGTCGGTCATCAATTTTCGGAAAAATTATATCAGAGTGATCGTCGTAGTCTCAACATTGATGTAGGATTATCAATGAGTCTGAGCAACATCCTTCTCCAACCGGATTATCGCTTTGTTCTCTCCTTACTCATTCTGAGAGTAATTCTGCGTGCCTGTGATCGATCTTTCTGGCTGATGACTTTTCAGTTTGCCGAAGCATTGTAGCCAGTCATTCCTGATGTGTCTATGTGCACGTCATGAAGAAACAATACTGATCGAACAATTCTTTAATTATCTCCAGCCTGGTCTAAGCAACTAGTCTCAGTTGTGCTAGTCAAGCGGCGAAGTGGTCTTACTATACTGCCCAAGGCACAAAGTTCGAGTCTCAGTCAGTTTGATTCTGATAACATCGTTTTTTGCGTGGAATTGCTTTTATTATTCCGTTTCATAAATACTAGTTAGAAGTTAGTTAAAACAGCAACATTTTGTATTGAGCAGTAAGTTTTTAACTTCAATTGAATGAATTTGCTTTTTATATCATATATATATATATATATATATATATATATATATATATACAGTGTATATATATATATATATATATATATATATATATATATACATTGTATATATTTATATATATATATAATTTCATTATATATATTTTTTCTTAGTTATGTGTTGGCCCAGTAAGGGCCTAGTCCTGAAAAGGACTGATGAATGCGTTCTCTAGTAGCCAGATTCGTCTCCTCTAAATTCTATTGCCTTTCGGATGTGATTGTGCATACTGCCGATCAAATTTCTGATCATCTGTTGATCAGTCTGATTCCACTCCTGCCTCAATAAAGATCCCAACCGATTCTAATCATCACCAGGACAAATTTGTCAACGAACTCGCTGTTTCAAGATAAACCAGAAATGCTCGATTGGATTCAAGTCATGAGACCGTGCTGGCCAGTCTAAGGTCCGTATTCCTGCCTGTCTTTTATACAGTTGAGTTGCCATAGTACGATGGCATGGAGCATTGTCATCCATGAGAATCCAATCAGATGATGGTTCACCTAAACTGAATCCTAAGAGATAGACATGTTCTTCGAGCACACTTCGAACATTCGGAGTTCATGTTTTCCTCATAACATGCAGTGAACTGCGACCATCACTCCAAATGGCTCCCTAAATGAGCAATTTCCCGCAATCGTCCTGACTCTTCGATGTAAAAATACGATCAGGATAGTCTTGCCCAGACTTCAGTCAAAGGCGTAGACGTCCATCTTTGAATTTTAATTGGACAGCTGCCTCATCCGACCAAACAACACGTGACCACTGATTCCGCCAGTGGCAACGTTTCACTGACCACTGTAGTCTCAGTTTCTTGTGTCGCTCGGACAGATTCAACTTCTATGGTCTCTTACGACGGGAATAGTTCAACTTTTCAAGTCGTCTCCAAACAGTTGTCCTGGAAAGATTTGAACCTGCTGAAAGCTCAGATAAAGAGGTGGAGGGATCACACTGGTGACGTAGCGATTTGACCTTCGAGAAGTCAGCTTTGGTCGGCCTGAAAATCTTCCATCAGGCCGCTGACAGCCTCTTCGCAACCAAAAGTAAGTACTGTGTCTTTCCATATATAAGCCCACCCAAATACAGGCCCATGGGCTTATATTTGGAAACATAATTTATTGTGATCAAAAAAATATACATGTAGGCTAATTTAGGAAATCCAAGGATTTATCTCCAAGTGTTCTCACAATAAGTCTTATTAGTCATTGGTTGTCTGTGTGCGCGTGCTCGCATGTGTGTGCGTGGATTTGTTTGCTTGATGTTGCCATGATCGAATCGTCGCATCCTATTACGAACACCATTATTCCAAGATTTCTATAATTCTAAGATATTTATAATTCTAAGAATATGCGAGCAGGCATGAAGACTACCGGTTTTATAGACAAAAGCTTGCTGCTGACTGCTCATATTTTAAATATACTGTTATACTATAATTCACGACAACGCGTGTTTTAGTTGCATTTAGTTCTTCATACATCGAGGTAGCAATTATTTAGAATCTAAAAGCGGCATAAAGGCTAAAATGGTAGAGATTGAAAAGGAGTCAATATTTTTTCGTAAAATCGGTAAAAACTTAATATAAGCCCATTGGCTTTTATATGGAAAAATACGGTAGTACTTTTGGGGACCTTTAATTGTTGCGACACATTGGCAACTCAACTGGCCGGCCACTTCGGATCAAAGCCTCAGCTTGACCTCAAAGATAGTCTTTATGGTAAGCTTTCAGTGCAGCAGTTCGCATGTTACTGAGAGACACAAAACAAATAAAGTAAGAAATTCTGCAGTGGTATAGTTCTCTTCGAAATTTCTTTATTGGCAAGCTTTTGAGTGATCCACCCTTCCCCAAGCCTGTTCCTCACTACACGCTCAGGGTATCCATTCTTCATAAAGATGTTCTTCAGTTTCTTCTTCTCCTCCTGGAGCTGCACACTTTCACAGATTGACTCTGCACGCCTTCTCAAACATGAGATGCGTTGAATTTCACTTGCGAACACTTGAACACTCGAACACCGATCACTTGCAGTGGACCTTCTGTACACAGAGATCATCAGCATGCCGTCTGTGAAGGTGTGCAGCTCCAGGAGGAGAAGAAATTGAAGAACATCTTTATGAAGAATGGATACCCTGAGCGCGTAGTGAGGAACAGGCTGTACAAAGACCGTCCGAGACAGAGGGAAGAAGATGAAGCTCCGATTCTACGAGTGCCCTACGTACCTGGAGTTCATCAACGCATTCAAGAGGTGGCAACGAAGATTGGTCTGAAGGTGCGGTGCTCGAGATCCCAGACTCTCGGCGATGCGGTGAGCCATCCAAAGTTGGACAAAGTGGATATCATGGAACGAGGAGGATTGATTTACAGGCAGAAGTGTGGAGAATGTGACAAGTGCTACGTGGGTGAGACATCTCGAAGAGCAAGGGAGAGGAAGAAAGAACACGAGAAGGATACACACGAGATGAACACAATGTCTGCAATCACTGAGCACTGTCATAAGATGAATCATCGTCCTGCATTCGACACATTCGAGGTCATAGGAATTGAAGTGAACTGGAGACGGAGGCGGATAAAGGAAGGTATTCATATCCTCAGCAACGATACGTTCAACCGAGACTGTGGAGTTGCAGTCGACTGCGTGTGGAAGTCTCTCTATCGGTGACTGTTTCGTTCTGTACTTAAGCATTTCGTGTTTTATGTATTACTTTTATTGTTCTGTAGCCAGTAGTATCTTAATGTGTTTTAGTTTGTTGGTGGAGTGTAGTGGACAGTAGCGTGGCTTGTGACCTTATGGCGTCGGTAGAGTGGCGTGTTTTTAAGTACACGTAATATGTGTTTAACAGTGATTGTGCATGTTTGCCAGCTTGTCTTGTTCACTCTCAACTTTTTGTGCCTGAGGAAGGATGGATCACCTGAAAGCTTGCCAATAAAGAAATTTCGAAGAGAACTATACCACTGAAGAATTTTCTTACTTTATGCTAACTTCGTTCTCGAGAAGAAGGAACAATGTATGAAAACAAATGAACTGAATGAATGATTACAGAGCATTGCTCTCGTCTGTCTAGATAAGCAGTCTAGACAATGCACAGACACCGATCGACAGCCGCATAGTAAAGAAATCCATCTTCTTCGTGAGAAAATGTGTGACCTGTCAGATATGCATGCGTGAGAGTGATGAGTCTCGCTTTCTGGTTAACTATAAAAATTGAATTCCAAACAATGTGCAGAAGATTAAAACATTATTTAATCAACTGACTGCTATATTTAGAGAATAGTCATGCAATTTTCACAAGAGCAATTACAGAACATGAGCTTTCTAAACATTTAAAGTTTGTTGAATTTCGAATTAATAAAGCAATGGACAAAATTTTGTCTGGTTTCCAAACTGAAATCATGAAAATCAGTAATTCCATTAATTCTCTAACTACGAAAGTGAGTAATATAGAATAACAGCTATCCGATTTACGATTGAAAATAAGTGATCATGAGCGCAAAATTGTCGATATTCAGGCACATTTACGAAATGGACAAAATAATCCTGCTCAAATGATGGATGAATTGAAACAGCCAAAATTGAAGATGCAGATCATCTTTATTTCTGGGTTGAAGGAATCAACTGATGACTTTTTGGATGACAGGCTGTCTTCCGATACAGAAGAATTCGAAAGCCGTGATCGAATGGTAGGTGGAGTTGCTGTGTGGACTAGGTGTCATTTATGTCCTGAAGTGGTTGATATTGGTAATAAACCTGACAGCATTGAAATTGTTGCTGTTAAAATCAGTTTTAAAATTGTGATAATTGGATGTTATATACCGTAAATCAAATTTCGAATCTTTTTTCAACTTTATCTGTTTGTATAATTGGTCGTTTATGTATGATAGCATTAAAGCTGTACATGATTAGTGTGAGATGTTCCGCCATTATTTGGATTTTGCATTCGCTGCAACCATCCCAGTCGATTTTGTTACATTTACGGGAAGCACAAAACCATGGATTACCCCATAGTGAGATCGCTAATTGATCAAAGGTGGAATGCATATCACTAAAAGAACTTCCAGCTCTATAATCACCTAAAAGCTACATGTAACGCGAAAAGTCAAAGGCAATATAAATTTCAAAAATGAAGCATGGGGATTTTTGGGAAATTGTTAACACCGTTCACTCACTCTCACTCATCCCGTTTTACGGCCGTTTTCCCCGCTTGCGCAGGGGTTGGCCGGTCACTCCAGTCGACAGCTGCTTTCTCCAACGAACTCGATCTTTGGCATCCGCCCGCGTCAATCCAACTTCTCGCATGTCCTTCTCCACGACTTGGCTCCATGTTGTTCTTGGCCTTCCTCTCTCTCTTCTCCCAGGGACTTCGATCTCCATGCACTTCTTCACCCAATCAGCATCATCTTTCCGTAAAACATGTCCCATCCATCTTAGTCGACCTCTTCGTACCACTTCTCTCACCGAAACCAGACCCATTCGTCTCAACAGCTCATCACTCGGTGCTCGGTCTCTCAGGCTTGCTCCACACATCCATCGCACCATCTTCCGTTCAGTCCGCTCTAGTCTCACCATCTGCTCTTCTGTCATTCCCCACGTTTCACTTCCATAAACCATCACACTTCGAACACAGGCAGCATAGATCTTTCCTTTCACACGCAGCGGTATGTCCCTCTTTCCCAACAGACCCAACAGCTCTCTGAATTTGCGCCACGCACAGCGGGTCCTTGCAATCGATGCAGTGTTTGCACCTCCGTTTCCATCGATGACATCTCCGAGATAACAAAACGATCTTACTCTGTCGATGCTGGCTCCATCTGACAACTTCAGTTCTGGTTGTTGGTTGGCGTTTCCTCCACCCTGTGCTTCGCATTTGCTACATCGGAATGTTGCAGCATGCTGGTAGCTCCGAAGGGGAACGTGCAACCCAGAGCATCGGCCGTGAATCCAGCCTTCACACTCAGTGCACTTGATCGAGTTCGTGGTGAAAAATTGTTATTGGTGAAAAATCAAATGATGACTCTAAAGCTCTTTATAGCAGATTTGATTGCCTTGATACAGCATCAAATGAGATCATGTGCAAATCTACCGTGATAAATACATCAATTTGCCCTTTTGCGACTACGTCAGAGAAATTTTGGTTTCTGAACATCTTGTGTTGCATATGCTTGAAGCTCTACCTTCCCGTAAAGCGTCCTCAGAAATACCGCTTATAGTATACAAAGTCGCAGCCGTCATTAAAGATGAGCGTCGGGTCGGGTTCCAAAAGTTCGGATACCCGAGTCGAACAAAATTTCAATTCGAACCCGATGTCGGGTCGGGTACAAATGTCTGACCCGACCCGACACGAACCCGATTATATTCGAAAAATCAGAAACATTTCTATATATTAAGCTAATGCTTGATCCTAATGTGATACCGGGCGGTAATCTAACTTCTTAGTAGTATTTTCTCTAGAGTAGTTATAATATTTTCTGTAGGCTAATAAAGTATTCAAACAAATACTAAGTAAGTAGCACAATTACCCACGAAATGTTCTCTCAATGGAAAACTTACAATAAATCGAAGAATCTCGTAAATTTAAAATAAAACGACAAAATGTAGTGTAATGCATTCTAATAAACGAAAAACAACAAAAAACTGACGCGAGTCACTACTGATTTTCGGACTGATTTTCTTCTAATGCAACAACTAAAAATCGTTATAGCAAATCTCGTAAGCATTTGAATCAGCGGATCAATAATCAGTCACTATCCAGTTCAGCATTACTGTCAGTATCCAATTCAGTAGTGAATTTAAGCGGAGGCAGCACAAACAGCAACATGTCATAGTTAATGGATAAAGACATGTTCGCCTAACGTTAATGGTATAGACGGCTTGTGAAAGCAGCGCTCGGATGTAGTGGATAATGCTGGAACTGAGAGCACACATTGTACGACATTTCCCAAGTCTGGATATGCGAAAACACTTTTGTTTCCAATAACATAGCAAGTCACTTGATGATCGTATCCCTGGTTCTGCGTCTTCCACCAAATACCACTCTAAAGAGCTCCGTGATCCTTATGATACATCAGCTGACGTTGAAGGAAAGTAGAAATCATCGTCTTCCTCGTACGAGGCAGTTGGTTGATCTATTACAGGGTTGAGTTTGTGAATCAACTCTCTCAAATGGTTCGTGGCTTGTTCTCGCTCCTCTGAATCGATTGCCGGAGATAACTTGACACGGGGATCGAGAATAACTGCAGCATAATGGATAGGTTTCAGTCGTTTACCCCAATTTTCTTTGATTGAAAGTTCACCGACATGTTTCATCTGACGTATCATCACGAAGTCCTCATCGTCGATCGTGAGATGTCTGGACAGTTTCGTGTAATAGTAAAATACTTAGTGAATTGTTGGTTCGATATCCTTTTCAAGGTGACCCGACGCAGCATGCTCCATCAAAACTCTGATTGAGACACTTTGACTCTCAATGCTAATGAAGATGTCAAGGTCCGGGCAGCTGAACTGCATCACTACATGTAACAACACAATTCTGCAGATAGATGTTAAAATTTCAATTATATAATGTTTGATGTATAGTTAAGCTTCCTTTCCTATATAAAGCTTATCTCAAATCAAATCTTATTTCTTTCCCGTCCATCCAGCGAGCCACGATGTACATGTCATTTTGAGAATGAGGCCTTTAGAGACCACAAGAACAGATTCAATTAATTTGATAGTAATCTTTATAATCTCAATATATATAATTATAATTTGATAATGAAGTTGTTTTAGAAGCAAAATATGTAGCGCAAAGTATTTTATTAGATCAATAATTCACAATGAGAATAATGTGACAAGCCACAATTTCTTGAAAAACTTCATTAAACTACAGGTACACATGAAGCAGTACTAACTTCACATGAAAATATTTTTAAAAGTTCTAAACATTTTTCAAATTTGTGTGCTCCAACCCGAAATTTCGGGTTTTAGATAAAAGAGATATCCTACCCGACCCGACTTCTTAATTGCACTACCCGAACCCGAGCATTCGGGTTTCGGGTCGGGTTCGGGTAGGGTTTCAGGTAGGATCGCTCGTCTTTAGCCGTCATCCCAACACAACCTTTGATGGCGCTCTTGCAACACTCAAGTTGTAAAACCACAACTGTTCCTAGCCGATGCAAGATTTCAGCCATCACGCCTGTTCCTAAAACGAAGCATTTAAAATCCACTGATGATATGAGACCGAAATGTTAATTACCTGACCCAATGGAGATAATGGAACGCGTAATTCTAGAATTCGCAAAACCTTTTTTCCTGAAGGCATGTGGTGAGCATCAGTATGGGTTCATGTCCGGATCATTTACAGCTTGTGCGTTAATAGCTCTGTACGATCATGTGACTAAATCTTTGGATGATTCCAACGTTGTAGGAGTTCCGATAGTAAGTTACAATCTCTCAACGGCATTTGACCTGCTGAAACACAATGTGATTATAGGCCCTGATCGTATGTTGAAATGCGACATGCCAAGAGAACTCATATCATGGGTATTGAGCTATCTAGAAGATCGTTCACAATATGTTAAAATTGGCGCTGTCTGCAGCATCCGATTACTCTTCACATCAGGAATCCCTCAAGGTTCCGTCTTGGGGCCATTCCTTTTCCCGATCGTGATGGGTTCACTTGATGCAGCGAATGACTGCTGTCAAATTGTCATGTACGCAGACGATGTTACCATCAGTGCTTCGCTTTGCAACACAACAAGCTCGCACATCAACGCTACCCACAGCTCAGTCTTAAAATGGTCACATCGATGTAGACTCCAGTTAAATCTGAATAGTGTAAGTAGAAGGTCATTCCGAAATCTAAAGACTCTCATCAAAATAAAATCTAAACACTTCGGTAGGCTGCTCATATCACAAGCAACCTGCCACAGGTAGAGCAAAATAACATAATCAAAGACAATGATTGTAATTAGCTAAAGAAGATGTAAATGGGTCCACATCACTATTCAGAGTCAAGGAATGAAACATACATTTGATGAATCATAAAATCATGCCGATGAAAATTAAATTAAAAACATGAAATTTAAGCCTAGAAAGCACAATGAGATCTCGACTTTTCCTTGAAGACTTTCATGATAATGCAGTTCATGAAATTACCTTGATCATCAGCATAATTTCCGCTTAGTTACGATACTTGTGAGCAAATATTCATTCCTTTTGATATCCAACTTGTTTTGTACTACTTATATAGGGGCTTCATGTCGGTAATCTATAAATTTTCAAGAATTAAGCTTTTTAAACGGTGCTTAAATAATTTTTTGGACCGTAGGAACGTTATCTCCACAGAAAGCTGAATCTTTTCATATAAAAATTTTCACTATATGCAGATACGTTTTGGAGTCGACACGCTACCTACTATATGCTTACTCTATGTGCCCGACTTATTGAGCAATATGATGGCAAAATATTTTCATTCGAATGCTCAAACCATGATCCGGTCGCATGAATGTCTTATTAGTGTGAAGGTAAGCGACATGGCCATCAGTTGCGTGAGTGCTAAGTTACATGTTGTTCGACACCTTGTTGAGAATGCTTCATCACGTGAAAAACAACGTCGCAATTAGCCTATAAATACATCAAGTATACTACGGTTAGAGGAATCTAACCGGATGAAGATATGTAATTTTTAAAAGACAACTTTTTTAAGTATTCTTTCTGGAATTTATTTGCATACTGCACCAATCTTACACTAGAATGGCATTATCGCACGAGCATCGTTAGGGTATGGCTATTAGGGTTACAAATCATGTGTGGTTATCGAAAGCAGTATATGTTTAGGTGACGTAAGCCTATGTACACTTTGGAGTATGTAATTTGACTAGTTTTTATTTATGTTATTTTACATTGTACGGCATGTAAGCGGATAGATGTACTATAGACCGCCTTTTAAAATTGATGTACCACGAGCCCTCTCGCGGACCACTACTTGTGGCCCTCTATCCCAACTTGATTGCCCACCACTGGTCTATAGGAAGTATTTTGACCTGCATATTACTTCCTGATCGAAAGTGTATTACTGTTGTTCTCCGGTTTTTGACAGTCTAAATTATGAGTGTGAGAGAATCATAAGAAGGCTATTTCGTCGTACTCAACTGTAAAGGACGCTGTTTTTACAACCGATCTGTGACGACTTCTTCACAAAACACTAAACATTCATCAGAACTGTTCTTCAATATTCTTCTCTTTTACGATCCCAAAGTATCCTCTATATTCAATCGTTCAGACAATTGGTTACCGCTCAGTAACTCTCATTTTTACGCACAGGAAGACGTCACAATTCCTTTACGATTCATTCTTCTATAGTGCATAATGACTTGCATGACAACGTGTAATTCTAATCAATCAATTGTCAGTTATTTTCATTTCAACTCCTGATTTCCATTCCTCTAAATGAAAGTTCATTACTATTATAATTACTTAATGTTGGCATGACATGCAGTAGGCCACTTAGATATTTCAGTCCATGGTTTTGGCGATATCTATTTGAATTATAAGATTCACAAACTACAGTAAATTATGCAGCATTGATTCTTCACAGATGACTGGAAGCTATCTGCGAAAGACTAACAAATGTAATGCAACACATGCAGTGCGACATGGATAATTGTGCCAACAGTGTCTATGTTTAAGCTCTTTTTCATAACAACATCTTGAACAATAATCTGACGACACCTATCAGGGAAATATCAAACTAAGTTTCATAAACTGAGGTAGCAAACTATCTTCACCTCACAGCTAGACAAGTCAGTACGCTCAGTCTTCATAAAGCTAGAAACTATGATCTCCACAATGGAAAATAGGGAATGAAGTGTTTCTCAAATTTTAGGGACGTGCGATGGGAACTTTCTGCCAAGCGTCGGGAATACAGAATCGGTAACATCGCTTTATTTAAAGCGCTCTGGTTGTCGCGGAGATATCATGCATGAAAGTCTATAGATCAATCCTACTGTATGGTTGTACAGTGTTTTGCAATCTGCCAGTATATTTGCAATCCCAAGTCATGCGAGTAGAGCGCCGAACAGCTCGCATTATTGGTGAAGCTATTCAGCCTCAGTTTTCCTCTGCTGCTGATTAGGTGTGTTCAAAGCTAATGCCGCAGGTGTTGACCTCAGAGGATCATCCTCTAAAAGAATTATTTCTTCCACGTCTACCCACACCAAGGAATTCTTGCCCTTTGGCACCTATAGACCGTCTTGCCCTTGGGCCTTGTCCACCAAGTGCCCGAACGAAACGTTTTAGTTCATCTTTTCTAAGATTTGGAAATGGTTTTTAAAATGTCCATCTTACTGATTGTAGTGTGCTTACCTTCATGTTAGCCAATAAAGAATACTCTATTCTATAGGGAATACAAAGTCATTGTTGAAAGCAATCATTGACATGTGCAGAGGGTAATTGAATTAAAGCGCGAGTTAACTGTGATCGTATAGACAGAAATTTCATAAAAATATTTCGTTCATGATTGCAGAAAATTGAATGCAATGATAATTATTTTTCTTTGTTCTTCTAAAATTTGTTGTTAATTATCACCATTGCTGAGGAAATGGATTCCTATTCACCTCAGTTTACCTCAGGAAAGGTTATCTCAGCTGGTCTAGGCATATACTTGATTGCCCTAGGCCGAGGCTGTTCTCTCTACTTCTACTACTGTCTCACCAATATTGTCTCTGTCTATATTGTCTCTCTAAGAGAGCAATATTGAGTTTGTAGATAGATATTTCAAATGTAACCAATTTCGCTCGTATCCAGTTCCAGATGTTGACAAGGTCACAGGTAAGGACGGAGATATCTCCACACCATATCCACCAAGAGATGAAAGAGGAACGCGTGTTTTCACCGAGCAAGACTTGTTTCTGTGGGCTCTACTGATGAACCGGATGGATCTTGCAGTGGTGAGCGGTACATTTCACGTAAATAATCAACATATATTTATCCCAACTAAGCAGGCTATCATAGTTACGGTATGGCCATGTCCTCAACGTTGAGGCCCCCAAGTCATCTAACGCTGTTGATGAAGGCGAAGGTCCAGATGAGGTTTGGAAAGTGCCGCTTAATTTATTAGATTTAGAATAGAAATAAAAGAAAGTTGTCTTGCTAATTATTAATTTTATTTTAAGGTCATCCCTGGGCTGAGGTGAAGGTCAAAGGTCAAAAAGCGCCAATTTTTAACAAATTTTAATTAGTTCACTATTTAAGATGGAAAACGACAACAAAAACTTATAAAACCATTCACTAATCGAAAGATCTGGTGAAGGTGGTTAATAAATTGATGATTATTGATCGCTTCGCTTTGAGATTACATAATTATATTAGATGAGGTCAAAGGTCAAATAATTTAAACTTTTAGTTCAACTCAAATAACACTAAAATCGCACATTTTAGTATGCGGTTTCTGCAGGTGAAGAAACAGCCCAATTTGGTGAATTTTTTATTGAGACACTAAGGCTAAAAGCAATATGATTCTGAAGAATTTCAATAATTGCTGATTAGATGCAGAACTAAAAGCACAAAAATATAAAAAATTGTGTTTTAAATTTGAATTTTAAATTTCAAACATGCATGCATAATAAGCAGATAATTTCGAATTCAAAAACTTAACATTGCATTTGTAAATATGTCTACATTAATAGGAAGAATCCTTTATGTAATCTCAACTTAGTTCATTAAGAATTAATGCCGCAGTATACATTAGAAGTGAATATATACCGAAATCAGCCAAAATATTCCAAACATTCAAATTTTAAAATAGCTCCCACGCCAACAGTATAAAACCAAATATATTTTCCTTCCGTCAAAAGTTGTGTAATACGTAGCAAGTAAGCTACTAGAAATCTGTTGGCCATGGCTTGCTTGGTTTAAAAGATGTTCAGAAAATTCGCCAGGATAGGGGCAAAAAGCGCCCACCTCAAGTGGGCGAGGGTTGAGTCGTGTTATAAATCTGTAATTTGTAGGGTCGTGTTGTTAATAACTAAGTACATTTCTGTTGGAATGAGTGTTCAGTCCGCAAGCATGTATTGTTCAAATATGGTTCAAGCGGATAGTGAAAAAACATTGACATAATGTGACTTAGTTTCCATTTATGTGCAGGTTTTCTCGGACTAATTCATTTTTATATCAATCATCTTCAAGATGCAATTTCAAAGATAGCCAGTCTGCTTTAAAGAGACGTTACAGATTTCAATGTTATATCGCACATGTTCATGATATGTTACGCAAGTTCGTGGTAGCGTATGCAAATGAATGATTAGGAAGACAAGTTCAATTCCCAATATCAATCATTCCACAGAAATTTGATACTATTGAAATTGGTTGCTTTATCTTGAACTTGAACACATTAACACGAACTTGTGTTCCGAATTTGCATTGAAGCTCAGATGATGTATGATTGAAATTGGTTCTATGGTTTTTTTTAAATTGCATGACTTATCTTGAACTTGCATTCGCTAGAATTGAACTAGTTTAGGAAAACCTGCATATCAAAAGAGATCTAGATCTCCTTGCTGTATACCTTCTGCTCTTATAACATATTCATTCAACAGTAGTTATATAGTCAATAATTTTCGCGAAATATTAATCTATTACTTGTCTCCGTCGGTTCGAACGTTGGTGCCATTGATTTAGTGCAGGGAGGAACAGGAGTTGTCAAAAATGAAAGGCTACTAAACTAAGCTGAGAAATCATTTGACTGTTTCTAGTAATGCTAGAGGCAATCGATTAATTTATAATTATTCGACGTATTATGTAAGTATAGTGATATTATGCTTGTGTTGTACGCATCCTCTCTATGGTTTCATAAATAATAGTCGTAGATTACCAAGATGTTAATTTTGATTCATCGCATTCGGATATTTTTAATTCAATTGATTTTGTTGTTAAATGTTGCCCTTAAGGAGATAAATTGGCATGAATCATAATATAATTTTGTATGAATTTTTTCATATTTTGAAAATTTCTTACCATTTCATAGTATCATTTCGCGTGATAAACATACTAAAATCGTATTACAAAAAATCATTCTGTGATCATAATATGAAAAGTCTACATACTATGATCAATTGATCATAGGTATGAATCGGCCCTCATTATGGCAATTATCCAAATTCCAGCAAAACGACTTTAGTTGTGAAAGAACAATTTTTACAAGAAGCCATTGAACTTTTCAATGAAACTGGTGTTATTGTCACATCGCATGGAGCACGTCATCTTGGTGCTGCGATCGGATCTGAAAATTTCAAACGTGAGTTTGTGTCTAGCAAAGTCGAACAATGGAAAACTGAAATGCTGAATTTAGTTGAAATTTCTAAAACTGATCCTCATGCAGATTACTGTGCGTATGTATACTACAGGAATGAAACATAAATGGAAATATTTGCAAGAGCATTATGTGACATTTCCGAATTCTTCATACCCTTGGAAGATGTGATTCGTGATCAGTTTATTCCAACTCCATGTGACAAAGTGATCAATGATGATTTGTGAGACTTATTTGCTCTTCCTACTTCACTCGGTGGACTAGGCATTGAAAATCCAGTAAAAACATTTGACAGCCAATATGCATCATCTCTAAATATCACAGAATCACTTCAAGAACACATAATTAACCAAATTATGGACTTCAGTGAAGAAACAATTGATGACATTTACTCGAGAAAAAGTGAAAATAAAAGCAAAAAACATTTAGCCGATAAATCAATGCTCAAATCACTATTTGAAAACTTTTCGGAGGAAAGCAAACGATGTATTCAAGCAAATCAAGAGAAGGGATCCTCAGTATGGCTTTCTACACTCCCCCTAAAAGAACATGGATTTCACTTGAATAAAGTAGAATTCATTGATGCCATATCGCTAAGATATAACTTAAAAATTTCTGGCATGCCTCAAAGATGTTCCTGTGGACAATTGAATGACATTAATCATGCCATGATCTGCAAGTTGGGAGGCTTCGTTCACGTAAGACACAACGAAATAAGAGACATTGAAGCTGATTTACTATCAAAAATATGCACCGATGTGAGAGTAGAACCATCATTAATTCCGGTTTCCGAAAATAACGACCTAAGTGGTAATGTCAAAAATGATGCTCGTCTTGACGTTTCTATGCTTGGCTTCTGGCGGCCTATGGAACGAACCTTCGTTGATGTTAGGATCTTTCATCCCAATTCCCCATCATATCTGGCTACTCTCATGAATTCTCTTTATCGTACTCATGGAAATCAAAAGAAACAGGAGTATAACAGGAGAATCATGGAAATAGAACCTGCATCATTCACCCCACTCATATTTTCAACGACCGGTGGTATGGGTCCTGAATGCCTGCGCTTTCATAAAAACATGGCAGACATGACATCAAGGAAAACTCGCAAAAACACTGCCATGTAATGTCGTATATAAGGCGTAGAATACGTTTCTCCCTCTTACGAACATCACTCATAGCCTTGCGAGAAGAAAGGGTGAAACAATCGAGTAGGTGCAATGATGTCCGTCTTCCAGAAATCATTGACTTCGGCATCATTGAAACCTCCTTTTTATGCAAGTTAGCTTAATTATCTTTTTGTATTTTGATGTTTTATACGTATAAGTTTATTGCAAATTATATTCATATGAGTTTCTCATTCACCATGTCAATGTATGTGTCAAGAGAATAAATATAATTTCTGCTGAAAAAAAATTGATCATAGGTATGAATTATTACTGTTTTCATACTCATGATAAGTGTTTAAAAAGTATTACATATAGAAATTCATATTGTGTTCACACCCCATTTATTTTCGCACGGGATATCTGGGCGGGACAATGCCGTCATCATTTCTATACTCGTAAATTGATAAGTTTACCAAATTTGGTCAAATTCAATACTATAAATCAATCATTGATTTTGATTACTCGATGATAGCAATCAATTGATCACAATAAATTAGGTACAACAATCTAATACTTTAAGACAACCCGTGATCGGACGATGTCCCTTTTCTTGCATTTCTGATGTTCAATAGATGGCGCTCCTGTTCATTCCTCCCCAATTACTCTTGTTTGTGATTAGACTAGAACTCCTAACCTCCAGATCGCTGATCTAAGTCATTAGCAGCTGTCCCGGGATCACTGATTTGATCTGATCGAAATTTGCTTTATCATCTCTTTTGGTATTTGCTTGACATGACATTTCGATTCATAGATTTGTCACATGCATCTGATGATAGTCGTTAGGTGCAGCCGAAAGTCTTCGTCATAGTGAGTGGACGAATCTCATGAATAAGCGCACATAAACCTTTCACTGGTAGAACCGTTAGATTCGCAT
The DNA here is from genome assembly GCA_907163375.1 of Prostheceraeus crozeri. Taxonomy (NCBI): domain Eukaryota; kingdom Metazoa; phylum Platyhelminthes; order Polycladida; family Euryleptidae; genus Prostheceraeus; species Prostheceraeus crozeri. The sequence continues at coordinate 169,639 of CAJQUW010010100.1, forward strand.
TGATTGGTCGGTTCAACACGAACATGATAGGATGTGCATTGGAACATTTCTGAACATAGGGAAATTTTGACTTTTTACCACTATCCCGATTTCCCATTTTCAGAGGTTTTGGCGAATGGGAAAGGATCAAATTGGAGGAGCTCTAATTGCTTGTGGGATATTCAGTCACATGAGAAGAATAGCCTTACAAGATGGTGAAATGGAATTGGCTTCTCTTTTAAGGGATAATTCAAGGCAAGTTTTCAAATATAGCATTGCCAAAATGCGAACTTTGCAACCTTCAGTATTTGCATTGGCACTTATCGGAAACCAAATTACCTGAAAATCTCTGCAACTGTCTCTTGGTTTTAATTCTCGTAGCATGAATTCGTAAATACTTGAGTGTTTTGATGACCTAAGATGGACGTAGTGAAGCGAAGATCAGGAGAGGAATATATGCAGGAGAAGGGGCTTTTCGGAGTGGCGAGGGTATTGGGAAATGGAATAATATGCTTAATACCGGCCGTCAAGTACGGACTCGAGACTGTATCGCTGACCGAAGGACGACAACACAGATAGCACATATATGAGAATGAGTGAGTGAGGAGATTGTGTGAAATGAAGTGGATATAGACGGACGGCGATTGTTCGAAATGAAAAGGAAGTGGCCAAGAGCAGAACAGCAACATATGAAATTATAGCAACGAGAGTAACATGAACAGACAGGCTGCAAGGAAAAGCGGGAAGAGACTACCATGGCAAGTGTAATAAATGAAGAGAAATAGGTACCCGGGGAAAGAAGACCGATAGTGGTCGGTATATAATTGGTATATCCTTTGTTGCGACTGGGGACGAAGGGACATGCTGAGAGCTGATGAAAACTAGAGACGATGGAGAACAACAGTTGAAGAAAGTGAAGTGGAGAAAATCAGGGAACTTGTGTTGAACGCGTGGAGTCTGTGACTTGGACTTGTTTGCCTTTGATGTTGTTTTATATTATTGTGAATTTTGGTGTGGTTAGGTATTCTCGTTTTTGGTCATGTCTGTTTCTTTCGACATGAGTTCCCCCTACCTCCGTCTGGGGTCATGGGGCTGTTAAAATGAAATGAATAGATAAAGTAATTCCCCATTTCGTTCAATTTTACTTCACGCAGTGCCTATTTCACTGAGCGTCCTTTGCTTGCTTTGCAACATTATATCTGGGTTTAATCTGCTTCATTACAGCGCCAAATGATAAAGGGATAAATGCCTTTACAAGACGACGTGCGCGAACGCAATCGCCAAAAACCTGGCCGGTTTCAACCTTGCCCTCACGGTTAACTCATCAGGTGATGGGTATCTGCTGTTTCAGATGCTATAGCAGCTTTATCATGAAAACAGTCATACATTATTCCTTCAAATTTTCTCAATGTGCGTGTGAATATTTCAACAAGTATTTCTCAATGAAATTTGATAATAGTAGCAGACAGTATGCTTGCAGAAGCATTCACACGCATGAAAGCAAAAAATTTTCACAATGAAAGCTCTCGATGAAGAAATCAGCAACTATAATGTTTATAATGTTTCAGATATTTTGAGCTGTTAGCAGCTGCAGTTTTAACAAAAGCTCATGAACAAGACAAAGACCGTACACACAAATTGTTATTTCGTGGATTGCCCTTCTATGGTAATGAAACTCCCCTAACATTAGCGGATCAGAACCACTGCTTGGATTTCATGTTCAACGCTGCTGTACAAACTAAGATGAGTAGTATCTGGATGGGAAGCATGAGCATCAATGTTCCATATTGGAAAGTAAGTTCACATTGTATTCTCCGATTGATAGGGAAATTAGAATTTCGCAGTTTAGTCAGCTTGGCCAATCTGGCATATCAAGCCATATTTGGGCAATAGAAACTCAACCACCGTTGGTCTATAATATTTGAGGACCAGAAAATGGGAGCAGGGAATTTGAAAATCCTGTCTTCGCAACTTGGATGTACATGTAGGTTGTAATCTGTCGCGAGATTGAATGTCTCTACATTCGAAGCGTAGTTGAGTTGTCGATAGTCTATTTGCTGCACCATAATGCCGATAGCAATTGTTCATAAGAACAAAATATCATGCACAAGTAGCTGAATGATACGATCGAAACGTTGAAATAGAATAATTACGTGAATTATCAAATTAAGATATGATAGTAGTTGAGTAAAAACGTTATTATCTACTTACCATGAAAGAAATGCATTCACATAAAATTAATGATAATGATACAATAATCAAAATTAAACAATGTGTGCAATTTAAGGACATTCTTGCTAAAAGATGACATATGGTAACCCTGGCGCTCTTTTTTATTTTCTAGTGCTAGTGACTGATATAACATTTTTCACTTCAATTTTTCAATTTTTTTCATCCATTACAAAATCGCAATCGTGGTGAAATTGTAGCATCACTGTTATAAAATTAAACTAATGTCAAGTCCTGTTGTGGCCTGCGATTTAATCACAGCTGCAATTTTTCCAGCTCTATGGAAATTGCTACAGTTTTCATCCATAATAATAATTAATTACAGAATGTTTGCTGCTAGTATGGACATCTCAACATTACGGCACATTTTCAATTGGGATCTGAAAATGCCTTTGCATGCAATTCTATTTGAAAAGACTCTAGGAAAGTAAAGTAAGTGTGCTACAAAGGATCGAAATATTTCGACAATTCGGTCATAGTCATTTTTAGGACAAACAAGGAATGACTGAAAAGCATTCTTGAAAATTCAAGATTTGTAAAATTATGTACAACAATGAAGGACATATTTTAGTGCGTCATAGGTAAGTCTATTCCAAGGCAGATGTAAGATATCTTACATCCGCCTTCCCAACCAACTCAAAAGTTATAATTCATAGAAGTGAAACATGAGAATACATCTAAAAGGGTAATACTCCTAATTGCTACATGAATAGGAAATCTTTGTGATTGTTCGCATTCGATTTGGTTGGCTATTGTTGGTTCCCTTCGAATATTATTGCTCTTTCAATCTTGAATTAATTTCATCATCTATTATTGGTGTGATGTTAGCCTCACGCTCAGCATCCGTCGGAGTTGTACATTACCTCAAAAATTTTCAGGAATTTCTTTCGGTCATTCCTTTGTCAGTGGTCCTGAATTATTGAAAAACCACTGAGATGAAAGAGAGAGTTTAATAAGATATTAGATGACCAAGTTACTCCCTGGAATATGAGCTGGACGACACCTATCTTCAAAAACGGAGATAAGAATGATATAAACTCATACAGATTCATAAATTTGTCATCGCGCCTTGAAAAGCTTTTAACAAAAATATTTAATAACCGACTTAATGATTGGATTGATAGGCATGATTTACTGCATTCAGCTCAGATTGATTTCAGGAAAGAAAACTCCACTCTCGATAGTGTTTGGATTTTGAAAGAAATAATGCAAATAAACAAGACTATTAAAAAACCGCTATATCTATGCTTTATTGATCTTTCAAAGGCCTTCGATATCATACCAAAGAATATATTGATTGCAAAATTGAGAAAGTTTTTACCTCAAGGAAAATTCATTAATCTATTACAAAATATACTCAATCATAAAACATATAAGATTCTATTTAACGGAGTAGAAAGCAGCATTTGTAATTTACAAAATGGTATTCCTCAAGGCGACAGTTTGTCACCTACTCTATTTTGTTTGTATATGAATGACTTATTATTGAAGTTAGATGAGAACATCTTTCAGATTGATCCTATCGAAATTGAGAATTTGAAAATTGCTTCTTTGATCTATGCTGATGATATATTGTTAATGAGCGCTTCAAAACAGGGACTAATCCAACAAATCAAGATCATCCAAACCTACTGCTATGAAAACGGTTTAAGTGTCAATTATGATAAAACAAAAGTTATGATTTTCAATGAAAAACAAGAATATAAACAAGTAAATGTGGAATCAAATGGGAAAGTATCATCAATTGAAATAGTAGATGAATACAAATATCTTGGTGTATTTATATTCAAAAATGATAAGAGACATATTTCAAGTCTGTCAGAGCGAGGTAAAATTTCGGCTTGTATAACAGGAAAATCAATGAAAGAATTTGGCTATGTAGACGGTGAAATATTGCGAAATTCGTTTGAAATGCTAACTGTATCCAAGATGAAATACGGTGCTGAACTATACTTTGATAAAAATCTAAAGGATTTAAATAGAATACAAATACAATTCTTTAAAAAATTTTATCATTTGAAAAGATCAACACCAAATTATTGTATATTTGCAGAATTTGGAGTACAGCCTATAGAATACCATTTTTTCAAAGCTGCAATAAATTACTGGCTAAAATCATGTAAATTAAATGATAAGCACCAAATAAAACAAATGTTTAACACTATTTATGCAAATATAGAAATTCCAAAATTTAGTAAATCTTGGATATCAAGGATAATCAAATTAATGAGAAAAATTAACATTGACTACTTATGTAATCCTCACGATGTCGCCGAAAAGATGAATTACAAATCCATTGTAAATAGTCATTTAGTTGAATACTTTAGACAGCAGTGGATTGAGAGTGCTAAAAATAGTCACAAAGGACTAAAATATTTAGAATTATGTAGGTTTGAATGCAAGCTGAAAGCGTATCTCAATTTAACAGATGACAATAAAATAGTTATGCCAATTTTGAGAATAAGAACTAGCAATCACACACTGTTTACTGAAATCGGTAGATATAATGACAGAAAATCATACAATGAATGTATTTGTCAAAAGGGGGAGAGGGAGAGAGGGTGAGGGGGGAGAGGGAGAGGGAGAGAGAGAGGGGGAGAGAGAGAGCTGTTCGAGAACTCTCTTCTTTATCCTGATTTTATATACCAGGAGAATGTTGAACCGCGCGTAGGGAAGTGACGGGAAGCCCTTGAAATCCAGGGTCTATAGATCAGTATGACAAAGACATTGTGTCTCAGCACAAGAGAGGGGATAAGAGTCTACATCTGCAAGGCGTCTAATTCTCGACTGCCGATGCTTTTAAGTATATGGGCATGGTCTTAGATGGCGAAGGTGCCTCAGGGTGAGACATAAGGGCTAAAACGTAAGCGGGATAGGAAAATTGGATATTGATGGCTGGTGTCCTCGGTGACGAAAAATCTTGCTAAGTTTTCGAGTAAATTTTATGCTTCATAATCACAGTGTTATGTTATTTCAGAAGATGTCACATCATTTTTTAGATTTTTCTCAACTTGATGTGTCCTTTTATCTTCATTCGATTGATATTTCCGTTCAAGATTAGAAGAAAAAACAGAATGGTGAGTAATACTTCTAAGTGGTATTATTGGGTTAAGGGTTATATATTTGAAGTTTATGATTCCTGCGTGATTAGATAATATTAAAAATGGATCGCATAATGAACTAAACGACTATCGATAAGAATGTCATTGATCTTGGTAATCAATCACTTCTTCACACCGCACGCTCTTGTAAAAGCGCTTGCAAATAAAATGAAATGTTATTGACAATGATAGAATGATAAATATACTTAGTTTATTGAACCAGCAAACTTTTTTACTAGAATAGGGCCTACATGAAAATAGAATGCCGTTGAATTTCATTAGAGATATGGAAGAAGCGATTAATAATCAGAAACTAAAGTTCAGGAAACGCAAGAAACAGGGAAGATAATCTTTCGGAATTCCGGATATTTTGACGGCCATCTGGGTCATTTCTGAGAGTCGCCAGAAAACGCAATAAAAATAAGAGCGGCAAGGTATGTGAACCCCTAAGATTGAATCATCTTCATGAAGTAGCGCTTGGTCCTTTCTTAAGACAAAGCATCTTCATGATGCATTGCATAAGACCCCTCTGATCACTAGTCATTACAATTGACATTATCCGTATCTCTGACGATTAGTGGGCACCCTCCGGCAATCAGTGGGCCCCTCCGCAAGAAAATACAATTAAAGTATGAGGGGGTAAGGTATGTGGGCCCCTAAGATAGAATGACATCTTCATGAAGTAACGCATGATCCAGTCATCAAGAATTGATAGTATCTATAAGTTTCCTTATTACGTCCTTTGGCTCTTCAGTAGTTCCCCTTTCCTATATAACCGATCGCCATAAAATTTCATGGCAAATTAGTCGACTATTTTCTCCATATAAATCAAGTTTTTTAATTTGAACGTACGTTTCAAAGAGAGAACTCCATCCATTAAGTCGTATCTGCGGATCGTTTGTTAGCAGCTTCTGCATTTTCATAAATTTAGCTTTTGCTATCGCAATTCGCCTCGATCTTGATTTCGCACTCAGATCTGCCGTCGTCCGTCTTCATCGATCCCAGGTGGACATAAGATCTGACCTGTTCTATGCAGACTCCGTCTATCGTAGTCTGTATCCGCTTGAAGTGCCCTGGCGAGTTATCTTTGGAGATGACCATAGCCTTCGTTTTTCCTGCATTTGTCTTCAATCCATAGTCTAGACTCGCTCGATTGACAGCGACTAGCATCCGCTGGAGATCACCTTCGTTGTCATCTATGAGCACTGTATCGTCGGCATATCTCAAATGGTTGATTCTTTTACCGTTAATTGCTATTCCACAGTTCTGGCATTCTTCTTCACAGTCTCTTAGTAGTCTCTTATTGGTACATTCCGAATACAGATTGAATAAAGCAGGTGATGCGACGCATCCTTGGCGTGCTCCTCGTCTAATATTGAAATAGTCTGTGAGCTCGTTGTCCAGTCGCATAGTCGCTCCTTGATTGTGGTATAGGTTCTTGAGTGTCCTGATATTTTCCCAACCTATTTTCTGTCTGTTAAGCAATTCCATCAATTTCTTGTGCCGTACTTTATCAAAGCTTTCTCGTAGTCGATGAAGCAGAGGCATAACGTCCTCTGCATTTGTATGCTACGTTCACATATCATCCGTGGCGCAAACATTGCCTCTCGAATTCCACTTTCTTTCAGAAATCCGAACTGTGTATCTGAGATCTCCGCATCTATCTGATGATCTATCCTGGCCATAATTAGCTTCAGTAACATGATCGTGTGTGCCATCAGACTGATTGTTCGATACTGTGAACATTTCTTCGTTTTTGGCTTCTTTGGTATTGCAATAAATGTTAAATTCAAAAAGTCATCTGGAAACTCACTGTTTTTGTAAATCTTGCTCAAGAGATGAAGTAGGTTTTTCCTCTTTGCTTCTCCAATGGGCTTCAGCATTTCTGCCACTATACCATCTTCTCCACCTACTTTGCCAATCGGTAGTTGCTTGATGACGAATTCTAGTTTTGATATTGAAAATTTCAATTGATGCTCCTCTTCATCTGGCTCTGTTAAATCATCCCTGTCATCTTGGAAGAGTTCCTCGAGATATTCTTTCCATCGCCTTTTTATATCGTCTTGGTCATAACTTCTAGTCCCGTCTTTCGATTCCGCCAGCTGACGTCCATCGTTTCCTCAAGTTAGCAATTGATTTGATGCATAGCACAGTGTCTATGATCCTTCTCCATCTGTTCGATTTCTTCACATTACTCATTCATCCATTGTTCCATTGCACGTCGGCACATGGTCTGAACCTCCTCATTCAATCGCCTGTATTTTTCTCCATATAAATCAAGTTTGTAAATTGTAACGGAAGTTTTAAAAGAACAGAGGACTCGTACCAATTAAAGACTGTGTTGCAAAAAGTTCATGACTATCGATTGATGTATACTTTCTAAGAGAATGATGTCTGGCTTGGGCTTACTTAAAATTACAGGCCGATTAGAGCTTGCTTGTAGAAATTTTGCATACCGGTACATTCAAAAATTCTCTCTAATTCGGAGACCACCCCTCCAATTCAAATGAAATGGGTTGCAATGGATCAAAATTCTAATAATGAGAGTGTGTTAGAGAAAACTCCCCAAGTTTAGGTCCATGCTTTCTTGAAAGTTAAGTACAAAGTTAAACAGGTCAGACGGGCCTTCGGCGTCCAGCGCCTTCGAAACGGTCGATGGTAACCTGTAATTTACGTTACCATCGACCGTTTCGAAGGCGCTGGACGCCGAAGGCCCGTCTGACCTGTTTAACTTTGTACTTAACTTTCAAGAAAGCATCGACCTAAACTTGGGGAGTTTTCTCTAACACACTCTCATTAATCAAAATGATCTCCCGACGACTGGTCAACTATGTAAAATTCTAATAGTTATACTCCCAAAAGGCTGTAGGGTTCGCCTGTAGCGCTTTATAAAACATCCAAATTTCACTAGTTACATTCAAAAAAGGCTGAAGGTTTCTCCTGTGGTGCTTTAAAAACATCAAAGATTCTACTAATTACGCTCCCAAAAGGGTGGAGGGTTTGTCTGCGGTACTTTGCCTGAATATGGTTGAGCTCTAATTAAATATTATCTGCGGCATATACATGTATAGGGTATATGGTGTGTACGCGCATAAATATTCATAATTAAATTGACTCTTGGATTACTTGTAATCATATCAAAACTGGAAATGGGCCCTAGTAAAAGCAACGCATGGGCCTCAATAGAAGAGATTTTCCCGAATTTTTTGTGACACTGCGTTCTCATCCCTGAAGAAAACAGACTTAAACATGACCTATAAACAAGGCATTACCTATTTTATTTGACGACTTATTATTACGACTATTTTATTTAATATCTAACGTGCCGAGAAGGAAACTGTTATTGAAACCCACAACACGTATATTCATTTCGATATCACTGTGTGGTAACTGCTGTCGAAGGTGCCTAAGGAATTAGTCGAAGATAAGCTTGTCACGCAAGTCAGAAGGGAGGCACCATGTAGTTGCATAAAACCTACAACCTATACCAGCATCGTGTGGCGAAACTGACCGGTTCCGAAGGACGAAAAGGAAGGTCTTTCTTCTTCGATATCACTGAGAAGGCAGAGCTGAGATTCAAAAAAATGACAAGCAAAGTCTTATTTAACGCATCTTAATAACATGACACTCACAAGTCAATCATGTGCACTAGTAGCAGAAAAGTCGGTCGAGGCAAACAACATCCAATGCTCCTCTTCTACACGAGAAGCACGAAGAACGACTGTGACAAAGCTATGGTGTACTTATGAGATATTATCAAGTATAGAAAGCAGAAAAATGCTGTATTCTATATTGCATTTCATTTTCTACTTATGTGATGACAGTTGTTATTCATTATTTGTGTACTTACTTACTTAATTTACTTTCTCCTTTTAACGTCTTCTCTTCCTCTTCTGTTCAGGGTTTGACGATGTGAGACTTCTCCATCGAGAACGGTCATGAGCATCACTCGCAGATATTCCCAGCTCCACCATGTCCTCATAAACGATTTATGAGTTATGTCTTCCACGAGGACGGGAACCTTCGACCATCACATCGAGCACCTGCCTGATTACTTCATCTATATGTCGACGCTTGATATTACCGAACCACCCAAGCCTTCGCTCTCTGATTACTTCGTCTAACGGTGTGAGACCACACCTACTTGCCACCGTGGCGCTGTCGATCCGATCAGACATTGAAATGCCACTCATGTAGCGAAGCATTCTTCTTTGACATGACCAGAGCTGTTGATCCAGATGTTGAGTGAGGTTCCAGGATTCAGCATCGGAAAGAAGCACAGGCCTGATGCAAGAGTTGTACAAGTTACCTCTGCACCTGAGTGGGATGTGGCGGTTTCTGAGCAGATTGGCGATGTCCTTACATTTGCGTCAGCCTGACACGATTCTAGCACGAACCCCGGCTGTTCGGCGCCACCCTCGCAGCAAAGCACATCACCAAGACAGTGAAATTCTTTCACGATTTCAATTTCCTCATCGTCTACCCAGCTTTTCTCAACATCTACTGCACTTCTGCTGCCATGGACACAAGTAGGACATTGAAAATTCACTATGCCGATGAGAGACCTGAGTCCACTGCAACGCTTGTGGCACCACTTCTCACATTGCTGACAGAGAATGAAGTTGACCCGAACACCTTAGCCGCACACCACAAGGTAATCTTCTCGCTTGAACGGGATTCTCTTTGCTACCACTGATCAGCATCTTGGTCTTCTGGGTTTTCACTGTCAGGCCGTTGCTTTCCATATCCTCCTTCCATTCTGTAAACATCATAGCCACCTCTTCCTTCCTTTCGCCCGTAAGTCATCCGCGTACAGCAGCTTCTTCAGCCCACCTCTTTTACGATCTTCAGTTGCTTCTTCCATCACTAGGATGAAAAAAAGAGGACTGAGAGCGGATCCTTGATGGACGCCGACGCCTATTCCGAATACATCCTTTGTCCCACCAGCAGCACAAAGTCTTGACTTGGTATCAACATACAAAGCCATGATAACTTCGATCAGACTTTCCCGGACGTACTGTCGTCTGAGGACCCATCGTATGACGGCTCTTGGGATGCGGCCGAATGCCTTCTGAAGGTCGACGAAGATGTGGAATAGTTTCTTTTCTTCTCGATGTACTTCTCCTACAATCTTCTGATGACGAAAATCGCGCTAGTACATGAGTTCCCTTGATGATGCGCAAACTGGTGTTCACCGATGTTGACCAGGCTCCTCAGTCTCTTGTCAAGAATTTTTTCGAAGATTTTCACACCGTGTTGCAGGAGTCGTAAGCCACGATATGTGTGACAGCTTAAAGGGTCTCCTTTACCTTTGTACAACGCAACAGTAACGCTGTTACACCACTGTTCAGGACAAACTTTCGTGCGCAAGATCTTCTGAAATAAGGCGTGCAATTCTCTCACGGCAGGATCTCCACCAAATTTCAACACATCCCCCGTCACACCAGAAGGGCCAGGAGCTTTGCCGTTTCTCAGATTCTTTATAGCTTCCCTCACCTCATTCAGAGAAATATCTTCGATGGGCCCTTCAAATGGAGGAACTTCGCTCAGAAAGATGGCGTTCTCTTCGTTTGATATTCGGTCGAAGTAACTTCTCCATACCTCTCTCACTTCCTTTTCATTTATTTTGATTGCGTCGTTTTCATCTTTGATGAAGTGGGTGCCTTGCATGTCAGTCCTTTCCTTCTTCATCTGCGCTGCAATCCGGAACCTCTTGTTTCGTCATCATGAGTTGTCAAGCCTTCACACCATTTCTCCCAAGCATTTTTCTTCGAAATTGCCACACAACGCCTGGCTTCTCGCTTTTTTATGCAGTACGCGTGACGATCCGACCCTTTTCCAGATTTCTGCCAAACTTTATAAGCATCGTTCTTTTCCTTAATGACCCGTTGTACATCTTCATTCCATCACCAGGTCTCCCTCTCTCTGCCACCTTGACCTTTCGATATGCCACACACCTTCACTCCAGCTTTCATTACACTCTCCACAAGTGCTTACCAGCTGCCCTCTCCTTCGTGAACCTCTTTGGCGAATTATTCTTCATATTCTCGTCTTTTAGCTTCCAGAGCTTGATTTTCTTCACAGTTCTCCATCTCTTGATAAAGCCTTCAGTGCTGATATCAGCCCTGACCATTCTCGGTTGTCTCATGCAAGCCTCCTCAGGTACTGCAGTGCAGTCCAGGACTGTCGCGCCAGCTTTCCTTCTCATGATCAACAAGTCAATCTGTGTCTCGGAATCTCCTGCTTTATATGTGACGAGTTTTTCTTTATCGTTCCTGAAGAGAGAATTCAGAATTCTGATTTCATGGTTTTTACAGATGTCCAGAACTGTATGTAGTAGTCGGGGGAATATAGAGTTGCACCGTGAAGTAAATATACCAAAAGCGAAATACACTTTTTCTAGACCAAAATTGCATGAAAAAAACGAATTTGAGGTGCCTAGATTCAGCAGAACCGTCAATTTTGCGTGAAAGCGAAATGTTTGCACCATACTACTCATGAAATGTGAAAAAATGGATTTTCAGTCAAGTGAGATATACTCACCAACTAGAAGAGTGTTCTGGGTCAATTTTTCACGAGAGACACGAATTCGAGGTTCCCTTGCTTGTCAGTCCTCCTGGTTTGGCAGGAGAGCGAAATGTTTGCATCATACTACTCATAAAATGCAAAAATCGGATTTCTAGTCAGGTGGAAGTATTTGCACTAACTTGAGGTAATTTCTGGGTCAATTTACCCCTACAGACACGAATTTGAGGTGCCCATGCCCTCCAGACCTCCTGGTTTGGCAAGAGAGTGGAGTGATTGCATCATATACTATTCATAAAATGTGACAATCTGCTTCATAGTTAAACATCATCGAGAAACACTTTGACTTAAGTCCTTAGATAGAACACGATTTCACGACAAAACATACTCACCAGAGATGCTGTTTCAATATGAACGAAGTTACATGTGGGCTACATATACGCATTACATCACCGAAAATGCGGTAATGAGTTGCTGAAGTAGGTGAGATGTGTTCAACGAGTTTCACCCATTTTGGAATCCCTGCTTGAACAGCAGAGTGGACTATTACTCATTGTAGACCTACTCGTACATAAGACATAAGAAAGGTTGTTAGAGAAATATTAAGAAGTAGGCTATTACACAAAGAATGTTTGAGCCAAAAATTGTAGGCTATAGTAATCTAATATTCACATTATTTCTCTCCATGGTAGGCCTATGGGCTACATGAATGACGTGTCATTTTCAATACATTTCCGATTTATTCACCAGTAGAAGCCCGAGAAAGTTCCCTTTCGTCCTGAACGTACATGTAGTTTGCATTATAAAAATAAGTTCTTTCACATTTGAAGTCTATATTTTCCTAGTCAGGAATCGGGAATCAAAAGTCACATAAATAACCATGATAAAATACACATATCATCAGTTACTCAAGTACAAATCAGCATCAGTGTTGTCTTGAAAAGTGTTCTTTATCAGCAAGAGCTCTTGAAATGAATACGAATGGCTGATCGGTCATTCATGGTCGTTTATGGTAATGCATGGTTACAAATGATAAAAGAATGCAGGGCTTGTATAAATGAAATAAACAAATCTTGTCAAAATAAGCGTTCTTATTGAGATGCAAAATGCAAAAAATACTAGTGTGGAATTGGATAAGAAGTCTATGAGGTACAATAGTAGCCTATATAAAGCTTGTCAGAAGATTTTGACAATTGCTTGAATTCTTTGGACAGAATATGCTGCTAGGTAGAAAAATACCTGCATGGATAAAGGTATGGATTAGGCCTATAGAAGGTCATAAAAAAGGAAAAAGGCAACAACATGTCGTCAAATAAATTACAGTGTCATTATGAAACAAGTGCACACTGACTTCTTTAATGCAATCACATGAGATTCTTTATACGTTGTAAGGAAAACTACAATAGGATTACACGATATTACCACAAAATTAAAAGATAACAAAACTCGATAAAACAGGACTAACAAATTTCTAACAGAAGAGGATGCAGAATGAAGAAATCAAAACAAGCACACGAAATATTACACGATGCGTTCGAACGTTTGATATAAGATATTATGGTTAAACTGTTCAGTATATAAAAATAATGACTTTACAATTGCTGAAGGAAATCAAAAACATTTCGGTCATCTAGTTCTTCGCCGCTTGCAATGTCTGTCTCGGTAGAGTTGTGACATGAATCACCCCTGCAATCACCGCAGGCCGCCACACACTTCAAACCACTGCTTCTACAACTACAAGCTCTACCACTGCACGGGTTTCTTGCAGTCAGCTTACAGTTGCAACGGATGATATTCAACATATGTTCCGGTGCAGGAGGTTGATCACTTTCGATTGGCATTAGCATGTTGTTCTTTATTCGCCACCCCCAATCTGTAGGTTGTAGGCAATCTTGACCTAAGGTTCTCCATTGAACAACTTGTAAATGCACTCTTAGACTGTGGAAGTGAATTGCTCTGGTTGTAGGAGGGAGTCTTTCAGGTTGAATTCTCTTCAGTTCGGTTGCCATTGCCATGCATCGAGCATACCGGAGAGTTGCAAGGGTGTCCGTACTTCGTCCATCATAGCTGAAACATGATGTTTTCTTGAGACTAATGTGACATAACCAATGAAACAATAATTTACCTTGTGATGCTGATCTGACTTCCAGCGTTGCCAATTTGATCTTCTGTCGACGTAGTCCCTCCAAACAGTTGAGCCAGACGACGCACTGCTTCAGACTTTGATACCAAAGACGCAATTCTGGTTTTTCCTGTGGAACATAATTTAGTCGTTAAAATGCGAAATAGTTCGAGAAACAATGGAGAACACACCATGCATGAATGTTGCTGAAGTCGTGTCGCATCCTCCCCAAGCATGAATGAAAAGTATGTGTTCGACGATGGACTTGTTGGCCTCCACAACATCTCGAATTCGCCACGTTCCTCCCCGCTTCCCCTCCTCCTGACCACGTGCCATTTCCGAGCGGAAGAAGATGTCAGCCATAGACGATTTCCAGTGGTAGAGCAATAAACAGAAGACGTCAGTGTCGTCCGCAATAACAACAACAGACTTTCCTTTTTCAGCAAGCCGCAAAGCCATTTGTGCCAGCAACATGTCTGCATCCCCCTCACTTTGTTCAACGATATTGCCATGACTTCGCAATTCCTGTACAAGCTCATGTATGAATTTGCCCTTATTGGCTGAATTGCTGAAAAATGATTCTTGAGACATTTGAACAGTTGATTTTCGATTGATAACAACATTGGCAGACATTTTTCTTGACCTTCTTTGGTGTTCTTGATCTTTGGTAGAAGGGCCGTTTTCATAGCCATCAAAAGCCAGGCGACAGAATCCATGCTTTCGTCGAACGTAGGCCAATTCGTTGATCCAATATTTCTCCGAAAGTCGCTCCTGGCAACCATTTCACTCTATGCAATAGAGCACCTCCATCAATGATGATCTCCAGTTCATTTGGGAGCTGTTGAACAGAGTGTACATCAGCTGTCAAAAAGTTTCGCAATTTGGCTTTAGATGTCTTCCGCATTAATCCATCTTTGAATAGTGATGAAGGAAAAGGCGTCAACTCGTAATCAAAGCTAGATGAAATGTCTTCTTCCCAAATAATCAAAACAGTCAACCTTGAAAACAGTTCTATGGGATCAACAGTCATCGACTCGCCACTTATCTTGATGCCTTCAAACAGGTTACTCAGCGACTTGATCTTGCTGTTCCGGGGGATTGATATCTCATCAAACTTTTTACAATCAATCGAATCCTGAATCTTCTTTCCGATGACTTCACTTTCATCACAATTGATTGATGAATCAGCCGTCAACCCATGTACGATGGAAACCAAATCTGGATTGTCAGTAAATGGAGGAAATTGCTGGAAGAATTGAAATATCTTGCACCAGTCAGAATAGTCTCTTTTCATCCGTGCGATGCTGGCTTCGACGTGCTGGTCGCCAGATTCGCGTGTGAGTTTTGTCAGTTCGTTCATTGAATGTAGTACTTCTCCGCATCTGTGTATACTCAGTATCCACTTGGTGATGACACTCTCGGTCATGCCTCTTCCTCTGGTAAGGCCGCCTCTGCTTTTTACGGATTTCATCATGACCTGCTCTTTGACGAGATCGGACCACAGGCCTGCCCAGAATCTGCTACTTCTTCTGATGGTAAAATGGCCGCTCTCGAGCATTCTGTGTAACCATGGATGTGTGGTCGGCAATTCCAGCATATTCTGTAAATAGAGTCTGGCTGACTTGGCATAGTGCACATGGCCTGTTGCTGCAAAGAGATTCAGCATCCGTTGAATATAGGAGAGGTGTAGTGACCAATTACCTGTTCTTTCTGAGTAGATGAAGTCCTTGATAACATCTATATAATGGAGATACTGTATCCATAACTTTGATGTTCTGGAAGTTTCGGAAAGCTGGATTTTCAGATCTTCGAAGGTTTCTTGAAGCGTTTTGAGATCATCTGATTCGATTGTCAATGCCTCACATTTCTCATACAGGCTGTCATACGAGCTCTCGAGTACTTGAAGTCCTGAATGATCAATAGTGTTTTGGATTTTCAATTCTCCAAATGTGTCATAATCCTGATCACCTTTGTCTTCTTGACTTCCATGTGAAAAATGGATCAAACTCCCTGGTGCTGCTGGGATCAACCTTTCTAGCAGGAGCGCATCCAACGTTGATGAAACCAGCATGTGCCCTCTGAATGCCCTTGCGACTTCTTTACCATTCATCATCCTACGTACAGATCCCGGAGCATAAACAGTTTCGAGGGCTTCTTTCAATCCCGAACCTTCCATCAACACACCTATGCTGCCAATGAAGCTCATCAGGGTGTGGAATCCTCCCAGACGAATCACCATATTCATGCTTTCCGCCAAAACGATATCCATAGCCTTCACGTATAGTGGTTGATCGAATGTCACGCATGGAGAAGGGATATTCATCTTGGTCGCTTGCTCGCTGATGTAGCATAGAGTTGAATATATGCAGGTTTTGTCTGTTGGGTTCAAATTCAGAATGGGTAACATGGTCACTGAGGAGATTCCTGGATGTTTGCCATCTGATACTGTTTGCATGTAGCCAGACCATCCAGGGGTTTGTGATTTAAAGAACCGAGCGCATTTCCATAGTAATTCCATTTGGTTACGTTCGGAGCGTTGAATAAGTGCCATTGACTTGTATTTTTCATCAAATGCAACATTACGTAGACCCATACCACTCGAACTTGTGTATTGTGTGATTGGTATGCCCTTATCCTTCGACATATCAGAGGCCTTTTGGATTTGCGATATTCTTCTCACTGACATCCTGCCCCCAGCCAGGATTTCATCAACAAACGAGGGCGAAGTTTCATCTTCATGGGGCACGCTTTGCGACCTGGTCTCTGAGTGATGTATATGTGACGACATTTCAGCAACGTCAATGACTGAATCGATCATAGTTGGAGTTTCTACAGCTATAACTCCCATGCCGTGGAAAGAATTTTTTCCATCCAGCGTTGCGACGTTATGATCCACATTATCGCCTACCCATTGGACAAAGCTTTCTTCGTGATATTTGATTGTCTCCTGGAGGTTGTCCTGCTCGAGCACTGATTCTTTGAAACGTGAAACTTCCTTGTACCCCACACTAAATCCAAGTTTGTTAAGCTCTTCGACAAGCCACTTTGAACCGAAGACGTTATCAACAGCCACAGCTAATCCAAATGGCACAGGTAATAGTGATGACCGAGGACGAGCACTCTGTATGATAGCTTGACCAATAGCAACTCTTTTCACATCTGATTTGAGGATCACTTCCAGAAACCTTTTCAATGAGCTAGGCAAAGCCTTCTCGGTATCATCTATGTTAGATATTTCCTCCTTTGTTGGATAGGCTTCCATGTCATATTCCTTAGAGCGAATGTCATTGAGAATAATCTTCGCCGCAGTATCGATTATTCGGCAAATTTCCTCTTCTCTGTTGTCTTTCCTCTGCGAATGCCATTTGTCGGTGATGATAAAGCTCGCGATATCACTCAAGCAAACGACGTCAGGACGGCCTTTCATTTCTGCAAACCTAACATGGTCACCATACCTTGCACGAAGTTTTTCTTTTATCCATCTGTTGGTGTACACTTCTTCTGTCTGGGCAATCTCCTTCAATTTATCTCTTATTTCTGATATCGTGTATAATTCAGCTTGCAGATCAATCCAGTTACAAAGTTTTTCAAAACTATCTGATAATTGTTGGTCAGGTGGTCTACCCTTAGGAGTTTCGTGTGCGGATCGCGATGGTGCCGCAATCGTTCCCAACCGAAATTTTGAGCAACAATTATGATGATACCGAGCTTCGACTTGCACGAGATCCACACAATTGATAACCCGGTGCTTGATTTGTTCTGATACATTGTCAGTGCGTTTGGAACATGCTGATAAAATGTTTTCCTTGAATTCTAGTGTCATAACACGTCTCACATCCTTTCCGCGATTTTCGAGGACGGTAAATGGATTGCCGCAAAACATACAATGTTTTTTCCAATCAAAGCTTTCTGCTGAATCTCCTCTGGTGGATGCTTTCGTTATACTATCACCACTGTCCTGAGTTGACCGTTTCCACGTTAAGACTACATAGGCGGCTTTCTTTTGACATTTGCGGTGGATCTTAACACTCGCATTGGCTTCCAATTTTGTTGTTAGATGAGAGGAAAGTCTGCTGTCGGTTATTACGCCACTGTAGTCTAAAAGCTTCTGTAGACCGCCACAACAGGTAGAGAGATCTCCTGGACCTTCGCAGATAATACATCGGTCATCTCGCAATCCTGATGGACCCTCCTCGGCGGTTGCTCCATCATCCATCCATCGACTGAAACGAAAATCGTGTAGGAACCATTTCCTTTCTACTATCCCCTAATTGCCGCTTACTTATGACATTCAAACATGCAATCCATGCGTTCATGCATTTAATCAGAAGAGTAAGTCATTCTACTCTAAATAATCAGATATTTTACTAGGACTGGTCAGCAAGGGCGTCTCAAATTCGCATTCTCATGACAATGCTATCCATGAAATGCTGCACTGTACAATGATGCCACCTACCTGCATTTAGGTTTGATTTTTCACAATTATGAGTAGTATGATGCGATCACTCTCTGAGGCTTTATGCCCCGCCAGGGTTCTGAGGACATTTACTTTTGGTGAAGATTTGTTCCAGAGAATGTTTGGAGTGACATCTTTGATAAATATGATCTGAAAAAGCATTTTCATATTTTATCAGTAGTATGATGCAAACATTTCGCTCTCCCGTCAAACCAGGAGGACTGACAAGCAAGGGAACCTCGAATTCGTGTCTCTCGTGAAAAATTGACCCAGAACACTCTTCTAGTTGGTAAGTATATCTCACTTGACTGAAAATCCATTTTTTCACATTTCATGAGTAGTATGGTGCAAACATTTCGCTTTCACGCAAAATTGACGGTTCTGCTGAATCTAGGCACCTCAAATTCGTTTTTTCATGCAATTTTGGTCTAGAAAAAAGTGTATTTCGCTTTTGGTATATTTACTTCACGGTTCGACCTTTTTTGAGCTAATTTCCCCCGACTATAGCACCTTCTCCGTTATTGTCGCCGTAACTATACAGACCTAGAATTCTTCGTATTCTATGATGCACCATGCACGTTCCAACATGAGCATTTACGTCGCCACCAATAATGAGTCCGTCAACAGGGGGTATCTTGCCAATTTCATCTTCAACTTTTTCCCAGAAAGTCTGTTTCTCAACAATAGGTCTGCCGACTTGTGGAGCATAAAGAGAGAAAACATACCACACAGTTTCACCTAGTATGACTTTTATGCAGATGAATCTGTCATTGTGCCGCTTAACCTCTATGACATTATCAGCCAACGCACTTTTCATCATAATGCCGACTCTGTTCGTGGATATGTCATTACCCACATACCTTAATTTGTACTTTTCTTCATTACTGCCGATTGACATACGGCCTTCATTTCTGCAGCGTATGTGCTGCTCAATACGTCAATACGTTTCTGCTGCATTGAATGCAGCATATGTCCACTTTTCTCCTGGATAGCATTTCCACCACTTCTCTGCTTCTGCCACGAAGAGTACCCACGTTAATAGTGCATGATTTTCTGTTTTGTGGTTTAAAACTATCTACGTAATGTGTGTGCCTGGTGATTCTTCACACCCTTTGCCCACTTAAGGGCTGTCAGGAATTAAGGGCCGTTTCATTTTGAAATCTCATGATACATAATTGTAGTAAGCTTTACGCCGGATGCTCTTCCTGACGCAACCTCTTTTGACAGGAAAGGTAACCCGACTATTTATCCATAGCTGGACCCCTTCAACAATCGTCTGCAGAGCTCATCCGACCCCACGCCGTTGGCCCTTCCGAAGACCTCCGGCCCTCACGCTTCAGATGGTATTTGTTCCATCAAGGACAACTTCGCACACCAATTAAAAACGTTGCCCGACTCACATTATGCTGATACGCCCGAAGTCGGCCGGTGGCATTAAGTGAGTTGGCCGGCTGTCCCGCCGATACTCGGTCCTAGCGCCTGCTGTGGCTACCCTGAGGTGTTCAACCCCTTGTCACGATGAGACAGCAGGTTGGAGTTCCCCTTTCGTCATGCATTGAGACCTCGGTTGGCTTTTTGCCGGCTAAAAATGTTTTTGCCATTCAGTGGAAAAAACCCAGTAAAAGCCGGTAAAAACTGGTAAAAACCGGCGAAAACTAAGATTCCGAAAAATCAGTCCATTTCTTTACGAAATGGTCGACAGCAACTTCAGTTTTAAGTATTACGATGCATGCAGGTTTACAGATTGCAACTCTTATCTTACAAAACATGACAATCATTCTCTGATGACATTTATCTTCTTACCCATACTCTTTCGCTATTTTACATAAATCGAATTTTTGTTTACGTCGATGTCGTTTCTGCATCTTTATGATCTGTACATCTTGTGATCTCCATTTTGAAGGAAAATAAACACATGCTTGACTTGACTTGACAGAACCACATGATGTGCTTTTTATCACGAACGACATACGATGTTGTCTTTGTATACGATTGCTGTGCCCTTTTCTTGGTCCAAATGTAGACCTCAGCACAATTTTGGTCCTTTAGTTCATGTAATAGAAGTTGCTAGAGACTTCCTAAATTATCATCAAATGAATGCTCTTTTAGATCAAGGAATGTGCTTCCGTTAAATCTAAAAAAATGAAAATAAATATCTGAATAAAACTAGTTTATAATATAACTAAATTAAGCTTGCCACTTCATGTGGTGAGCTTCAATAGTCCAACTGTCATTCTTCTGTGTTGAGTGTTCATCAAGAATGCAGAGTGTATTTTGATAGTCTTAGATCTAGATTTGAACCAGGGTCTCATGAACGCAGAGAGAATACACTATCAAAAGGTCTCTGCAACGAAAAATGCACCGAAGCTCCCAAATCAAGCAATGTGCAACAGCCACTTAGAATGCATGTCTGCATTTTTTTAGAAATGTGCTAAATGTACTTATGCCTGTGACTGGAGCAGAAAATCATGATTTGGAAGAACAAATAATAATTACACAAATAATAATAACACAGCTCGCACTAGCAATCTTGATAAAGTGAGGTATAGTGTATGTCTGAGCAGCTTCAGTTATAATTTCTACAAGAGAAAATTTCCCGTAAGCTGCAGATTGGTCGTTGTTGATAGAATCTGAGAGCGGTAAGCAACTGTGACATTTATTTGCATTATTGTGATATTCAAATTTGTTTAAAGCTCTTCAAATTTCCTTATTTTGAGCTGAAATTAAAACTTTACTTTCAGTATTAAATTCATTTAACATCACCTTATCTTCTAAATATATAAGGGTGACTTGCCATGACATGAAAAATGTTGCAGGGCAACATTATTGATCTTTCCCTGCTGGGACTGCAGGATAGATTTCATAGAAATATTCGTATAATCACAATGGGTATGGGACGTTTGTCACAGATTTAGCGGACAAGCTATTCTATGAAGCCAGCGGGCAAGATAATTGTAGAAATCCGAGGCCTGATTTCTACATTTTCTTACCCTTGTAGCTTCATGGAATACCTGTTTTGAAGCAAAGCTGTAGCTTTATAACAATATTTTTAATGATGATTCATGTTCTTACACGTGTACTTGGAACATATTCTTGATTGAAATGTGATATTGATAAGGTCTGAATTGTGAAAACACAGGCCTGAATATTTATCGAATGATGAAAAAATAAAATGACCATATTGTGACCAACGTTCATCAATAAAATAAGGAGTCACGATGATCCCTTGTACTGTATGTACCCAAAACACTGAAGTAATAATGCTGGAAAATAGTTTTAGCCAGTTTTTGCCGAAAAATGGTGACAAAAGCTGGTGGTTTTTACCGGCCAATCTTGATTGAGACCAGATGGCATTTCACAACACACTCCAGAGTTAAGGCGTGTACTTACATATTGAATATTTTTCACATAGAAGTATACACTAGAGGCATACGCACGTATGTCATGTTAGGAAGTTCCTTCTACCTGTTGTCAGGAAAACTCAGCGCTCGCGCAAATCTTTGGATTTTTGCGTGTATTATATACTCCAAGCTGTTGTGTGATCGATTTGTGTTTTGGACTTGAGCGTCTTGGCCCGCGTTTCAAGTTCCTTATTGAATTATTTATCGACTTTTATATAACCAAAATACTGCGAGACGCTAAAACATGTAGTGAATTACACCATCTACTTTGTGTTGTATCAACTCTTACCAATGCAATGTAAGCCATTCTATGGCTCAGGCTGACTGATACATTATTAGTTTTTGTCATATCTTCGATATCGTTATTTGACTCTATGTATTAATGACCTTAACTAACATCCATGACCATGTCTCGATCGGTTATTGGCTTCTATCGTGGTAGAATTCCCATCCGAGCCATAATTTTATAAAGTAATGATGTGCTTAAAGATGCATTGGTTGCGATTACTCTTAATTAGGCTTAAAAAATGCTTGTTTCTTTGGGTGCTTTAGATAAAATAATTTTTGCGACTCCGCATCCCAGTTTTACAACGCTTCCTTTCTACTTAGCACTTTTTTTACGTCACTTCTTCCCATACTTGGGGCTTGGACGGTGCTGATATTGTCAGACTCATGGAGAGTTGTAGTACTTTTAATCCGGATGCCCTTCCTGCCGACTTCCAATGACACCTTCGGGGCTCGACCTCTGGACCAAAAGATCACTAGGCCAAGCACTTGACCACTGTGCCACGGAGACCACTAAAATAAAGCACTCCATTAAATAAATCGGCAACCTCAAAGCTGTTTTCATGTGTGAAGTAAGCCACCTGTAATATTGATGACATGTTTTTCCTAAGTTTGTTCTGTAGTTTATATCATACTACTTACGTATATTTGACGAAGCAAGTCAACTCCTCGAAAGTATTCTTAACCTTCGCATTCGCCCTTATAGCAAGCAATGGAGAGATTAGACAATAGGTTATTGGTGCACCTGTCTTTCTATGCAGCAAGTGGGCAAATGAACCAAGAGCGAATGGAGATGGATTTTGACTTACATGTATTTACTGCAGAAGGAATGCTACTTTATCTAGATGTTAAAATTAGGTTGTGGAGAATTTCGCACATTTATGTTGCAATTGCTACGGACTATGAACTGAACGTGCAACGCACTTAAATGAGTAATTTTATCTAAGTATATATTTGTGCATGCATGATTTATCATTTGTTCAATCACCTCACACTTACAAACTTGCTATTTTAGCAACTCCAAGAAGATATAAAAGACATGGAAGAAAACGAAGAAAACGAAGATGAACATCATTTACTTCACCTTCATGGTCGCATGACACATGGAAAGAAAACGAATCCATGGATAAGTGTTTCCTACACGCGTGCGATTCGTTTGTTCTACAAAGCCCCAGTTATCAAATTCTTGTTCAATACGGTAAGTAATATTTGGGGAGTTGTTAATTATTTTTGAACAAATAATACAGTACCTTTTATGCTACAAATAGTGGATCCCGAATGATCATGCCTTACTATATTTTTGACAGATTCTTTCATTTGGATTAGTAGATATCGTAATTTTCTTCCCGATGCATAGTGGCAAACTACACGTGATTTACTTGTAAGTTCAAATAGCACTACTTCTATTTGAGTTTTACTCAGCGCCCTTAACTTTTCCAATGTTATCAAACATACCCCTAATATTGTCATAGGACCATGTGATAAATCATCAAAGCCTATCGTTTGTCAGTCATCTCACTGTCAATTTCGATCAGATAATTCAATTTTTCAAAAAACTCGAATTCAAATCTTGAATTGTTACTTATAATCGCAAGATGACCGCTGCGACGTGTTGTGGAAGACGCATAAGTTATGAAAGCAGATTCAGTTAGAAGACCAATCTGCCAAATTTCTATATTTCGAGTTAGTACTGAAGCTCGCCTGAAGAAGCAGCAGGTCTGCAACACGTCGCGAAATGCACTGAATTTCGACAGATTGGTCTTCTAATTGAATCTGTTTCCACACCATTGTCATTTGTCTTCGGGAGAAGTTTCAAGATATCCTAGTTTTGGGTTGTGCAATGAAATTCTGGTAAACTTAATAAATGCTGACCACGTTGCGGCATCAAAAAGTGAGATTGATGTGAAGTATGAAATCGCTTTTCAGCTCGATGACCATAGTGTTCTTGTTGAGACTACTGTTCTCTTTCTCATGGTAATGCATGCCGGCAGCAGAAAAAGTTTTTTCTAGAGTTCAAAGATTCTATCAAGCACTGGTGAAATTGAAAGTACGTCTGCCCTTGTGCAACGTTTTTGCTTCTAAAATTTTTGGACTAAGTTAACTCTGGCCCAAAGTAAGTCAAAGCTCTAATTTTCTGTGAGCCTCGCCTTCAAGTGACCATGGGAAAGAAACAGCAAACACAAGCACTGTATCGGTAGATCCAAGTAATTAGTTCCACACTGTGTCTGATACTGTGTCTGATTAGGGTCGTACCACAACGAGTTGTCGGCATTTATAGAATTGGTAATGGTGTAAGAAGAACGTTAGATGAGCTTTCTGCCTTTATTGATACTTTCCGTAAAGGTCATATTTTTGTAATTATTGTTGTCATTGAATTTGGAAAAGTTTCACAACTGGAAAATTGAACATTTTAATAATCGCTGTCCTCTATTAAGCGTCGCCCTCTAATAAACGCCTGTGAATCAACGCTGCGGCGCTTATTAGAGGAAATACAGTATATCATCATATTTCATCATTTGAAAAACTAAAAAGACGTTTTTTGAACAGTATTGCTTTTATAGCCGCAGCTGAAAACGTTTGCCAACCTCGTGTTTGGGCATTCGGTTGTTGACACAAGGCCGAGGAAAACCAGGATATTGCGACTTTATTCACGGACGTAGTTATTACTGTTATTCGAGGATGTTAAAATCTGCAGCTTAAAACTTATCTGTGAGCTTTTTTGATTTACAGAACGTGCCACGAGCCATCCACTGCATGCCGCGCTCATTACACTATAAAAGATGTTCGTGTAATATTGAATTAGCAAAACTTCGCGGACACAGCGTCAGTTTCATCTTTAAGTATCAATGTATGTTCCTTAGCTCCAACTGCTCTTTGATAAGTGATTTTGAAACTTGAAAATATAATGGTCAGTTATTTTACAAATTCTCCATTGGTAGTAATCGGATACAACTGTCAAGTGCACTAGTAGCCAACGCATCCGTTCACCTTTACCCCCCTCGGAAGGTTAGGAAGTAGGAGGTGGCGGGCCGGGCAGGTAGGAGATAAAGGGTTGGAGGTAGAACGACAGCTCGCTGAGAGAGAGTGGGCATGGGAAAGGTAAGAGGTGGGAGGGAAGGATGGAAGCATTCTGACGCAAGCAGAGTTTGTTTAGGATGGAGCATGCTGTGTGTCATGTCGCGCAGGTGGGTGGTGTTTTGTCCACGGGTAACCCTATTATTTTACTGTAAGAGGTGATGGGTGAAGTGGAGTTTTCTTCAGGTTTTGGAAGGTTTTGGAGTGAAAAAGGGTCTGTATCGGCTAAACGACGCGTCGGAGAGGAAAGCGGAGGTCCGATTCGGATTCCTCGTCAAATTTTACATCGGGGTGAATACTTTCAGCGACAATGGAGCAACCATTGTGAAACTCTCCCCCCTCGGCAAACAGGTTGGGATTGAGTGTTTTGGCTCTAGCGTTGGAACGCGGCATCCCATGAAGAAACGGCTTTGAGATTTGGAATCCTCATCACTTTCTGCATCAGAGTGGGGGGTTTATAGCAAGACTTCATTACCTAGAGACTCGTACCGTTTCTGATTACTATGTTTCAAATGCGGTAGAAAGAAAGATGTCTTATAGAGTTGAGTTTGATCATGAATTTTTTTCCTCACGCTTTCATCGGCAGTCTTCGAGGTGCTATCAGGGACTACATCATCTCATTTCATATTGGGAATATTCCTTGGCTAGTCTTTTTACTTTTAATTTTCTATTCAAAGTTATGATGCCATTCAAGCCATGATCTATAAATTAGATGACTGCAACACAAAAGCATAAGTGGACGTACTATTGCGCAAATTCAACAACTTCTAGATGTTATTCTAAGAAAAACATTTTCGATTCAAAGACAATATTTTTCTTCACGTGGAAGGCTTGCCGATGAGATCGTCATTATCCGGTATACTAGCCATTGTCTTTATGGACACCATTGAAACTACTGCTCTAAGAAGAATGAGAACAGCGCACGATGTGCCACTTTTCATGCGCTATGTCGATGATTGTTTTGCGATTGTACAAAACAAAGATCAAGCAATGTAACTTCTTCAACATCTTAATTCTCAAAATGACAACATGAAATTTGAAGTTGAATTACCATGTGCAAAGATAATTGTCTGAGTCTTCTTGACTTCTGCTTTACGCTGCATGTCTCAGATGAACCAACTTTCGATTTTTTTTCGCAAACCAGCAAAGAAAAACCTTTTTGTACATTATCGTTCCCATATAGCTCAAGAGGCAAAACTGAATTTTGTAAGAAACGAGAAAGACAGAATATCAGAACGATGCACGAATGATGCAATATGCAAAAAATGTGAGAATGATTTTAATAACTCTTCAATTTGACAGTTCAACTTCCACAGTAATCAGATTTTAATTCGCATCCTATTTCTTCCCATTTTTTCTTTCTGTCAGGGTCTATGTAACCCTTTACTACCTGCCGCATAGCTCCTTCTCTTCTCTTACCATAGTTTTGTAAATTTTGTATATCTTTTTTATATATCTCTTGACGTGAATGTAAAATTTTATTCTGTAAATCATTCACTTACTGCCTGATGATGCCTACGGATATTGGTATTGCACTATCCGGATAGTGCACGGATAGTATTGCACTAAATTATTGGTGAATTCTACCAATTTACTTGGCTCTTTCCAATCTCTATAAATAAAATCTCATTTCATAATGAAAAGGCAAACTTAGAATTTCCTATCTCTTTAGGCTACTTAGTTTCCCAAGAGTTCATGGACAGTTTGGCATATAAAGAGGTGAAATGACGTTTGGTAGCAGAGATGGAATTTGAGAGAATGAGTGAACGTGTTTGGTTTCATTTTGCATCATATTCTACTGGTACTATATATGATCCTTAAGATTTCTATCAGCGGCACATGGCGAAATTTGCATCTCGATTAGATTTATCTCATGAGCATTGATCAAACTTTTTATGTCACATGAAACATCCATATTCAGCTCAATGTGCTAAACTAGAAAATCATTTCATAGTGACTACAAGATTTGGGTAATCAATCGTGAGTCAGTTAATCGCGCGCCTCCTATTCCATGCCGCAACGAAGTCAGGGGAGAAATGGAGCTCCCTCATTGGCTATCATTTTGTCATTGACTGGGGTGTGTGACTTGTTCAAGCCATCCTCCGTCTGAATTTGTCAAATTCAATCCTGCTCCTAATATAAAAGTGAGTATCATGACTGTGTGGCCAAACCTATGTCATGTGATAAAAGGATTGAGGTGCCAATTATTCTACGATCGTACGTAGTACCGCCACCTAGACGTAATGCTTTAAATCCTTAAAGGAATTGAAACTAAATTCTAGGCTTAAGGTAACAACCATTAGTTTAGTGGAGGAAGACGAGGAGCTAGACTTTATTGATGCAAGCAGCTTTAAATAATGTGAATGCAACAAAATGCCCTCTTAAGGGCCACCTCATCTGCTACTGCTAAGCTAACGAATACAGTGTCTTTTCTATTATGATAGTGATTGTGGATAGTGGCATTCTTTCCTTACTGGCTGCCATGTCCATGAATCTTACACCCACATTGGCTTCACTCAATCCTCATCAGCTCGAGTTGTGGAATTCGAAAATTGAAAAGGTAATTCAAGGCTTTCCTAGTTGCAAACAACAAGTGCGCTACAACGGTGTTCGACTCCATCTTCGAACACCAGCTACATGCTTGTCCAGAGGGAATACGCAATGCGTACAAAACTTGAGTGTAGCTGTTGATAATTAGCTGAGTCAACAGTTAGACATTTTAGAAGACTTTCTTAGGCAAAAGACTGTTATTCCAATTGATTTATTACCGTCGTGGCCAGAAGAGAAAGATTCTTGCCATAAATCTTTGTACTGTGGTGATCGTTGTTTCATTTTACAAAGAAGTATTGTAAAGTCACTTCAGGAATGACACCTGAACAGTCAGTTCAAAAAGAATTGTCAACGCTAGGTGCAGGCTTTTACTGTTTTCGTATTGAGGTGCCTCCTGTGTATGTGGGACCTCATAAATCTGATGGTTATTTGATTCTCTTAATTTGCGTGTATCTCACATTCATAATCAACCTGAGATATCAGGTCTTGATCAGATTGCGAAAGTCAGTGATTCCTGTGTCAGTGAGTGTCAAGAACCATCTTGATTCATATTGATTTTGTGAGTGAAGCGTATTTGATAAATGACTTCAAGCGATGGTTGTCATGTTTTCATATTGTTAAAATATCAGGAAATGATGCTGCGCGAAAAAGAGCAAACTTAATTTGCACATTGATGACTTATATTTGCCATGTTGGGTAGATCGTGTAAGAGAAGACCATCATATACATTATTATTTTTATTCATAGTGGAGAAAGAGGGGTATAACTTCAGGCAATGTTTAAACATACTGCTATCAATCATCATTATGGTAAAACACACATTTTGTAGCGTTGACTGTGTAACGATGATCTTAAACATCAAGTAGTCATTGGATATCAACAAGATTAGAAACGTATATCTAAAGAGGAAGTTCAAGATGTAGAGCTCTTACTAAAAGTCGACCTCTTTTTGACAGATTAATGCGTACTTTAATGTGTACGACATGTATAACGTATCCTCTCCATGGAACTTAATATGGATTATTCAACAAAAAGACTAAAAATGTCGGTAGGTTCCGATGCCATGGATTGGATTCATAACGGTAAAGACTTTTGTAAGGACATCATGACGGAAATTAAGTTGGACATGGAATTCACGATGAAGGAGGAACATCTTTGCGAAATGCCTTATCATGTGAGGTGTGCTATGATTCACTTCCATACCTTTGAATCACCACCTCCTGTGGCTATCGCTCAATCTAAGTAATGTTTAAGAAATAGAAGACTCGAATGTAGTGCTTGTTACTTCTGTTTTTATTCAGGGTGGAAAGGAGTTGAGATATAATCATTCAAGCAAAACTGAATGTAGTGGGTGTTTAAATAATGTCATGATGACACACCTTCATTTGAGAATTAACACTTGTCTATTGACTCCTGATAAGCAAGCCTTCCAAGGATTTTTACAAGATTGGAAACTTTCTTTTAAAGAGCGCGTCAATGAGATGGAAGAGGCTATCATGAATAGTCTACCACTCTTCCAAAAATTAATAAAGAGTTCACAACCGCAAGATGCAAAAGGTTGTTGCAGGAATTGAAATGAAAGAAACACATGATCGCATGCAACTGACGTTTGGTTCATGTGCTACAGAGTGGATCGCTGATAGTGAGGTGCATTTTAATGTCATATGGAGAAAATTATCTTATATGTAAGAGACGATGGAAAGGAAGACTCATTGTATAAATCATACTATGATTCAATTCAGTGTGTTTACATCAACGACGCTCTTTGATGGTTACACACATTAGCTTGTGCATGCAATGAGTCAGACAGGTCTACTACTGCAGACGTTGCTGAGTCCCTGTTAGTTAAAAGAGACGTGTCTTAACATGCGTCAGACGGTCTTTGTGCGTTACTTCCGAGTTCTTTGTTCGTCAAAAGGGGCGTGTCATAAAAGATCTTTGTTTGGTGACTAGAAGCAACTAGAACAACTTTGTTCGCTGTGAGATAACAGTCATTGTGTATCAATAGGGGCGTATCAACAGAGTCATAGCTGTTTGTCTGATGAACGAACACGGTGAAAATGTCACGCTGTCTACATTGATTAATTATGTATGCGATGAAACGGCGCTAAACCAACCTGTCACGTAGCAAAGACAGAAGCGTTTTAAGAAACGTGATTGGACCAGATTGTGCGCATAGAACGCCAAACGGAAACGACTTTATCACTTGCCGTCCTTGCGCTCGAAGTAACTTGAAGCAATCAACTCTTCTGCTCTCGCACTTGGCGAACTGAAGTATTTTCCTTTAACGATTAGGTAGAAGTGCCTTTCATCTAAAGATAATTCATCATGTAGAAGCCATAACCATTAAAAGCCCTGCCTGCTCAATGAACTACCTAAAGGTCGTTTCAACGCTGCATTGTCTCAGTGTTTGCGTGCCGTTGCACCCTTGGACGAGGTTGCAATTTAATACGATTGAAGCATACCTTAAAGAAAATCTACCATTCCAAAGGAGATTGTTAGACACCACGGTAAACGATCACAAGTTCCAATCATGGAAAGTTGCAAGTATGTTCGTATGGATAGACACTCTCTCCATCCATGAAAAGGAAGGCAACGAATTTGACTTACTCACTTGCAGGTCCTTCCGATCTTGCGAAAAGGTTCTTACTCCTTTGAAATTAGAATTCAAATCATCTTCATGGGTCCGCGCAGGGATGGAAGGCTGTTTGCTTTGAATCCATATATTGTCTCCATTACCTTAGATAATGATGTCAATAATGATGAAGAAGCACAGTAACACTCTCCACATACTGAGAACGCACCATCGGTCTTTATGAGACCAAGGCCTAACTGCCACCTTGTCAAGAGAGAAAAGTTACACACGTCATGCCACACACGAGAACTGCTCTCTATCCTTCTTAGGTATTGAGGAAGCTCTTATGCTATATCACTAAGATTCAATAAAAACTGAGCCATCATGTGGAAATTATCGACATGCCTGTATGTGTCATCGAAAAATCTGTGTGCTACATTTCATGACATGAGACGAGATATTTAGATAGCCCTTGAACGCTTTCAAGTACGAAGGTTGCATCGCGCCTTAACTTCCAACTCTTGTCCATTATTGGTTTAGGGGAGGGTATTGCTTCTTGCATTCCAGAGATGATAGTACATAATGTTCACTGCTACATCGTCATTCCAAAACCATCATGGGAAAGTATAAAACGGAAGTTCACTCAACCCTCATGTCTTGTGAATCATGCTCCCCATCCGCATCATCAACGCCATGCGCGAAATGAATCTCGGAAGAGACATCGATTTAGAAGAGCTACACGCCCACCTTCCCGATTCAATTCATCATCGCGGTCGCCCACAAATGTTGGTCATTCGCATCAGCAATGTCAGAAATCTTCTAATCTTTCACTGCAGGGAAAACACAAGTCATAGGAAACCTTTCTCATTCCGCGATGCAGTCCATGTGTTGCGAAGTCGTCAAGAAAATACGAACACTCATGTCTCATGTTTGTCTCATCCCGCTGACTTTGAAGAATGTAGTAGTTTCTGTTCAATTGAAGATGTTAGTGAATCTGACAAACATTGAAACCAGCAATCATTGTATATTTTATGAAACAGAACTTTTTCCTGTCGTTCTTATTCGGAAGTGGCATCCTGTGAATATTGCAGTGTTTCACAACGGACATTGTATAATAACAGGAGACGCCATCGATGTGAGTCATCTGAATAAACAACACCCACACTCACAGTCGGTGAATAGGTCATGCTGTCACTAATCCAAATGTAGTAGTGCTATTGGTAGGCATGAGTCCTTGCCACTGCAAATAAACAATTGATTCATGTTTCCTAGCCTGAAGAAATTTCCATTATGCTAGACATGTCATATGACGATGTTGTCCTACCGATAGAAAAATTAGCAACTTGTAAGAATCATTACTCGATGAAGAAGTCACTGTTACAAACTTACAAACTGTAACTATCCCTCTGTAACTGTATGCGAGCCACATCTCGCATTGATATAATGTATCAAATCAAAGTGGATCTCTGAAAAATATTAGAGCACCAACTTCAGGTCAAAGAAAATAACGCAGGTTGTACACGATGTGTTATTGAATATCACAGCCGATAAACATTGCACCACTAATACTGATGCTTACAGAAAATATTAGTTTTTATTGCACACATCACCGGAGAAAACAAAGTCACTGTTGTACAGGAGGCTGTACAGGTCGAAAACAAAGTCAGGAGAACACTTTGATGTCACTTATGATATGTGGTGACCAGGATATGGACGCAGGTAACAAGATTCTCAGTCTAATAATTCAATGCCTCCAGCTATAGATGCGGAGCTGTTATTATATAAAGATGCTCACAACACCCTATAGAAAAACGGCATGGATTGAAAAAAGCAAAACAACCACAAAAGAGAGGAAACATACATCGCCGGACGGAGGAGAAAGTTTCTGTCTCTTTGGTAGTGATAAATGTGTGTCTGGATGACCGGAAGGTAATTAGCGTTTAGGACTCATCCAGTGTCGCTTTTCTTCACAAGCTGAGAGGCCCCGTTTCCTAAGCGTCGTTCTGACTTGGTGCGACTGAGATTTTACAACAGTCATTTCTACCTTTTTAATTTATAGTGGATTTACGGTTTCCCTATATCCTGATTGTCCATATTTCTTACAATGGATTTTGATACGCCTTTCCACCGTTTTATGGAAGGCTCTGTGGATTTTAGTTTCATGGCGCACATTTTGGTGCGAAGCAAGATAATCTCGTCTTTGTTTGCCGGCGCATTCATCCTTGAAGCAGCCAAGCTTTGCTTGATTTGGGTTGAGTAAATCGGATGGTCAGTGGTATAGTTGGAGGTATCAAACTTGGGTGCTTAATATTTCAAAATGTCTTCCTGCTTGACTTGGCTAGGGATTGTCAAAGTCAGGAAGAAACATTCTGTTTCACGTCCTACTAATTCTACACGTAGTATCAGTGGACAAGACTTAAATATGTGGTAGAATAGCTTACACATTTCTAACTTGGAGTGATACAGGAAAGCTTGTCTGACATAAATAGGCTTACATTGATCTACTTTTGGTTTTAACATTTTAAAACCACCGATGTCTTCGGAGATGGTTCATGGTGACGAAACAGTGGTGAGCGGCATAACTTGATAGTTGTTTCAGGATCAGTCACTAAGCGATAGTCCATGCGCGTTGTTACATCCTCCATGGTTTTGCCAAATAGGGTATTACTCTTAAATTCAAAGAAGTCCTTTTTGAAAGGATTCTTGGTTTCAGCCCGTTTTCTACCATTAGATGCTATGTAGGGTTTTAGGAAGGGCTTCTCTAAATTTTGGATAGCGCGATGGACTTAATCAGGTTGCATTCCCATACTCAGATAGAACTTGAGGATGGAATGGTGATCTATGTAATGTGACTTGTGGTACTGCGTGAGCAACAACTTCCTAGTGGCTTTATCTTTTAAGTCATTTTTCGTGTCATGCTTCTTGTTGTGCTCCGCAGTAAGAGGAGAGAGCATATCTGGACATACTATGCCAGACTCTGGTGCGAGAGGAATATCAACAGTCGAATCTTTAATTCTATGTGGATAGAAGAGGTCGACTTCAAATGAATAACCTGTCTCCCTCACCTCCAGTGCTTAAATATTTTGTGCGTTAGAGTAGTACTGAATGTCATGTGGCTCTACCCATTGGTAGTCAGATTGTGGAAAAGCCTAGGATAATGCGCCGTCATACAAATTGTTCTGGTCAATGTACATTAAATGTTTGGTCGATCCTAAGTCTTCAGTTCTATTGACATGTTTGTTGACAAATGTCAACCCACCCCCAATACCACATTCAAGTAATGTATGCACTCAATGTATTCATTGTATTTCACTCTGCTCCATATCATGAGGACTAACCTTTGTCGAATAACATCACGTTGAGTATGACGTCGAACGACTCACAATTCTGCGACAACTCAGAAGTTTCTGTCTAACAAACGACGAACAACCAGTGCAACGCAATCCCTTTACGGCAGTGCCCGCTGTCTCGAAAGAAAGTTCGAGCAAAGGAGGTAGTACAGCGTTTATACGTTTCATCATCAAAAGTGAATCTCTTGTTAGCAGGACATCAGCTTGATACGACGTTGATGAAAATCAACCTGATAGCAGGTTAAGAGCTCACCGACACTCACCTTGTGAAAGATAAATGTGAAGAGCAGAGCTTGTGTACTCCCTTTTACATGATTTTTCTAAGCTGTGATTATATCATACCTCTCGTCCAATCACAGAC
This sequence comes from Prostheceraeus crozeri, assembly GCA_907163375.1. NCBI lineage: Eukaryota > Metazoa > Platyhelminthes > Polycladida > Euryleptidae > Prostheceraeus > Prostheceraeus crozeri. The sequence continues at coordinate 203,648 of CAJQUW010010100.1, forward strand.
GAGCTAGAGTTCCGTGTGCGCACACGTTTACTTCACGTTGTGCGTTCTTTATCGACGGATGGATTTCGTTTTAGGTAAAACGATGTTTCGCAATATGATGTTTTAGCAATATACTCAGCCATGGTACCTGAAGTTACTACTTTGACACAGATCGTTGTCATAAAGAGAACCTCAGATGGGTACAAGAGTATATCATTGACTTAAAGAATGATGAAACCGAGTAGGGAGCACGTTTGGACCTCACGCGAGAAATGTTGATCAATTCTTTTGACAAATTTCTCGGTTTTATCCGAGGTTTTGCTGGACAGCTGCGTGTTCGATGTCTGCTCTATGATTTTATGTTGCATTTCTTACATACCCTTCCAACACAAAGCCATGATTCGGTTTTTCTAAATTTGGTTATGGTTTTTACTTGACAGCGAGTGTTTTTACTAAATATGGGCATCGCGTCGTCGTTTCGCTGCTTTCAGGCGTCAACGACAGTGTTGCACAAATGATGTCCTATGTGATATCGCAAAGGCAAGCTAAACTTGATGTTAATTGGGACATTGACGTCAAACCTAAAGAGTTGCCAACTCTTGTGTTTCATGCTCAAATTTTCATACTAGGACTGGCATTTATGTTGAAAATCTTGGGTTACTGAGGCCTGATAGCAAGCCATTCATTTAAAGTGACTTGTCAGCAACCCGTGAAACTTAGAGTGGCCTGATAGCAGGCCAGCAACCGTTTAGGCGTTAAGCTTTTGAATCCGTTACAGGCATTTATCAGAAGAGATTTTATCCCAGCTCCCAGACCTCGACCCACAAATATAACCTCTTGCGGACAGAGAGTCCGTTATGCCACTGTGTTGGTATCCGGGGCCCTAATTTTGACATAAAAACCGGTGGATTGTTTACAAGGGGAAACTGCCGAAGTCGTGAAGACTCATAAACGATTGGCTTTTAATCAAAAACTTTGAATATCATTGCTTGACATGAATTTAATTTTTTCAGTTTTCAGCACTACTTATAAACCGATTATGAGTAGTTTATAATATTGCTTGTCATGTAAGCAATGAAAGCTTTAATCTTAGGTAATAAAATTGTACAGTATATATTGCTTAAAAGGTTTTAACCTTTTAATCAATAAAAGCCTTAGGATAAGTAAAACCAAAGTTATAACAGGTTAAAGGTATTTTAAATTTTTCACATGTAATATTACTTATAAAACGTTTTTAAGTAGTCTATGACTTCACTTGAACCATGGCGTCTCTAACAAATTTTGTACAAAGTCAATCCGATTCCACCAAGCAAAGATACAAGCCTTTAAAGTTAAGCCTTTTTAAGTACAAGCCTACTATGATGGCCTGGAGTCTAGGCCATCTGGCTTTCCACTAACTCTAGCGATTTTGGAGATAGCAGCAATCGAAATATCAGCCTTGATTTCTTATGGTAGCCCGGTTATGGAGTCTTCCGGTGCTATCATCGGAGCTCTGGGAGTTCACTTACCCTGATCACGAGTGGCAATTGAATTGAATATTGTCTGAGAAGTCTGCATCTATATAGCAAAGGGAATATACAATCGGTCGACTTCGTGAAAATCATAAGTCTTTCCTCTCCTTCCAATGAGAGCCACCACTCTGCCTGCTTGCTTGCTAGCTTGTATGGCGGGGGTGGGGGGATGGGAGGGGTTTCTCATGGTTCTCCGATGTCGCTGAAAACAACCACTCCGATGTAAAATTTGACGATCAATCCGAATTTCCACTCCATTTTGCCCTCTAAAAACTCCTTCACTCAGAACCAGAGCCTTTCTTCCTCGGAAACTTCCAAAACCTGAAGAAACATTCCATCCCATCTTACAATTAAAGAAAAGAGCTCACCTTGGACAAAACACCACCCCGCCTGCCCCAAAGGCACCAAAACATGCCCCATCCTGGACAAACTCTGCTTGGGTTAGAATGCTTACATCCTCCTACCCAATCTATTCTACCGCCTCCTGTCCAACGACCATCCACCGCCTTCTTTCTCCTACCCACCTACCTCCTCCCTCTGCCGTGTGGGAGGGAGAAAGAGGTCAACGGGTGCGTTGGCTCCTAGTGCACTTGGCAACTGACTCCGATTACTACTCTCATTCTGGAATAAAAGCTTTTTTATCTTTTACAGGTATCATGTATTATGTTTTTGATATTGATGTGTTATTTTACTATGGTTGAACTATCACCATGTTCACAAAAAATAATGAAGACAACTACTGGCAATGGCACTTACAATGATTCATACGGTGACATGGACATTAAAGGCACTCACGTCGACTTTCACGTTACGAGCAGATGTATATCAATGGTGGAACTTCTGATCTGGTTCTGGATGTTTACTCTTTTCCTTGAAGAAATCAGACAGGCAAGTGATGTTATCAGTTTTGCTAAGCACCATCGCTGCTCAACAAAGATCACTATTATCGAAGCTAAAATTTCATTCAGTAAAAATGTAATTTGATTGTTTACTATTCGCCCATTCGAATTTCTGAAACATTCATATTGACGCGTTGAAAGGGAACTTAAGATTGAATCAGACATCGAATAGGTGACCATTCGTTCCCGGTGAAACTCAAAATGACTTAAACTACAGTCCCTTGCTGTCGTTTTAATAGGAAAGAAAATTTTGTCTTTCTTATGTAATATAGAAAGGATAAAGAAAAGCCAAAGCTATGATGTGTACTTACCAATATTTCGGTTTTCACAGCCAGCGTCAGTGAAGAGAAACTTCCATAACTGGTCAAAATAAATATGAAGTGATATTGATAATTAACCTTAAAAAGGCGAAATTATCACACATAAAGCGAAGTTTTGATCTAAATCTTCCAGTTAATATCAAAGACTCATTGTCTGGTGAGGTTGAAAATGTCAAGATTCTTGGAGTATGATTAACTTCCGATTTGTGTTGGAATGTATAAAACAGGGCCATTGACCCATTCGTTGAATCAATCAATCGTATATGCAAACTGTCATTGTCATTTCTTCATTATTACTGTAAAACTCGAATATTGAGTAAAGCTTGAGTTTTGCTGCACCGAATGCGCGAGATTTAATTTCACGATATTTCCCCACCCCACAAAGTAAGAGTGCGATGCGATCCTGGCTGTTTTCATCACCGGAAAGTAATTATCGCTTCATCTCTTTCCAGATAATTTCTCATGAGCAGAAATCATTGTGGTACAAAATTTCGGATTGGTGGTCAAATGGTTGGAATAAGTTTGATTTATTAACACAATGTGTGTTCATTGCGGTTCTTATTGCTCGTTTCACTGTTCCAGAGAGTGAATTTCACCATATTAGAAACATTTATGCTATTCTTATGTGTCTTTTCTTCATGCGATTCATGCAGGTATATTATGTGAATCGTGTTATCGGTCCTAAAGTTGTAATGATCGCTAAAATGGTAAGTTTAAATACCTGCATCCTACATCCAATACTGCCCATAATTTGAAATTCAGTTATAAAGAGACATTGTTTTATGCGCATTTATGAAATCTATTAATGAATTACGTCCAAGATATAAGTATTTACTTGATTATTACATAATCAGAAGACATTGGAAATACGTCATGCACAAAACCAACTCCAGTCTATTTCACTTTATGTCATATATATTAGTAGTGAAAACTGTGCCCTACTATGACAGGGATAGGTACATGGATGGGTACATGTAAAATTCAGTGTTATCAATAGGAACATGGATGGGTACATGTAAAAATAGCTGTGTTATGAATAGGAACATGTATGACTTCTGTCTTATTGGATAGGTACATGTGTTTGATAGACTGGGTTGAGTACATTGCGTTTTGGAACGTCTATGATCGAACTTGTGCGACTTGGTTCTGAGTACTTGGGTACGTACCGATAGACGTCCGCTGTTTGATTTTGAATGGGTTTGCTCAATTGCGACTATTGTGACCATTGTAATAATTATTGAAAATATGAAACCTTGATGTGCATTCATGATTTTGTTACTTCCCAATATGAAAACCAATTCCGGAATTATATTTAAAGTGAAAAGACAAGAGATTTACGATGTAAATATTATTTAAGATTGAAAAACAAGTGAAGTGTAGAAGTCTTGTCCCGTAGGGGACTCTATTATCTTCAAGAAATCGTCGATCCATTCCAAAAAAGTTACATTGTGAACTCATGTTCTATTTGATGAAGCGGACACTTGACTGCTACTTTGTTGCGCCTTTGAAGTGCTGTTACGATTAATAGCCTCCAAAGGGCCAATTTGCAGCTATATAAGAGATGAATGACCATGTCCAATCGTCCACCCATGACTGTTTCACTTCCATTTTCAAAGAAGAAGAGTTTCGACATGCTTTTGGATAGGAATTTGGAAATTATAATCTCTTGAGGAAATAAACTTTTAAGTTAGGTACAATGACATCTTTATATGTTAATAAACTATAGGGAAGTTCGGTACCTCTCTGATTGGCTGTTAGGATTTCCTTTGTTTAAAAAGTATATAAGTCCGAGGTTTGTACCAATTCTTATCAAAGGTTCTAATCCTCACGCTTACAAGTTCCAATTATTTTAAATCTAGAAGTCATTATGGATCGCAAACAGGAAGCTGCAGTTGAGAACGGTACTGCTGATCGTACCACTTCACCTCAATCGCCAATGGAACGATCGACAACACCAGACGAGCCGGTGGTGTTCACCCAATTCCCTGCATCGCCCGACTACTCAAGCGATGGTAGTGACGATAGCGATGTTCCACTTGAGATGAAGCGGGCGAAGAATGGAGATGCGATGCGGACGCCACTGACCTCAGTGTACGGTAGAGTTACCGTAAAGGTCAAGAACGCGCCAAAGAAGTACCATTCGAAGAGGATCTTTGTGCGGATGGAGCCGAACGAGCGGAACGTCACAACCGCTCTCGAATTTTCCATCATCGACCTTGACACACCACGTCGTTGTCCTTGTGCCCCAAAGAAGACAAGGATCCATGTGCAAGTGGACTTGAAAAAACTTGTACCATTTCCGGACATTGATGACATTTAGTGTGTTTTTTTAATCTCTTCATTTAATATTCATTTGTATATATGAACAGACTTGTTTTATCATTTCACAAATCGGTCTTCAATTAAGGTCTGAATGGGAAAGGGGAATAACTATCTACAATTAATGGTGTTCAATAACTGAATTGAAACAAAAAAATCAAATATGAAGACTTAAACTTGAAATGAATAGGAACATATAACTTTTAAAGAAGCAGTTATGTTGTTATTTTAATATGCTTGTAGCAGTTCAGGATGATATCATACATGTGTCATACAGGACACCATTAGAATGAGAATGAAAAGACCATTCGAATGATATAAGGTATGTACCTATTTGATGAAAAAATGTTCGTTGCATGCAAGTGTATGCAACTGGAAAAATTCCAAGTTTTTTCAGGAAAATGACAAAGTTTGCAAGATTTTGATAATTTTCAAAGTTAGAGTTCTACAGCCAAAAATGGTCATAATACATAAACCTACACACATGACTTTGACCTTTGACCTTCATACACTTCATACACGGCGGGGGTGTATGTACTTCATACACGCGCACTCGAAAATTTATTTACCCATGGGGTCCGGGTAGGTGCCATAGCTACCTTTTTTGGTTTTCTAACCCTAACCCTAATCCCAACCCGTAACCCTAATCCTAACCCGTAACCCTAACCCTAGTATTTTAATTTGATTATTTGAATTTTGGCGCGAAATTCGAATTTTACGAAAAAGTCTTTAAATTTGACTGTTCGGATTTTGGCGCGAAATTTGAATTTTCGAAATTTAGCGCTTAATTCAAATTTTAATGTTCTATTCAAATCACACGTTTTGTATCTTCAAATATGAATCATTATATGACTATTAATAATAACATGTATATCAAAATAATATATCAGTCCATCAGTTCATATTACTTTGAATTCACTCTACTGTTTACATGTAGAAATCTTTCAACACATGATGGCACTTCCATTTCTAAGGTTAAAAATAAACAAGCTGTTCCAATTCTTGTTTGAGTTATCAATTTTGTTTAACTGTACTAATGCGGTTATGTGATGTCATAAAGTCTTTGTTCATAGTTGCTTTGTCAATTTCATATATAAAGAACTTGCACACATCAGATCTTCACTCATTTTTGAATTATTCAGTGTCCATAGCAGACGTCGTTCTTCGTTCCTCCGTTCTCCGATTCATACTACAATTCTGAAGTGAGTTTCATTGCCATGTTGTGCTACTTTATAGGATATTCGGGAGTAGGAACATTATTAAGTTCTTATAACCAAATAGCTTTAAATATAGAAGCCTGGGTTTTAGGATAGGAACACTTTATGTTACACTATTAACCATGTTTTTTATTTTCTTCCTATATAAAATCATCCAGAAGAGACATGACTGTATAAGTCTGAGTAAAAGTGCAATTGACATCCGTATTTTCACACATTGTTTCTAAATAAAAAGATGCTTAAATAAAAAATGCAATGTCATCTGATAGCAGATGGATGAGATTCAAATTTGTTTAATTAAACGAATTGAGTAACGGTTGAAATTTCCGAAATCTCACTTTCATTATATTTATTTCAAATTAAATAAATATAAATCAGCTGCTTTGATAAAATTCAAGCTTGTTAAATTAAACCAATTGAGAAGTGGTTGAAATTTTCGTTATCTCATTTTCATTCTATTATTATTTCGTAATTAAATAATGATTAATCAGCTGTTTCCAAATTTTATGTCTTTTTATAAACAAACCCTTTGAAATGAAATTAAACTTTCGAATCTCAGTTTCTATTTCATCCATAAATTTATTTCTTCTTAAGATTTGTCAAATATTAATCTAGTACTTAATAAAGCTTTGAAGATGGTACATAAATGATTTCTCATTTAATAAGAGATTAAATTATAATAAAAGTTTTTTATCCTCTACAGAAATGGTTCGACATGAAAGCATCGCACGGAAACGTCTCATCTTCCATTTCTGTGAGACTTGTCAACTGCCCGTTCGACATGCAAACAAAAGCGGGCATAAGGAATACTCCTTCAGAGGACTGCACCTACCTCTACTGTCTCACTTGCAAGAGGTACGAAAGGAGTGATGCAAAGGCAAATAGTGACTCCGCGAAAGCCTTCATTGCCAAGCACACCCCTTGTGCTCAACTAAATGGAAGAAAGGGGATTAACTTAACCTCCAAAGTTGAGAAGAAGTTGGAGCGTCCTTTTGGAAAGGAGCGACCGACTGAAGGCGTGCTTTCCCAGTTGGATGAACCTGCTCCAAAGGAAAAGCCTCAAAAGTCTCGAGTTCCTAAGAAGAAAGTTCCTAAGTCTCGGGAGTTCATCGATGAGACTTTTAGTAATTGTGAGGTGAGTTCCATCAATTCTACATGCTAGCTTCAACGGATAACTGGCTCACAGCAGAAAAATAAAAATACTACTTCATTGTGTATGAAATGATTATATGTCGTTAAACATTTCAGGATGTGCTGATGCCCCCACCGAAGAGAGCCAATGTGTTGGTTTAGAAAAAACTGTTCGCTAAAGATGTGAGTATTTATTGACTAATTTAATTATTTCTGTACATAAAGTAAATCACCATTGCTTAAACATTTCAAAGTGAGCTACCTCAACCGACAAAGGCTAACGAGGATATAGTGGCTGAAAAATTGCGAAATGTAAGCATTTCAGTTATTTATTAGTTCTCAATGTGAAATTAAACATGAATTTTCTACTTTCAGCTGTTTCCTAGTGTTCAAAGCTGCCCAAAAATACCGCGCTTACCTTCACCGAGGAGCAGACTACCTTCGAGTCCCCAAAGTGTCATTACATAGGTCTCAGTCAACAATAACTGAAAATGCATCAAGTATTTTTAAGAAGATACATACTTCGTCAATGAGTTGCAAACATGTCATCATATTTTTCGTTGCGGTCTATGCGATCTCTGTCGCTGAAGAAGCATCAGAGATGCTTCTTGTCTACGCCGGCTACAACAACGTCGGTAGAGGACAATGAGGAGAAACCATACTCAATTCGCGAGTTATGGGATGACTCCTGAACATCGGAGGATTCGGACTCCTCATCCGCGGATGAAGCCACTACTTCAGCGACTTCATCTCCGACGTCCTCTTCCGATGAAGATGATGATTCTGGTGTACATGTAAGTATATGATTGGTTAACTGCATGTGTACAGAATTGTTTCCATTAAAATTTATTTTGAAACTCACTTGATTATCAATATATTCGTCTACAATTGATTAATTCATCTTTCAGAATGATTCGGTGACTCTTAACAAGGAGAGTGGATCCGATCAAAACACCGCAATCCAACAGGAGGTAAGAGGAATTCACATTTGTATCTCATTAATGTCAAAAGTGGTAAATAGATGATAAACAATTGTTCCTTTCAATTACTGGACTCCGTGATGTTTGCTTCTCAAGAGGATATCTCATTCTCCAACATCCGGGCGTCACCTAGCTGGAATGTCCGCCTACCACTGTCGCCGATGATGACATTGGCCCCATCGTCAGCAGCTCATATCCCAGTCGCAGCTCCTTCTCCAACACCTATCCCAGTTGCAGTTCCTAAGGCTCCTCTCCCAGTACGCGAGTACAACGTAGACCTCGACGCAACGACGGAGGAGGAGGACATCGAGAGCAAGTTACGGCGTTGTCAAGAGCGACTGAAACAGTCCGAGGCTCGGGAGGCTCAGTTAATGGAGGAGAACAGAGGTTTGGTTGAGTCCTTACAAAACTCCTGTTGGCCTCACAAGTAACAAATAGCCAACGACATGAGAAAGAGACCTTAGTCCACGTCGAGTGCAGCGATAACACCATCCGTAGACTAAGACTGACTCGGATGGACGATTTGGGTGGCTGCAGTGAAAGCTGTAGCCACTTGAAACTATACCACAGTGGCATCGTGAAATGCATGAAGTTATAACTTCTTTTTACTTTTTGGAAAAAATAGATTATTTTAAATTATATGTTTTCTCTTTACAACAGATCGGAACATATGGTATTGGCTGGTGATGGCGCTGACGTCATTAGATGATAGATGTATATAAGGGCTTGCTAATTTCAATCCTCATCAATAATCATGGTTGTCTGTACCAAGTGTGGAAAAGTGTTCACTCTCAGGCAATTTGCAACGTCATGAAACATTTTGTAAGTCAGGAAAAACGTTTCAATGTCCATATAAGCAAGTATAAAAAGTATATAAAAAGCAAGTGTCCATATAAGACGAATAGGATAGATAATCTTAAAGAGGCATAAACTTGTATGCAATAATAAACCGAATGATAGCATAACAGAGTCAAATTCAAATAATCAAAATAGATCTACTTCTAAGCCAACAACCAGCGCTTCAACTAACATACAAAGCTTTATGCAATAGTGCTCTCGGTGTGGCAAAACGTATAACTCTATAAGTAGATTTCGACAGCATATGAATGTACATAATACAAATAGTGAGATGAATATGCATAATAACTATGGAACTGTTAGTCTCAGCGAAAGCGCACTCAATGGCCATGCACGTATGTATGATATCACGCCAACAACACCTACTTTGGACATAACATCATTCTTAGAAAGCATGCGTTCCATGTTAGGGAATTTAGTGTCTGACTTACTAAGGTGCTATCAATTGCGCGGTCGTCTGATTGCACAAATTCGTTTTGTCCGTTCTAATCCTCAAGAAGAAGAAACTTTTCTCGCACACTTTACCTCATCATCCTCAAACTATATTTATGACCATGATGCTTGGTTTCAGGATCATCTAAATAGTCTGATAAATCATATTGAAGCCTTCACAAAAAAGGGTAGCAATTGGATTATAGATGATGTACAAAATATAGAGTTCAGTGTAATAACAAGTCCAATACTGTCAGGTTGACAATCATTTCCTCTACCTAAGAAGTTAAAAAACTCTAGAGCTGTCATTAATGTTAATTCAAATGCAAATGATTGCTTCCTATATGCAGTTTTATCAATATTACATTATAGTGAAGTACCTTATTCAAGTACTGAAGTTAAATTATATAGTAAGTGGACATCTGAGCTAAATATGGAAGGCATTTTCACACCATTATCAATCAAAGATATTCCAAAATTTGAGAAAAATAATGTTATTAAAATTAACATTCACTTTTATGAAAATGGACTCAAAGGTGTTCGATACAATAGTAACTTCACTGTTAATATTTTGCTAATTCTAAACAATGGAGCAGCACACTATTGTGGAATTCCAAACTGTCAAGATTGTATAGGAGAACTTTAAAAAGACATTAATACTTCTGTGAAAGATGCACTCAGTCATTCACATATAAAACAACACTAGAACGACACTTCCAGTTTTGTATTCGAGGAAAAGCACAAATAGAAAAAATGCCATCGGATCTAAAAGTACTAACAAGTAGCATGGAATATGAACTAAGTCCTCCTTTAGTAATTTATGCAGATATAGAGTGCTACATTGATAATAAAATACATAAACCTGCGGCCATTGGAGCTTATCATGTCTGGCATAATGCCCTTCAATCAAAATTTGAAAACAAGTATTACCTCTTTGAGGGAGAAAATTGCATTATTAGTTTCTTGCACCACTTAGAAACTGTAGCCCAAGACTTATATGACAACCAATGTGCAACAACTAGGCAGCCAATGTCACTGTCAGCGGATGAAAAAGCACGCCACGAGAATGCAGAATGTTGCAACAAATGTAAATCGAAATTCAGCGATGAAGTCATAAAAGTTCGTGATCATGATCATATCACCGGACAATATAGGCAAACATTATGTGGGAAATGCAATCTCCGGTTAAGACTTAACAGACGGGAGCTCCCCATATTTTTCCACAATTTTAAAAATTATGATAGTCACATAGTTTGCTATAAAGCGATTGGAAGAATGAAGTCTTGGAAATTAGATGTTGTAGCACCAACTGCTGAAAAATATATAACTTTATCCGCCAGTGTCCCTGTAAATGAATACAAAGGGAAGACAGTATACTTTAAACTAAAATTCTTAGACTCATATCAATTTCTAAGTGCATCCTTGAGTGAATTAGCCAAGGGCTTGCAAACGTATGAGCATGTAGAGACATTAAGGGTAGAATTTCCACAATTAAGTGATAATGTTTTATATCAGAAGGGAGTGTTTCCATATTCATACTTCAAAATCTTAAACACGTTGACGGAAGACTGTCTACCACCACAATTTGAATTCTATAATGATCTTACTCGTGAGCACTGTTCCGATAGTGAATATGAACACGCTAACAAGGCATGGATTGAATTTAATTGTAGCACATTTGGTGATTACATGCTGGCATATCTGAAGTTAGATGTTTTATTGTTGGCAGACATATTTGAAGTGTTTAGAGCATTGAGTCAACGAGAGGATGAAGTCGACCCAGTGCATTTTGTCAGTCTCCCACATCTTAGCTTTACCTCAGCACTAAATTTCTCTTCCAATGATCCCCCACACTACATACAAGATGAAAATATGTGCAATCTATTTGAACGAGGAATTAGAGGGGGTATGACTTTCACCAACATTCACCGAGCGCGTGCACGCATTGAAGAATTAGGAAATAATACACATGAAAGTCGACATTTGACCTACTTAGATGTTAATAACCTTTACGGTTTTTCACTCAGTAGGAATCTACCCCACTCAAATTTCAAATGGTTGAATGAAAGTGAATTAGATAATTTTTTAACTGAAGAAAATGTTCAAAATATGGATGATGATGGTGAAATCGGCTACATTTTTGATTTAGATTTAGAGTATCCTGCAGCCATTCATGATGACACTGCCGATTTCCCATTAGCTCCAGAAATGCAGATGATTGAAAAGAGAATGTTTTCACACTATATGAAAAAGTAAGACCAAATACACATTTTTCTTCAATCAAGAAACTTCTGCTCCATCAATTTGGTAGGGAAAATTATGTAGTCCACTACTCAATTTTAAAATTTTACTTGACCATGGGCATGAGAATCAAAAAGATTCATAGTGGCATAAAATTCACACAAAAGCCTTGGTTAAAAACATACATTGATATGAACTCTCAAAAGAGGGCTCAATCAGGCACTGACTTCGAAAAGTCATTCTACAAATTGAAAAATAATTCTTTATATGATAAAACAATGGAAAATTAAAGAAGGAAAAAATTTAAACTAGTCAACAATGAGAAACAACTACTGAAATTGTCAAATCATCCTCTCTATGTTCAACACGAAATATTTGATGAAGATCTGGTTGGTATGGAAATGTACAAACCTTCAATAGTTTTAAATAAATTAATATATGTTGGTCAAGCAGTACTTGAAAGTACTTTAGCAGTACTTGAAGCAGTAAGCTAGAAATGTATCAATTATATTACAATGATCTAAAAGGATGTCCACTGATAAATAGAACGCGGCTTTGTGGAGGTGATACTGACAGTTTCTTCCTATGTTTATACACATCACCATCTGTCCGTCTGGAAGATATACTTCTATACTTCGGTGAAAAGTTTGACTCTTCAAACTATGACAGTCATCACCGACTATACTCAACTACAAACAAAGCTAGATTAGGTTGTTTTAAGGATGAGTGTGCTGGAAAGTTGCTTGAGGAAATGATCCTACCAAAACCGAAAATGCATTCAATGAAATATCTAGACTCTACGAATCATAGCATCAAACGTGCAAAAAGAATTCAGAGAGCAGCAGTTAAAAAATTGAAACATAATGACTATAGGAGTGTCTATTATAGTGAGAATGATACAACTGAAGATATGACAATTATAAATTCAAAAAATCACATAGTTAGCACAAAATCATTTAGGAAGCGAGGTCTTTCACTTTGGGAGGATAAGCGCTGTTGGCTGGATAAAAATTTATCATTACCATATGGACACTACAGTCTAAGTCTTCCCCCACCTTCAAAGAGAAGGAGATGCCTTCCTGTCACAGGTGATGTAAAATAAGTCTAAGTAAATCCAATACAATATTCCACTTGTAATAGATCTTGCGACTGCTACATCTTCCGACATGTAGCAACACTTACTAATGCATAAGTACTCTTACTAAAATTGAAATTTCTACATCTTTCCGATATGTAGAAATGATTACTAATAAATAGGTAGTCCTAATGTGAATGAATATGTAAAGACTTTGTACTCAACATCATTCCGATATGTTGAGCTAATGAAATAACAAACTTTAGGCAAACATTAAACCTAAATTTGAAACATAGCTTTCGGAACATGCCTCATTACATTAGAACATGGAAACTTAGTGACGTTCAAAACGTTCACATAACAAATTCTAAAAGAGTAGCATTTCGTCATTCAATACCAAATAGTGTTCGAAGACATCGTGGCGTTTGCATTAGTATTGACGCATTGCCTTCATTGAAAGACTTCGCTGATCTCATTGGCAACCATAAGACTAGGATCAAGATTCCTCTCGATGACAAGGTATGGATAAAGTGTGATTCAACAGTCAAACTATACGTCTGCTCACCAAAGCGGGAAGATGTTGAATATCGATTTTTTCGTTTCAGTGACGTCACATGGGAAACCTTTACAAGGGAGATACTACCACAGATAACGTCATTCATTAAAGATGGAGGACATCAAACGGTTGGAAGTTGTAAATCGTATGTTAACTACAAAAGCAAACTCAAAACTCAATCTACAAGAGATCGAGAGGAATATACCCAACCGAAAACAATGGTTACTGATTAAACGCAAATTGAAGCCGACAACGAGCTTACATCTTGCAAGACCCTCAATGTTAACATGGAGGATTCAGAGGAAGGATAAATCTCTCACTATACTATTCTTTCCAAATGGAACAATCCAATGTATTGGAAGGGTCATGGAGGGTGATCTCTCATATCTACACTTTACTTTGGAACATTTACTTGGTGAATCAGTATCTGATTGGAAAGTGAAGACAATGACCGTGTTATGTGAATTACACTATCACTATGACTTCCGTAAAGTTACATCATCACATAATCTAACTTATAAAGTGGAGCTATTTCCAGCAGCTCAATTGACTAACTGGCATCTTTATCATGTTCATGTGGTCCATAATGGAAAGATTGTGATAACCGGAATTAAAGACAAGTGATGTGCCTCCCATCATATGTGATTTGAAAAAGTGTTTCATGAAAACTAAATTGTAGATTTTTGTATATATGTGAATAGATAATGAAATATGAACATGTTTTTGTTTTCCTTATAAACCCTTGTTTTGGAAAAGAGAGCAAGTTAATGATACAACATAAAACTTTATTTCAAAACTGTTTCGATATATTTAGTAAGAATTACATCATTTTTATCACAGTCTTGCGAAAATAGTTCTAAAGCACTTTTACAGTTATTTTTCAATGGTCTCTCGTTGACAAAATAGAGTACATAGCCACCGCACATTAGAGATGTATTACTTTGAAGTGGGAACGATGTCACTTTCCGAACAGTCCAGGAGAACCTGTTCATCCATAATGCGATATCATGTAAACGAGGTTGATTAAGAGAGTCAAACTATTCGGCCACTTTATAACGATTGATGTATACAGCAATCCAATGTTTTCCGGGAAGATTGTTGGTATCCGTATTGATGATAAGCGAACAAGGATAGAAAGGAATTGAATCAGGTAAATTATCTCTAGAAAAGACATTGAGAAATATTGTCTTGGAGTAGGGATGAGCTTTCCTCATTTTCCTCAAGATTTCTATGTTGCTTAAGTTACTCATCTGTGATAGCTGACAGTCACGTCTCTCATTCTTGTTATCTCAACTTTGCTATCATAGATAGCGTAAATGAGACAAGTAATTGTTTTCTTCAAAGGTGACTCAAGTGATACCTCCAGTCGTAGATTTCCAGGCTTTGTAACTCCTACGCTTTCACCACCTAGATCTGCATCTGCTGTGAGGTTGTACATAATGAAGAAGTAGCCATTCTTGTACATATCCATTGTAATTCCATTTGAATCATCTGTATTAAACATGTTGAGGGCGGTGAAAGTAGAACCATATTCACGTGCGAATTTGCCATCTTTGAAATTAGGCTCATATGCTTTGCAAGATACAAATTTCCCATCCTGTTAGAGTGCTAGTTGGCTAACATTAAAGTGTTGGAAATTGAATGGATTCTTTTCAAAAGCACCAATGAATGCCTCATTTTCCACAAATGTGATATACACCGCCTTTGGCATTGCAGTGGGAAAAAGATTTGGGTAGACATGTGAGGATGATCCCACACCAATTGTGAAGTTTGTCAACACACTGATTAACTGGATATATTGCATTGTTTTTCCTCAATCCTGTCGCATGCTCGTTGATGACTGACGGGTTCATTGTTACTCGCCTTACATTGAGCACGGCATTACTTATATTGATTTGATAGTTTGTAGCTTCGAAAGCCATTAACGCGAACTCAGGATTTGCACGAATAAATTTTATTTGAATTTTAACCTGTGATAGCTGATATCTAGATTGACGAAGGAAATCAAGATAGACAGGTCCTTTCAAGTATAATTCCTTTGAATCCGCTGTTAAATCCATTCGTCTTTTTAACCCTGTATTTGAGACATCATCAAATTTCCCTTGCTGATCATCATACCACCCAGAAACTTGCAAGTGTGACTGTTTAGCTTGCTTTTGAAATTGCGTCATTGTATGTATGTATGGTCCATATGAATGTGCTCGATCCCCTCCTTCAATCTGTTTGTCATTCAATATTAGATACACATCTGAGAACAGACTGGCAATAGGAAGATTTGCCAATCCCACTTTATCCTTGGATGAATCAATATTTGTGCCATCAGTCTTTTTAATTTGTATACACAACTCTAAATCAATGGATTGACAGTCAATATAATCTTGAGGATTGGCAGGTATATCAAACTGAATAGGCTGTTGGTTACCATCGATATTTGCTGTGGGGACTATGTCTACAATTGTTGAGGAGATGATGTCTGTTTGATGAGCGGGAGAATCGAAGAAACACAAAGCCGAATTGATACTCTGCATCGTATTAGCTCTACAAATATGTTGTCTTCCTTCGTTTTGACTTGTTTCTAGTCGCTATGGAATTTCGTTTGCTCTTTCTTGTTTTCACTCGCCGTCTAGATTTAGAACGTGCTGCTCTAGTCGGCTTTTTACTTTTCCTGCGTCTTTGCTTAGTAACTCGAGCGGATCCAACTTGTCTTGACTTCCTACGCATCTTCCGAACTGTACGTCTCGTCTTTGTTAAATCATCTAATGCGTCTATGGCAGATTGCTGCGCGCGCATTTTCATAGATTCACCGATATCCTCACCTTGAAGCGCATCAGCTGCAACATTTGCACCAAAATCTAAAGCCCTACTTCCAACACGCTTCATGATTGGTACGCCATACTTTTTGAGCGTTGGAAGAACCATACGTCTTAGTGCACCAAATATGCCTCCTCCAACTTGTCGTCTACCTCCAACAAACACGGGATAACCGCTCTGATATGATGGTCTACTGTAAATGCCTGTCATTATGACTATTGAATAACTATGGAAGTCACAATAGCGTAAAGCCTTATTCTCGTGACCTAATATGTAGGGTCAAAACAGTAACACCACCACAGAACGGTACTACTTCTCCTGCGTCATCATGAATTGATATGTCAATTCTATTGATGTAATTTCGGCTGATTGGTAGATACATTGTGTTAAAAAATTCTCGATTGATTAGTTGCTTCCTTACGGATGAGAGAGGAAATGTGCGCAGAAGTGGGGCCTCAATGTCGCCAACCCTTGTGTATTCAATAATGTTGCAATAGACGTATAAGTTACTTATATCACGCTCTAGTGATGGGGCTGTATCGCCTATTGATGTGCCTTCATAAATAGCTGATTTTGAGAATCCCAATGTGGTCGTTAACATGCTATCCAGCTTGATAAGAGAGTTCTTCCCTACCTTTTGAATCATGCACAAGATGCTATGTGCTTGCTTACGTTTAGGATGGCATAATGCGGATGTAATATATGTTGCCTATGAATCGTTATTCTCGTCCTAAAGATTCCACCAGCTTGGCCGGTATAAAACTGATGACAACCTTTGCAAAAGAGAGCGTAAATTACATTGCATGAAAGGCAGTTAAGATTCGATTTAACATTGATAGTATTTTTTATTGAAAAATAAAAGCCTGCACCTAGCGTTGACAATTCTGTTTCAACTGACTGTTCAACTGTCACTCCATAAGTGACTTTACAATAGTTGCTAATAAAATATAGCAGCGAGTGCCGCGATACAAAGGTTTATAATAAGAAGTTTTCTTTTCTGGCCACAAGTGTAATAGTTCAGTGGGAATAAGAGCCTTTTGCCTCACAACGTCTTCTAAAATGTCAAGCTGCTAACGCAACCAATTATCAATAGTGATACTCAGGTTTTGACCGCAACGATTTACTTGCGTATCCACTTTTGGTAAGTATACCGCTGGCGTTTGAAGATAGATACGAACACCGTTGTAGCGCAGTTGTTGTTTGTAGGTGGGATAGCCGCAAATTACCTTTTCAATTTTCGGATTCCACAGCTCGAGATGTTGAGGATTGAGTGATGCAGCAGTAGGAGTAGGATTCATGGCCATGGCAGTCTGTAACGAAAGAATACCACTAAGTACATTCATGATCATCAGGAAAAGAAAATCGTTAGCTTAGCAGTGACATATGAGGTGGCCCTTAAGAGGACCTTTTGCTGCGTTCACATGATTTAAAGCTCATCACCAAAGTCTAAGTCTTCGTCATCGCCCAGTAAATTAAATGTCTTGGGCTTAGGACCCGAATTAAGTTTCAATTCCTCAAAGGACTTGAAGGTCAAGCGTCTAGGTGGTGGAGGCGGCGGTGGTGATGGTTCAACAAAATAGGCTTGTACAATCATCGGCCACACACTCTCCTGCGTCTGTCTTCTAAAATGTTGGTAAGGTTTAGGCCACACAGTCAAGACACTCACTTGTAAATTTGGAAGCAGGATTGAATCAGACAAAATTGAGACGGAGAATGGCTTGAGCAAGTCACACACGCTTTTCAAGTCAAGAGAATGAAATGAAGAGAAAATGGGGAGATGACTGCTCTTATAGGTTCCTGCAAATCCACACTTGACACTATGAGAGCCAATCAGAGAACTCCGTTTCTCCCCTGACTTCGTTGCGGCAGGGAAAAGGAGGCACGCGGACTACTGACTCATGATTGCTTTTCCCAAATCTTGTAGTCAAATCTAGTTTAGCACATTGAGTTGAATATGAATGTGTTTTATGTGACATAAGAGCAAGTTGGATCCATGCTCATGAAATGAATCTAGTCGAGATGCAATTTTCGCCATGTGTCGCTGATAGAAATCTTTAGGATCATGTATCGTCTCTGCAGAATAGGATGCAATATGAAACACTACACGTTCGCCCTCATGTTCATCAGTCACTTTCTCAAATTCGATCTCTGCAACTAATCGTCCTTTCACATCTTCATTCATCAAACTGTCCATGAGCTGTTGGAAAACGAAATAACCTTTAACGATAGCAAATTCTAAATCTGCCTTTTCATGATGAAATGAGATGATGTAGTACCTAATCACACCTCGAAGACTTTGTCGATGAAAACGCAGTGAACAAAATTCATTCGTTGACTCTACTGCATCTGTCATCTTTCTTTCTATCACATCTGAGACATAGCATGAATGACACAGTTCTAACAAGATTTTGCAGTCGTTTAGAATATAGCACTGTCTAATGTTGAACGTTTGTCTCTTATTTTCATGAGAAGAGATAGTTTGCTATCGAAGATGTATATGTTTGCGTATTTATGTCACTCCCACGACCTTCAAAACCCATCTATTCAGGTGTAAAATGTCACGCTGATTCCAAATCTGGTCTCAGTTTTCTCATACGGTGCTTCGTTCAAAAGTTAGAGACATTTTCATAAAATTCTAACTCTCGTTTTTTCGCGATTTTCCAAAAAACAACATTTCGATCTGACACCTAAACGAAGGAAGACTTACACAAATGATGCTTTTCACTGCATTTGGCACACTCTTAGCTTTCAAACGAGCTATCGCACGACTTTCTACAATCACTTCCACCCAAGTTGGAAGTCTGACAAGAGGGGGGGTTTCACCGACCCAACTTTTGACGAGAAACACGATGGGAGGGGTCTCGGAGCTCAATTCTGACATTTTGAAAAAAGAAAATTTTTCACGAAAAAATCCTAGGTGTCGACGTGAAGAAAATTTCGAAAAAATAATTTGTGCGAATTTCAACACCAAACCTTGATAGAAGTTTGTTTCACATGAGCTATCGCACGACTTTCTACAATCACTCCCGCCCAAGTTGGAAGTCTGACAAGGAGGGGGACGGTTTCCTCCTCTCGGTCCGATCCCTCCCAGCACATCCTTGGCCACTTCCTTCCAGGGGGGCTGAGTCAGCACGATGACTCATCGTTGCACATTTTGGCCTTCCGTCTGCAATGGGATCACTACTAATTTTGTCGGACATGTGGGGTCACATTGGATCATTCCTGTTTAGTGATTCCCCTTGAACCATAAATGTGTCTTCGGTGAAATGATACGAATATGCTCTTACCATGGTAAACGGACCAACATAACTGCAACTTTTTGTCTTGCCTTTCAGATGAGTGACATAGCTTTTTTTCTAGTTATATTCATCATTTATCTCCTTGCTTATGGTTCTGCTGCTCAAGCTTTACTTTATCCGAACAGCAATCTCAATTTTGACCTCATAAAGAAAATTGTTTATCAGCCTTATTTTCAAGTATATGGGGAATTAAATATGGATGTAATAGAAAATCCAGAAGGTAAGTACTGTATGTAATACATGTATGTCATCTTCCTTTAAGATGTGATCTTGAAAGCAATAAACATCTCATTACTAGGAAGCTACATACATCCGTAAGATGATGCAATAAAAATCTGCGGCAGGGGTGCGCAACCTTTTACATTTTTCGGCCACCATTTCGAAGGCCGAAAAAATCACGGCCGCACTTAATATGTGTGCAAACAACTAGGTCAATAGCCAATCCTTTTTATATTCCACCACTTAAATTAGCTTTCCCTGATGAATGACGCAGTGAAAATCGCATAAAGGCCTACTTCGTAAAGAATGAGTTAGCAAGTTAACCCATATACGACCGACGGTCATTTTTGACCCGAAAAGATTTTAGGCTTAAGGTGTTATTAGCACTTGCATCCTTCTTCAGGTCATGGATTGAGGCCAATGCGCGAACAATTCGAGCAAGCTTCAATTGTCCCTTTTGTCAATTTTAGCTGATGACTCTAGCCATGAATGCACATGAATACAACTTCCCTAAAATATTCTGTTCATGAGTTATCGAACTGCTTGACCGCCTTCATCGCACCTGCGGACACATTTTTTCCAAACAGCATGGGCATAAAGGTGTTCGACAGTTACAAAGTGACTAATATGCCACTATAGTGACGATTGTTTTTCGATTACGTGGAGCTCCAGAAATATTTGCAATATACATGTAAAATATTCTTCTTCATTTACATCTCATTGTTACGGCAGCACGTTGCCTCTTCTACGGCCGCAGGTTGCGCACTCCTGATCTACGGAATAGAGAAGTATGTACATGTAGTTCTGCGCCATGGATTTCTGTATTGCCTTGTGACTGAATTTAATAACGACACTTTGTCAATACAAAATGCATTAAACAAGGTTCATACAGGTCCTGGAAATCCTGGAAGACCTGGAAAAATTTTGGAATTCATCATTTCAAAAGATAGAGGTCCTGGAATGTGATACGTTGACCGCAGATGGCATAAAGCTTGCTGTCTATTTTGATGAATGCTTCAATAAAGTGTCATCCAAGGTCAATTTGATGTTCATGTTTTGTATTTTGATATTAAACAGGAGAAAATTGTCCACCAAATTCTGGATTCTGCTTTTCTCGGACATTTCAAAGCTTCCGACCTGAAGGATGGCTTGCCCAATTTGACAAACAGGTTGTTGCAGATGAGCATGGATGGCCCAAAAGTAAATTGGGCTTTGATGAAAGAGATGCAAGGTCGTAAAAAAGAAAAAGGCCCTGACTATCCACAGCTTTTGAATATACGTGGTTGCGGTCTTCATGTTCTCCATGGTGCATACGCAATAGGCCTAAATGCATCAAGTTGACGCAGATGTACATTTCTGAAGGCCTGTCATAATTTCAAGCAGGCGCCTGCTGGACGTCACGATTATCTCTTGATCAACGACCATGCTCATAATAATAAATTCCGAAAAATATTCATCCTTCCTGTTTCATTTGAAATAGTGCTCACATTATTGGTTGTACAAGTCTAAAGCCATAGCACGAATATTAGAGATCTTTGGAGGCTTAAGAAAAATGTCCAGAATCGTCCGCTTTCCAGGAGACCTCAGACAGAAGCTTTCAAGACAGTGATTGAGAGTTGTTCAGATAATTATGACTCTTTCTCATGGAAATGCACGAGTCGAGTCCGGCCTCTCCATCAATCAATCGATATTGTGAATCAATCAATCAATTGTTTCTAAATCTGAAAGAAAACACGATTGTTAATCAGCGAACAGTTTATGATGCCATTTAGCATGCAAGTGGCTCTCAAACATCACTGTCACAAACGAAATGATGCGTTCTGTTCGTTGTGCTAGACGAATATATCAGGAAGTGCTCAACGAAGCGAAGAACAAAGAGACAGATGGAGAAAAGAAGCGGAAAGAGTGGAAACGTTTGTTCCTCGAAATCAGCCAGTTGGAACATTCAAAGGAGAAACTGCAAGCGAATTGCTCGTTATTAACAAGCAAATTTTCGATTTGAAAGACCAACTGAAAGAACTTGTTTCCATTTTTATTTTTGGATTTTTTTGTAAGTAGGTCTGAGTTTTAGTTGCAATCTTTATGTAAATTTGCATTAAACGCTTTAGATGACAATTCACATAATCAATCGCACCAAATTGCTTTGTTCTACTTTATACGAATGGTCTATAAAAGACTGAAGATTTTATTTATTTCGCTATTGCGCCAATGATATGTTTTGTAAAAAATTAAATCAGAAGATAATACAACGTTCTCTTTTTCTGCATGCATTTTTTTCTATTGATAATTCCATGAAAATATTAAATTCTACTTCGCGTAATGATGTGCGGACGCGAAGCACAATTTTAGCAATGTAGCTACTTCATCGTCTTACTATATAAAAGTGTAACTATAATGGTTCACGGGTATATTCAATAGTTGTATACTCCTTGGTAGGTTTTGGAATTTTATTATCTGAGTCCTTGAAGTCCTGGAAGAGTTTTGGAATTCTTAATTGAGACTTCTGTATGAACCCTGTTAAATACTACATTGAAGTCTATGCCTGTGCAGATCAGATTGGATAGCTGGGACGACTATAAGGTTGATAGCTGAGGGTGAGGAGGTCGTTCCATCACTTCGACTGCTATGACTACACGTATTTATTTTAACTCTATAGATTTTCTTCGATGAATTCATAGATCAACAGATTAAATAAATCAAGTCAATGCAATCAAATATGTTGCTAAATATCGCTAATTAGCGTAATTGCCACTTGCAACTTTTAACTTTTAACCCTAGGATTACCAAGGTGTGATAAATTTATCACACCTTGAACAAATATCCTCATGGAAAGTTAATAAACGATTTTCACCCGCTCTTCTTTTGTTAATTTTATCCTATCTATGTAACATGAATGCTGAAAGGAACTGAAGTTAGTTATTCACCTCAGTTTTCAGTTGGCAGCTGCTACTGTATCATGCACCATGCCATTGTATTAAGCATCATGACCGACATGTTCAAGAAGAACAAAAGAAAAAGAGCGATATCATGTTCTTTTACAATAAAACGAAGAGTGGAGTGGATGTGTGTGACAAAATGTGCAAGCAGTACTCCGTGCGATCGATGGTTAGGCGATGACCTCAAGTTCATTTCCAAAACATGCTCGATGTCGCTGGTGTAAACACTCTCTCTGGTGTGCCTGAATGCTGCGGACATGGTTGACAATTCACGTCGACACGGTAGAAGAAATTTTCTTTACTCCCTATCCAAAGAACTGGTACTCCCATTCATCCACCTTCGAATTCAGAGGCCGATTGGACTGTCAAACAGTATCATGCGAGCTATGGTGCGCATGGCGAATAGGCCGCATCAGATGCCGAGCACAACGACTTCCTCTCAAAGACAGCGCTGCACGAAGTGCCGCGCAGAGGGGAAGATGAGCCGGAATATCACCCTCACTTCCAAGCAATGTATTCGGTGCCAACAATTCCTATGCAAAGTGCACTCAATTGAGATCTGTTTGTCATGTGTTGAGGAAGACTTCAGCTAGATTTCACCATGTAATTTTGTTTTTGGACTTTGCAAAATGTTGTTCTCTGTGTACAATAATATGGACATTTAATTGGCAATTAGCGTTTTCATTTTTTATTTCACAAGTCATTTGGAAGCAATTAGAGGACCGATGAGGTTTATATTAAAGCAAGACATAACTTATGCCTATGCATGACTTAATACATATAGTATTTGCAAGATAAGAGCTTAAAATCTAGGTGTGATAAATTTATCACACCTTGGTCATTCTAGGTTGGCTATTACCTTGGTAGTCCTAGGGTTAATAAATTCAACTGAATCAGCTGATTTTTTCATTCCTTCATTATGATTCATCTTCCTTTCGTTTTTCAAGCCGAAGAGAACGTGCTTATGCACCAAAGGTGATCTTTTAGCAGATAAAAATTGAAGTGGAAAGGTAATAAAGATTGATCTGACTACATCAGCTTTCGAACACAGACTCTGGCACCTTCGAAAGGCCATGTTACGGATCCGAAATCCACAAAACTGAAGCAGGAGTGATGAATTTATGAATCGGACGTTCTTTCCTGAGAGCCATTTCAATTTTGCGTTCCGAGCAATCAAAACATTCTTTCTCATTAAATTTATTCAGCACAAACTTCCGTGACTTTTGCTCTTTGGTAAGCAAGTACAACCAGAGAGCATTACAAGCAGACTGACACACATCAAGCGCATCCAAGTCTCACTTTGACGTAAAGCACTGCAAACAACTCACTGTTGAAAATTTTGTGTTACAGACGACTTTAATGATGTTCTACAACAAATTAAGTTAGGAGAAGAAGTGATCTTTCATGGAAATGATGCAAATGATATCTTTGTAAATTTGTCGGCAGTCAGTAAGTCCCTTTCACAGATAAATGTACACAACACAGATCGGTACATGGGATATTTCCTTCTTGATGCAGTCGTTATGGTGACTACGTAACATCAAGCAACCTTGACTTACTTATAAGCCACACGTGTTCGCATCTCCAGCTAAGCGTAAGACAGTGTCGAGAATTGGGATGAGGGGATAAGGCTTGAGATAACAGTTAGCTTGAGATAACGGTTATCGCTAGCTCCAGCCAAGCTTATCCTTATCCGCTTTTGAGAATTCAAGCACTGAAGTATCAAATGTCCTTAGACACACGTATTTCTTACAATATCAAAATTAATTAAAAAGTTTATGAACGACCATTTTCAAATAACGTTTATAATGGGAGGAGTGAAGAATCAAATTGAACGACAAATTAAAAGAAGTCGATGACACTACTGTATACAATAGAAGTAATGCGTAAAGTAAAGGAATTACCATTTCAAAAGCTGCCAAACAAAGGAGAAAGAAAGTAGTATTTTTAAGGAATCCTCCCAACTGCGCACAGCGTCCCCCCTCTGGAGCGCGAGTTGGGTTGGTGTGGTTCTGGGTCGACCGGCCGGGTGTGTCTTGGTCGACCGTCGTGGTTGTTCTTGGGCGGCGGTCTTTGGTTTTGGTGTGTAGGGATGGTTGTAGGGTTATTTTGTGTTTAGATTTGGTTTCCTGATGAAATTCTGGGTCGACATGTTGTGTTTCTTGGGTGTAGGTGTGTTTTGAGTGAGAAAGTGGTTGTAGCGGCTAAACGAAGCCTCGTACGTGAAAATGGACGGCGGATTTGGACTTTTTGGCCAATTTTGGGTCTAGCAAAATTGTTCCCAGCGTCGTAGGGCTAAAAATGAAGAACTTCGACCCCTCCTCGGCAGCCATCTTCCAACTTTGGTTCTAGAAATGGTAGAGAGTCGTGCGATAACTCGTTTGAAAGCTAAGAGTGCTACAAATTGATTGGAAAGCACAGTTTGGCCCTATCTTCTTTGGCTGATGCTTGGGAGTGACATTGAGACTTTTGGTCATGTTAGAGAACCGTCAGAGGTTGAGTTTTGTGTTTTGGACTCCAGCGGGCGAACGAAGCATCGGACGACAAAACTGAGATCAGATTTGGAATTAGCTTGATGTCATTGGCCAATGAGGAGCACATCCAATGAGAATCCAGCATTTCTCTATAAATAATGAGGTTTTCAGAGTGACAATCATTCTATCTTTGAATCGCACAGGTGTCGGATGCACGTTCTCCCTCTACATTCCTATTATATTATCCATCTGAAATGGTAAGTCGGAACCTTCCTTCCTCTCCTTCCTTGAGTGTTAACTTAATTGCATCTCTTTTATTTTCAGGCATCTACTACATCTACATTTACAGGACAAGATAGTGTTCAGACGTTACAAGGATCTCTACAATCAGATCGTCTTATGTTGAGGCCAGTAGAAAGGACAACAAAGGTACATAATCCTACCCCACTACAGCGTAAATTTAGACGAGCCATACGTTATTACGATCATAGCATAGTATTGCAAACGGGAATGCTTCCTTCCATTGAAGTGAAGATATTGAACAATCAGTATGGGGACTACGTAGTCATACCTGTGAATCCATACATTCGTCGCCAACTCGATATTATTGAAGATTTTGCAACATTAAATATGGACATCCCTACTCCCCTTAGCAAGGAATGGAAGGCGAGAGACGACAATGATACTCCATATAGAAAGATACGGGATGGTAAAAAGCTTTCTTTACCACTATCGCATTAGTGCTCATACTATAAAAAGAAAGGAGATGAAGTGACACCCATCAGATGTGAAGATCTCGCAGAAGGCACTTGGAATATTGGTTTTGCTATCAGTGGAATATATTATGGCTATCACCAGAACAACAAATTAGCCTCTATATCAATGCATGCTCAATCCATCCTATATATACCAAAGCAACCAGACGTTCATGACATTATTGATCAAATCCTCAACGAGAGCGATACAAAGCGCGAAGTCAGAGAAGAATGCTTCCGGTAAACCAGGCCAAAGAATCAGTAGTCCTTACCCATCCCTACCTTATGACAATTCGCTCATGTGCTTTGAGTGTCGTAGACGTGGACTTAACAGATACATTTTACTTCTTCGCTGCCATCATGTTATTTGTGTATTTTGTCGTGAACAGCATCGATGTACTTCATCATTTTGTAATATGTTATAGGACTCTTCATCAGATGAGTAAAAATTTGTAATTTTCTTTTTAGTCATCTATCATCATTTTTATGGATTGTGAGGGTGAACCTGTACAGGATCTCAGTACTATTGCCATGGACAATTTGTCGTATCAAATTGTTAGTGTCTACCATCAACATGCCAAGTGTGATCCCAACGCTGATAGCTGGGCGAGAAAACACATCCATAGACTTAATCAGCAATACTTGCAAGACTGGCTTTTCTAATGAATGTGCTCTTATTGACTTTAAAAGATGGTTAGCAGCATAGACATCGGATAACATTATTAGGACTAGACCGGACAGCGCCTATTTAATACACTATCAGCTGATGGCCACAAGCGAATGTCGCTACCGAGTGGCTTTAATTCTGAAAAATTGTTTTACTATGCTATTTGTGCAAACAAATAGTGGCGCAATTTTTAAATTAGCGAAATTTTTATTAAATTTCCTCTGGCTGTAGAAAGCTTTCTTTTGAAAATCCAATATAATGTGCCGTGAAATGACTCCAATCTTGAAAAGATAGATAGAAAATGAATTTACTCTTGGCGTGAATGAAATTGTTCGAGTAGATTTCGCATAATCTTCAGAGTACAGTTTCCATGCCACTAAGTGGTAGTACCACTTGCGATATGTACCATTTAAATATTTTTGTAATAAGCACAATCGGAAGTGTTTTGATTAGTGAGTCGTTAACTCTTAATCCAGAATTCATACAATTCACGTCCGAATAATGCAGTTGGCCATTTCGAAGTGTGCTCTATGAGTCACGCATGCTCCATGCAGTGAATAAAATTGAATTGATTGATTCATGCATAATCCACACAGTCCAACGACCTATTCTTGTGAGTAATGTGAACGATGCAGGACTTGAATTTATGTACGTGTGTAGTGCATTTTCTTGTTATACATCATTTCTTGTGAGCGCGAAGGGCGAGTTTTCCCGAGTACAATGAAAACATTTAGTACAACTGTGTACGTAAAAATTTCTATTATCATGAGATTAAAGATAGGCTGTTCATTTGCAATTACCTGTGAAATGAAATGTTTTCTGATGTTGCCAATGCGGAGTATATAAGTCTACAATTATGGACGATGCAATATCTCCTCATCTCCACTCTCTCTCAGCTGATAATAGACACGTGGTTATCGATATTTTAAATTCTCTCGTCATAATTGTTTATACAAACAACATTTCCATGTCGCTACCGAACGGCTTTAAAGGCCACGGGAAATCAGCTGTGTCCGGTCTAGTCCTAATAATGTTATCCGATGTCTATGGTTAGCAGCTTTTAATTTTGTATGTATCTTTTGCAATGATCCTACTAAGGAGAATAAACTATTTCCAAATCTAATCATCAATGATATTCTACTTCCACCTTGGGATAGTAGAGTTAATCAACACTACCATGAAGTCACTAAACGTTTTAAGGAATTGAGTGTTCCTATTTTAAATGTTCGTTGTAGTCGCTACATTCATAATCAATGCTTTTTTCCTCCATTTCTCAACACTGCTAAAGTAATGTTTGGTCATGATTGCTCTTTATATGATAGCTACCAACTGTATCTATTTTATCTGTTTCAGACCCAAAATTTGTAATGCATGCATGTTAAAGTCGTTTAATAAATGCTTTATGAAGAGATTTGTTATTTTCATGCAACGCGTGGGATAGATGAAGGATGATAATGTCTTTTTCAAATGATTGTGGAACATTACGTTTTCATAGACAAAGCTTAAAGGGAACCATTCAAGATTATGCGATAACTTTTCATAAAGATGAGATCAACATCAAATCAGTTATTGGTGATACTAGCACTCTAATTTTGAAGTTAATGGATACGTTTTCTAATAGAATTGTAATGGCGAGATTAGTTGCAAAATTCATTTCAGCCATTTTCGGAAAGAAGAGGTGGAAGATCGTTTCTTCCACTTTGCTTTTTATTCGATGGAAGTTGTAGATAATCCGGAAGAATTTTTTGAAAGACATGGGAAAAATTGCTCAACGTCTTGATGCATTTAACCGTCATGGTAGCAGTTTAGTGATTGAAGCGATTTCACATATTCACTTTCAACTTTGTATAAAAGAAACCTGAAGATGCAATGGTACTTGATCGTAGCACAATTGGTTTTCGAGTTGTGTCTGCTTACTCTCGAAGTATATTCCTTCTGCACATGTGTCTATTGTTTAGAAATGGCTAGCAAGTTCATGTCTTCAAAAAGACTTGCTTTAGAAGTTGTTAGCAAGAGTGAAAATATGTGCGATGTATGTAAGCGAAAGGATGGAAGTGAAAAACGCATCTTTAAGAAGTAAGCATACTTTCTGCCAGCGCTGTTTCATGCGATACTGTATTCAACTTTGTCAATGCAGTCACTGTGATATTGCTCATTTTGAGTGTCACTTCTGTCATTAAAGTTAGCACCTATGCAAATGTGGAAAAATCAAGTTGTAACAATGGTTAAGAGAAAAATGGCGAAACGCAAAAGTCGAAAGTCTTCAAAATTTTCTGAGGCCATTCGAGCTCTTCAACGAATGAAAGGAAATCAGCGATATAATGCTATACGACATGCTAAAGATAAATTTATTCGAGAAATTGTTTCTCATGTGAGAAGTTTGAGGACAAAGAAATTATCACCACAACAACGAAAGTTGCTTTAGCGACATACTACAAAATTGCGATTCATCTCCAATCCTAAAGCTACCCTTCAAAGAAAGAGGAAAACTCTAACACAAAAGGGTGGTTTCCTTTCAGTGTTACTTGCGCTGTTAGCTCCTGTAGTAGGTGACCTATTCGGTAGGATCTTTAATCCTAAGCGTTAATTATGCAAATATGGAACCACAAAGTATTAAATGGATTTCAGACTTCAATGTGATAAAGTTCTGACTGTATCAGGTCCATCCCATGCAGGTAAAACTGTTTTCACTCTGAATTTGCTAGATAAAAGAAAATAGTTGTTTAGGGAACCTATCAATCGAGTGATTTGGTGTTATGGCATTTATCAACCGTCACTCTTTCAGGAATTGCAACGTCGTAACTTTATTCGAAATGAAGGAATTATTCGAGCTGATAAGATAGAGTCCAACGATGTCGTATTGG
Organism: Prostheceraeus crozeri; assembly: GCA_907163375.1. Lineage (NCBI taxonomy): Eukaryota > Metazoa > Platyhelminthes > Polycladida > Euryleptidae > Prostheceraeus > Prostheceraeus crozeri. The sequence goes on from CAJQUW010010100.1 coordinate 233,191, forward strand.
ATGATCTATTGAAGGAAAGCAAGAATTCTAAAGATGTTACAGATAAAATCACTCGCGCAGCACATCACAAAAGATGTTTTATAATCTATATCACGCAAAATTTGTCTCCTGATGGGAAAGAAGCCCGCACTCGAAACCTGAATACACACTATTACGCTATTTTTAAGAATCCACGAGACAGAAGTCAATTTGAAATTTTAGCGCGACAAGTTGCACCAAGAGGTTCAAAAGCCTTAATTGAAATTTTTCAAGCAGCAACTGAAAAACCAAACGGTTACTTTTTTATTGATTTTACACAAAAACATAAGAAGGAGGAAGAGTCAGTCGTTATTGGATGAACTTTAAAGGTCAATATATTATGATGTGAAACATCCTGCAGGATTTGCATCTATAAAGAAATTGTCAAAAACCACCGGTCTTCCACACTCACAAGTTAAACAATGGTTAAAGGGTCAAGCTACATATACACTCCACAAACAAGCGAAAAAGAAGTACCGTACCCGACAATATATTGCTCATGACATTGATGAACAGTGGCAAGCAGATTTGTGTGACGTTGCTGCTATTTCAAAACATAACTCGGGACACAATTTTATTTTAACCGTAATTGATATTTTCTCGCGTTATGCGTGGGCTCAACCTTGAAAAACTAAAGAAGGTAAACGAGTAGCGAAGGCATTCTAGTCAATTTTCCGAGAGGGTCGTATTCCAAAGAGAATTCAGAGTGATCAAGGAAAAGAGTTCGAAAATCAGCATGTGGGAAAATTATTTGAGAGATATGATATTGAGCTGTTTAGTGTAAAGAGTGCTTATAAGGCTGCACTAGTTGAACGTTTTAATCGCACATTAAAAAAATCACTTGTGGCGACAAAAATATATATATCGTCAGCTATATGGTCCACTTAATTTAGACATCTTCAGACAATCAAAACTTTTACTCTGTAATACCAGTATGCGACTCAAACTTACATTGAATAAGCCTGAATTTTTGTTGAATGCATTTGCTTCAGTTGTGAAATTTAAAATTCATGTGGAAGATATTACAGTATTCATTCGTCAAGTGGTGGCTAATCCAAGTGTAATTAGAGGACATGCTGAGGGTCTTAACCGCAACAATGCCATTTATCCCATTCAACATACAAAGCTTCTCACATTTACTATTCCTAAAGATCAAAAGAGCTTTATGAAAAATGGTCTTTTTCCATCGGAAGCGCCAAAGCTCCTCATGGTAGCAAGGGTTGAAAATGATGCATTCAATGGTAATGTCAAGAAGAATCCTTTCAACTTCAAACACAACAATTTAAGTGAAATTGCTTTGCGTGTAAATTGTGTTAGCCATCCTGGTCCACCCTATAGACCAGACTTCTCTTATCAATTTCTGCGTAGTTATGTTGATTACATGAATGTCTTTGGCTTTTACAATACAGGCGATACACACGGACTCGCAATGAAAGAGTTTAAAAATGGATATACTATTTATGCATTTGATTTGACTGCCGACAGCGATATTAGTGCACCTTATCGTCAAGCTAACGTTCCTCATAATAGTCGCTTGGATCTGGAGTTCAAAACAACGCTAACGGAGACGATCAATGTATTAATTTATGCAGTCTTTGATTCAAGTATTGAAATAACTAAGTATCGTGACGTGATTCTTCACTATAATCGCTAATGAGTTGGTTGAATGCTGACGATATAAAGGCTAAAGTGCAGCGTAATGCAGATGAAGCTACGTTGAAAGCTTTTGATAATGTCTATTCGCTAGATGACTTACCGACTACTGTGAAACAGTATCCCATCTTTATTGTATTGAACACTCATTCACAGAATTTAGAAGGTGAGCATTGGAAAGCTATCGGAAGCTATTGGAAAAGACAGACATGGTGAACTATTTGACCCTCTTGCTCAACCTCCGAATATACCAACACAGCAGTGGTTGAGAAAGCATACTCGTCAATATCAACGAAATGAGAGCATACTGCAACATCCACTTTCATCAACTTGTGGCGCTTTCGTATTGTACTTCATTTTAAAACGTTTGCATGTACGTCGATTTAAGTCTATTATTCAAAAGTTTTCATGTAATCCATCTTCTAATGAAAAGATGATTTGTATGTTCTGTAATGATTTGAAATAAAAAACATCATGTTGGAAAAATTGTTTTTATTTTACAATCCGCTGGTAATGTACATACTCAAGTAGATAGTCTGGGATCGTATCTTCTTGCATTTCAAATTTCAGTCCAGTAATGATAACTTTACTACTATGAGAGATTGCAACATGTACAGGTAACCAGCAACTAATGAGAACCGCGGGAAAAAGTTCTGGTTCATAACACAACTCAAAACTGCTGGTATGAATCTTCAAAAACGATACATCTTCACTCAATTGAGTAGAGATCACCATATTGTCCACAGTCAGATTCGACATCACACACTTCTCCCTCTTCCATATCCGTCGTAGTAGCTTCTGCAGCTCTAAGCGCATAAACCGCGCCGATGAATGAGAAAGGGCGCCGAGAATCTGAACAGTTCCATTTGGGAAGAGTTGAAGATTCCGCAAATTGCTCATCTTTAACACTGACATTTGCGGTCAACCCGGATAATACTTGCTGTTTCGAATTTGTTGATGTAATGTTGCGAGATCAATTTTCGTGTAGAGTCTGATGCGTCGGAGAATGTTGACGCTGGTGTAGCGATGACATTTCATGATGAAGAAATGAGTAAATAGAGCGATGTATCTTCCTTTTATACTTTTCCCAACTACCTTGATGAAATGTGAAGTAGGTAGAAAGTTGTGAATGATAGATTTGAATTCGCTGTTTGTTGAGTCGCAACCATATGCGATTTCCTATGCGTGAGTGGTTTTTCATATAGAAGTATTTTAAATCCTTCATAATATGATTTAGAGACTGAAACTGTCGATATGATAAAGCAAATAGTCTTCTTACCTTTCCAGTATTATCTTTGAAACATACGTTTCGTTCATGATCAATCTCAACATATTGTAGGAAATCCAATTTCCAAGTCTTCAGGATGGAGCGTGACATTGTGTTGAAGTAGGTGTCTGATTAAGATTTGCGTAGCAATGCGATGAACTCACGTCGAATGAATGACATAATGGAGCGATGTTTACATCTTTTATATTTTCCCAAATACATTTGCGAAATGAGGAATAGATGGAGAGATGAGAATGATAGATTTGAATTTCATTTCTGTGATGTTGAAGCCAAACTTGATTACCCAAAGAGATGAATTTCAACGTTTTGAAATATTCCAAATCCCTCATGATATCATTAAGATTGAAAAATTGTCGCCATATTAATTTAATTCGTTTCGATAAATTTCCATAAGAATTCTTGAAATGAACGTTTCCATCGCGATCAACTTTAATATATTGTAGAGAGTCCAAAATCCAAATCTTCATGATGTTATGCAAATTGGTAATGTATTGATTACCGAAATGAAAATGTCATTCTATCATGTTTTGCTTAGCAATGTGGCAACAAATAGATTTGTTGGAAATCGAGCTGCTATCTTTTCTACTCCCATTGATAATACACAACAGCTGAATGGGAAGTGGGAAGTAGGCGTCACCCAAGTTGTTCACAGTAACTATGTCTATTCTTTTGATCATGAAGTGATGACTATTTATATGAGACGTACAGATGCCTATCAGTGTGAAGAGGGATGTCGAGTTAACATTCCGAAATGGCCGAAGAAAGATTTCTCAACATGTAAAAATTTCGTATTTGATTTCCTGAATAAAGCATGTCGACACATTGTCGAGTTTACTCCCCACAATGGTGAATATGATCATATGTATCATACAGTTGATAAAGATTGGATTGTTGCTTTGAGTCCGAGTTTAAGAAATGATTTAGGTTCCTTTGCTAACGTGTTGAAAAGCTATGATAATTATAAAGCTAATTACTATCCAAGAGGTTGCAAAAATTTAATTTATAAAGAGAAAGCCTATTTTGTGGATCTTATTCCGAAAAATGAAAAGACGTTGGTGAAGAAGATTGTGATTAAGGCAGGAAAGACGAACATGACTCCTGAAGCATTATTGAAGAAATTTAATTATCTCCTTCGAGTAGATGGTGAACAAGTGGCAACATTAACTTACAACAAAGGGTCTAATAATATCGTAATCAATAAACTAAATGACGATGATGATCTGGTATTAGTTTGTTCAGAAGATTTTCATCAGTTCTTGCGACATCGTTATATAGCTCTTAATGGAAAATTTAATATGCGCTATCTGGGACATAATAGTTCAAATCAATTTGATACAGAATGGTCCGTATCTTTATACAGAAAGTGTATAGATCCTTTAGGTGGTATCTTACATAAAACAAGAGTGTTGACACCTCGCATTATCACTTCAGTGAAATTAGCTATAAATTATTTGAAAGAAGTGATTAATGAACAGCATATTTCTTTTTCTGAAAAAGAAGGTGTTCTGTCTCTTAGTGTAAGTGGGAAAAATATTGAGCTGATTATGGACAATACCCTAATGGACATTTTTGGATTTGATCAAAATACTTTTAAAAGTGGTACTGTAACAAAAGCTAGGGCGAGCATACTGTTATCGCGTCGTATTAACTATTTTCAGATATATTCCAATATTGGTGAAGATGTACGTGTGGGAGATGTTGAAGCTCCACTTCTAGCAATGATACCCTACCAACCAAAAAGCTGCAGTATTCTATCTGAGGATACTTTCAAGAAAGTGCATTATACAAAGCTGAAATCAAACTATATACCACAAATTGATATTGGAATTAATGACGATGCTGGTGCGTTGATTCCTCTTCATAAAGATGCTGTGACAAGTATCACACTCCATTTTCGAATGAAGAATTAATGCAAAAGTGTGGAAAGATATGTTTCTAATGTGAATGATATGGAAAGTGAAAATAAGGATTCGTTTCTAATTTACTTACCGAGTAATGCTTCTATGAATAAATGTCCCAATAATAAACCATCAGACTACCGAGTGGAATTAAATCGTCCATTACTTCTAGAAGGTGAATGGGAAGTAGATGTTTCCAGCATTTGTTATGATAGTAATATTCAGAATGTGAATGAATTGGAAGAAATGGTATTGACTTCTTGCACCCATGATTGAATAACGATGAATAATGCATTCAAGTTTCCATACAATTTAACATCAGATGGAATGTGGAATTATGAATGGAATCAGTTAGAATCAAATTATTATGGATCATCAGATGAAGATAAAATCATTAAGGCATTCAATAGTGGCAATGCATCTATTATGAAAAATAAGAGTCAGAAAGTTGATGAGTTTACTATCTATAAATGGCACGGGAGACAGTTCTATCGTTTTAACTCTTTTACATTGAGGTTGGATAATGAATTCTATCCACATCTCGGTTTTGGACACAGTCTGCCTCTTACATCAATGGCTATTGCAAATGTTAATAAAATCTATTCAAACCGAATAAACAAATTTCATTATAAATTTAAAATATTTGATGATGTTGTAGAATGTGAAGAACGCATCATTTTGAAAAAGCGTTGTGTCAAGCCTTTGACATTTATTGAGTTAGTAAAACGATGGAATGAGACTGTGGGTAAGAAGTATGGAGAGAAAGTCTTGCCTCGGGAGGATAAGTTGGTTATTCAGAAATATAATGACAAACTTAAAAGTTTATTTCTCTGCAACCTTGCGTCATTTTGTAAGACGTATATCGCCTATTATTGGAAGCGGTTGGGGTTATGCTTTTCATGAAGATCACACTAAAGCTGATTCAGTTAATGATGAATGGTGGGTGGACATCTATGGTGATCGCATCAAGAAAATTTACCAGTCTTATGAAGAATCTAAAGTTGCTATCAATATAATGCCGCGTCTATATCATACAGTTGAAAGCTTCATTCATGTAGTAAATCCTTATATAAAACAGAAGTTGAAGCATGTGATGAAAAGTAAATATGATGTAAAGACACACCACATTTCGTTTTCAATTGAAAATCAACGCGTTGTTCTGAAACTGGGTGATGACATTCAATGTCAATTGAGTAAAAATTTGAAAAAACTCTTTGGTTTTTCAATGCTAAAAACTGTGTTTACTGCTGCGCATACGATTGGTATAGAAACACCAATGACACTTTATAAACATGAACAAAATCTCTGCTTTCAAAATGATCTGATTTCACCTATTTCTGTTGGTGAGAAAAAAGAATACATTTTACGTAGTTTCATTCATGATAAGGACGTTTCCTATGGAATCGTTGAAAAGATGTTTAAACCTATTTTCTACCACCCTGTAATCAAACAAACCATCCCGTCTATTTCTCTCAAAATTACAAATGGTTTACATGAGTGCATTCATGTGAAAGATAATAAATCCCTCATAACTTTAGTGTTTCGGAAAACAAAGTAAAGTCATTGTAAAATTTTATTGAAATAAAAAGATATGTATGAAAAAGTGTTTTGAAGAAGTGTTGACAAAGTGGGAAAGTCTTTTCACAGATATAGTGGGAATGAACTGACTGTAGGCATATATTCCCAAGAAAGTGCAATCTAAAGCGATACATAAAGCAACAATGAATATAAAAAAAAAACATCAAAATACTGATTTAAGAATGAATCTATTTACACATCTCCTGAATGTGGTAGTGCGACTTTAATTCTTTTGGGTGGTGATATGTTTGTGTCAGGATGTCCATGTGGAAGAGATATGTTATGTCCTATCCAACACCTCTTATCCTCCCACGCTGAAAGTGCTCGCTTTCTAAATGTGTGAGTTTTTACCTCATGTGTCTTTGATTTTAAGATGGTCATGTTGACAAATGTTATGTTGTTATTTATGTAGGCCATCTTATAGGCCCTATGTTTCATATTTACAACAATCGATTTAGATATAACTTTTGCGCGCTTAATACTGTCACTGGAGTCTTTTGGTTTCATAGAATACATTTTAGCACGAAGAAGAATCATTTCCTCAATTTCCTTTCCTGCCATTTCATCTTTAAAGCATCCTAATTTTGTTATATTTTTAGTAGAGTATAGTGGGTGATCTGTAGGATAATTTGATGTATCAAAATATTTTTCTAAAAATTTTCCTACTTCATTGAAATTTAACTCTTTCTGAGCAGCGATACTTAAAAAGAAACTGTCGGTATCACCGCCCATCAAACGCACGTCTTTAATTAGAGGACATGGTTTTAATATTCTATAGAAGAGTTGATACATTTCAAGCTTGGAATAATATAACACAGCTTGTCCAATGTAGATGGGCTTGCACAACTGTACTTCTGATTTTATCATTTAAACACCAACCAACTCATCATCTATAATATCTGTATCAATAAAGAGAGGTGATGACGCTAACTTTTGAAATTTATCATTATGATTCACAAGTTTATAGTTAATACGCTTTCTAACGTCCTTCATCGTCTTACCAAAAAGACTATTATTCTTATATTTATAGAAACCCTTTTCAAAATTCTTTTGGGCTAGTGCACGTTTCTGACTGTTACTATTAATATAAGGTTTCAGAAAGGCTTTCTGTCTAAATTTGATAATGCGGTGAAATGTTTTCAAAATCATCCCCATTTCTAAATAAAATTTTCAGATAGAGAAGTGGACTAAATAATTTTGTTTATCAAATTGAGTAAGCAAAAGTTTACGGCAAATCTATGTTTGGGCTGTCCGCTCCCTTCTAAATCGTTATGAAATGGTTTCATAAAGTCCGAAAACATATCTTCAGTCACTTCGCCTGATTCGGGTGCATTTATTTTTAATACTATTTGGACAGATGAGATCTATCTCAAAATAATATCCCCAATCGCCATCATTAGGAATAGCTAGTATGTTTGAAGGGTTGGAGAAATGCTGAATTTCATTATCACACAACCAGCTAAACTCAGAGTGAGGTACAGGTTTGGACAGTGAACTACCATATAAATTATTCTGGTCATAGTACTTAAGATGAATCTGATCATCATCTACTATTTTTGATTTTATTTGATGCCTATTTGCAAGTGTGAGACCAACGCGAATTCCTCGTTCAAATAAATTATACATCTCTGGATCTTGCAAAAGATGGATGGTCTCTCCAGTCATTTTAAAAGCAGACTGGAATGACATGGCTGGAAGACTGACAAAGTGAACAGGATCTAATTTATCTTCTTTTAATGCTGCTCGTCGAAACTCCTGAAATACATCAGCAAGCAAAAATACATCTAATTTTAGATAGGCGATCATATAATCGCTAGACGTTTGACAGGCAAATTTTGTCCATGCAACTTGAGCATGATTGTAATCTTCTACCTTGCATTCTACACCAGTCAAATCATTTTTAAATTTGTCTATTGATGGAAGAGAAGTCTCACTAAGTTTAGAAATGTTGTCAAAGTATGCATATGGAAACACTCCTTTGCGTGTGATGACTTCATCCGTCAAGTTAGGATATTGTTTCTTCAAATTTTGAGTTAGTGGAAGAGACTTCATATTTTGAACGAGAGATGCTAGTGATGAAGCCATGAATTGATAGGAATCTAAAAATTTTATATCAAAATAGACTGTCTTATTTTCTTTAGTTATGTCAACTGCTACTTTTGCTGTCATGGCCATGAACTTTTCTCTCGTTTGAGCTATTGCACTTAACTTCCACTCTTTCATTTTTCCTAAACCCCCTTTTATTATCATTTGACTGTCATAACCTTTGAAGTTATGAAAAATAACGGGTAGAGTACGCTGTTTCAGTCTCAGTGAAAAATTACATCTTGTACATAGCGCGTTTCTAAATTTACCAGTGATCATGGTGTGATCATGGTCGCGCACTTTCTTTATTTTATCTTCATCAAACGTTTTATTACATTTTGGGCAGACTTTACAATTTTCAAATTTTACTTGATCATCTGCTGACATATTCAATGATCTGCGTTGGAGTTCACTATCATATCTTTGCTGAAATTTGACAGCGCTTTTGAGGAATTGTAAGAATTTATGTATACAATCCTCACCTTGCCAGACGTGCATTTTATTATTTTTATTTATGAAGTAATCATGCCATACCTCATAACATGATATGGCTGCCGCTTTATGGGTGTTATCATCAATATAGCATTTGATGTCAGCATAGATGACACGAAGAGGACTTAATTTATCACCTTTCTCTCTATATGAAAACTCCTTATCTTTGGGCATGCATTCTATTTGCAGTTTTACCTCGCTTACACCATTCATAATGTGTTTCAAATTTATCTTTTGACCAGAGGGGGCGCATACAACGGTCACATATGAAATACTCTCCACTTCTAGATGTTAAGTGGGAATATAGTCCAGTCATTTTAGGAATACCACAGTAATGCCAATTTTCACTATCATTTTGATATACTAGCAGGAGATTGACTACCCGATTATAAGTTGATGAACGGTTGTTGTAGCGTACACCCTTAAGCCCCTCTTGCCAGATGTGAACAACTATTTTAATTTCATTTAATTTTTCAAATTTCTCTATATCTTTAAACTTCATGTCTTCGCTATTGCAGTCATCAAACTTCAATTCATTCTCCCATTGATGATATTTGCTTTTACGGAAACGGGTTTTCTGTACATCATGATAGTGGAGAATAGACAATACATTATACTTAAAGCACTGTGATTCACAATCAACAGAAATGACTGCATTCTCAGCTCTTAACGTTTTTGGAAGATTGAAGGAGCCTCGACCACGGTAATTTTCTAGTAGAGTAATTTTAAACTTGGCAGATTCTATGCCATCAAAAATTAGACCACTATCGCGCTCGTTAAATTTATCAATATTTGAGTTTTGTCCTTGGATGTGAAAATTTAACCAAGCTTCTTTATCGACTACCTCTGTAGCAGGAGAGGAGGGTATGTAAAACACCAACCTATGTACTATTTCATCAGTATGATAATCAACTTTAACATATTTTATTTTAAGGTAGATGAGGGCTTTTATTCTAAACTGCTATAAATTATGAAAGAGCGCATCTATCAATGTTGAATTTTGATGGAACCACTCTGGAAAATCAGCAATAGTTTCTGAGGATTACATATGGTAATTTCTCACTACATTATTGAGCGATACTTCAGTTAGCCGAATAGAAGAGGTGCTGTTGCTATAACTATCATTTGTGTGTGGTGAAGTCTATGTGAAGATAATTCAAAACCTGTTTCAAAATATTGGAAACAAAAGTCACAAGTAAAGGAGACATGTTGAATAGAATCATCATCACCTCGGGAGATTGATGATGGTTTGGGTTGACACACACGTCTGATGTGTCGGGTGAGATCGCGCTTCCTCGTAAAGATATGCCCACAATCAGCACATTCCCGCTCATTAGATTGCCGCGACTGGCCGCTTGAGCTGGAACTAGCATCACCTGAAAGAGAAATCATTCTATCATCTCTATTAAAGTTATAGTTTATTGTTACAACTTACCTTCACTTATTAGGTCTAAAGCTTCCTCGAGAAGGGAGTGCTTTGATGATGAAGTAGATGCCTGTAATTGAGAAAGATGCTATTAGCCAAACGTTTGAGGGAGATAAGTGAGAAAATCTTCAACTTACCATTTCAACGAAATCAAGTTTAAGTATTATACTTGAATGTTAGAAAATGGTATAGTTTATCAAGATAGAGACTTCAACTATTCTCAACACGTTTCAAATATAGAATGAAAATAAGTCTGTTTCCTCCCCCTTTATACTCTCATACTCATCATTCATTGGCTGTTCATTTGATGGGCTACTTGTACTTAAGCACTAAGAAATCAAGTTTATGGCATACAATTCGAAGTCATGAATTCACCATCAACTCAATCACCAGTGTCTGCATCAAGCATGCCAACTTGCCCTCCCGATCCGAAAAAGGTAAAGGTGGCGAAGCAGAAAAATCTGGATGACATTCCAAAGTAGGAATTACCATCTCTCACAGAACAAGAAGAATGGAGATGATCTATGTGCGGTGGAAATACCTAATGTATAATAAGGAGGATGACATCAGCCTTCTCCATGACATACGGAGATGGTAAAGCCCATCGTCCCAACCCGGAAACGAAGTGGAATGGAAGTACGTCTTTGGTGTGCTGGATGCAGCGGAGGAAAGACTGCGACAACTGAAATGCGACTGTAGTAACTATGAATCACTGTGGGACAATATCAGTAGTGAAGAACTTTTAAACTACTTGTAATTTTCAATAAATGTTTATTTGCTATATCTGTCTGTTTTCACTTATTTCTTGGTAATGTAGTCATCAACATCATAGTGAAAATCTAATAATTTGACAGCTCAGTATAAATCATAGCAGCTGATGATAGATACCATCATTTTTCCTAAATACTACCTCTATCAACTGAGGATAAATGATAAAGGTATTGAATATCAAAAACAGAGACATGTAGTTCTTTAGATTTATTTACAATTGAAGCACATATACTTTATAAGGAGGAAAAGTCAAGCGGAAGAACCTTGAAGTCATTGTAGACTTTGTAGCACCTTGAACCTTTAGGGGCATTGGGCGCTCTTCTCAAGCGCGTTGTTTTCGGTGTCCACTCTTCATCTATCCAGACAATTCTTACAGTCTTGCCTTTTTCGCAAGTCTCCTGATCACACTTGTCTTCATCACACCACTCATTGACAATCACAAAATTACATGGTGTTTCTGAGTTTTTCATCTTGGCGTGCTTGTTCGTATAATGTGAATAAGAGTGCTACAATCTTCCGACTTATGTAGTCTTCATCTAAATTAGAATCATTCTGATTGGCTGTTGAGGAATTCATTGTTGAAAAACATATAAAAGTCAGAAAATTGAAACACTTCTCATTCTCATCTATCTCATGATGGAAGGTACATCTCCAGCCTTAGAGATCTTCAACAGAATCTTTGAAGTGGTCGACGAGTGGGATGAAGAGTACGATCAGAAGGAGACTTGTGATAAAGGCAAGATTGTGCAAGTTGTGTGGACTAATGGTGATTTTATACCAAAAACAACGCGCTTGATAAGAGCGCCCGATGCCCCTAAATGTCCAAGGTGCTACAAAGTCTACAATGACTTGAAGGTTCTTCCGCTTGACTTTTCCTCGCTATAAAGTATATGTGCTTCAATTGTAAATAAACCTACATACTACATGTCTTTGTTTTGCAATGTATTTATCTAGAAATGGAAATAAATGGAGGAATTTAGATATGGGGTTAGTTAACACATTTATTATCGGTCTACTTTTCTATCAAAAGAGATCGCACCATTAGAGAAGATAGAAAGTTATATTGTATACGTGTGGCGTAAAAGTGACCTCCCATTTCATCCCTTCATCATTTAGCCTCAATGACAGAGGCAGTTCTTAAAAGAACTCATGGCTCATTCTCAGATAACGTTCGCAATGGAGAATTTAAAAAGTAACCTGTGGCAGATAGCTAAGACTCAACCGATTGGCGTTCAAAGTGCTACGTTGAGAACTGTGTCAAATGCCCAACATGAGTTGCCCCAGAGGTTTCGGTCTAAAATGTGACACACTCCCTTGCGACACTTATCACTGCGATATCATCCGCTGTCTCAAGAGAGATCGCCCACCAACAGGAAGAATTATACCAAAATCCTCCTTAACATGCAACGTTTAAGTTGACTGATAGCAGATACAACTTTGTGACTTAATTTTTTATTTGTATGATAGATTCAGTCAGACCAAAGTCTGTCCAGGGCAAACCACGTGGAGGTACTATCATATTTTTCCCCATGGTGGTCTTTAGAAAGACCGTCGGTTCGTTCTCGGGAAATGAATAGACTTAGGTTTGGCGGATTCCGCTGAGAGAGACGTGTAATCTCTCTATGTCAGCGGCATCGACCTCTACTATAAGCTGACTGTTAGAGGGTGGTATATACCCCCACTCTGTTGAATTGGCATCATCGTCAGTTGTCGATGAGCCAATTCGAGCAAGGTTGTTATAGACTCGCTCTCGCTCCTCCATCTCTAGAAACTCAATAAATAAATTTCTTGGTCGAAGCCGAGGCTTGTCAGTAGAGCTGACTGTCGTCATAGGTGTTTTCATGATGGAGTATAGAATGAAAATGAAAGAGAGGCAATGGCTTATATACCCCTCTGATACAAAGACATGACTCAGTCTTTCTAATTATGTGATAGATTCAGTCAGACCGAAGTCTGTCCAGAGCAAACCACGAGGAGGTACTATCACTCTTGCTCCGTGTGGCTCTTAAAAGAGCCGTTTTGGGCGTTCTCGGGATCAAAAGCTACCCTACTGCTGATGTAAACTCAGAAAGGAAAAGAATAGGAGATTAGATGCGTTAAGGAAATGATCATGTTGAAGTAACTTACTGGGCACTTTCTTCCGGACTTTTCGGACGACGAAGTCCTCAAGCTCGCCGGCGATGTCCATATTCATATGGAGACGTCGGACTCCGTCGCCTTCGTAGCATTGCTGCGTCTGATTGGGATCGCTAGTGATCGTTGGGGCGTCACACACATTATTTTCGAAGAGGGGAAGATGGAATTCATACACTCTTCTTTTTCTACACTTCTCACGCTGATGCAATCGCTCCACTTTAGCCACCAACCTCTTGTTCACACCCTTCACTTCCTCTTTCCTTCACCACGCTTCGCATCCGATCTATCTCATCATCCTTCCTCAAATTCCCCTGCAGACTACTCACCAAACTTGCTTTCTTCATCAGCTCACTCCTTTCCGCCATCCACTCTCCTTCTGCCTCATACTTTTCAACTCTTCTCTCGCCACCTTGTACCCTTCAGCCTTCGCAGTCAACTTCTCATTCCGCATCACTAGTACTTTATTCTTCTCCTCAACCGCACTCAATCGATCCTTCATCCTTACATATTCATCCCTCGTGTTCCCTTCATCCCTCCGAGGCGATGATGCCTCCAACGGCTTACCCACTACCTTTCCCTCATCCTTCCCCTTCTCCTGAAGATCACCAATGTTCCCAAACATTTCCTCCAACACGTCATCCAAATCAACATCGACATCAGGCTTCTTGATGTCCCCTCTCAACTCCACTTCTTCCTCACTCAAACCCTAATCAGTCGCCTTGGTTACACCTTTCTTCCCCACCGCACCCTCAATCGTCCCCACTGCCATTCTCACCTCTTCCATATCCATCAAAACTCCCTCAAACCACAACTTAAACCCCTGCATACTAATATTGCCACTAGGGCACTGCCTATGGTTCCTAATGAACTCTACATCACTTCCCTCCTCACATACTGCCTTATGATGCACACACACTTTCAACAACACTTTCCTCGCATGCTCTCCCACCATCCCCTCTTTACTGTGTTTCTTAAACTCGCTGCCTCTGGCAATACGGCCGCAGCTACACTTGCCGATAAGCATTCGTGCATTTATGATCTTGGTCATAGTGACGATTCTGTTAAGATGGAGTAAAAAATTGATAGCAAGTGTTTATGGGATACTACTTGCTGATATGCATTTAAAGACCAAGTCCAAAAACATTTGATAGCAGTCGTCTAGGCGTTAGGCTCTTGAATCCGTTACAGGCATTACTCGGAGGGGATGTTATCCCAGCTCCAAGGCCTCGACCCACTAATCCAACCTCGGGCGGACAGAGCGTGCGTCATGTCACTGTGTTGGTATCCGGGCCCCGATTTTGACATAAAAACCGGTCGAGTTATTTACAAGAGGAAACGTCCCAAGTCGCAGAGACTCATAAACGACTGCTTTTTATTCAAAAACTTTAATCATCATCATTAAATACGAATACAAATTTTTCAGTGTTTTAGTACTACTCATAAAACGTTTATAAGTAGTCTGTCACCTACGGCACATCATGAGCTGTCAAACGTTTTCTGAATCAAGTCTAAAGGACTTGTAGAAGCAAAGTTATAGCCGTTTGAAGATTTCGGCCTACTATCATCAAATGGTCAGTCATGCTATACTGACTAACCTATAAGTATGACTCCTTAGCTGATATCAGCAATGAAAAGTCAGAAATCCGATATCGGACCTCAAGAGAAACGACTTACCTGTAGTCAGTTTCTCAACTTCGTGAGATTCCTCTCCCGAACTCGTACTTATATATCCTGTGAATATGCAATCGATAAGAGGGGGGGTCAGACATTGGTTATCCAAAATTTGACTCTGAATCTAAATCTGGTCTTAGTTTCCTCATCCGATGCTTCGGTCGCCCGCTGGAGTCCAAAACACAAAACTCAACCTCTGACGGCTCTCTAACATGACCAAAAGTCTCAATGTCACTCCCAAGCCTCAGCAATGAAAGATTGGGCCGAACTGTGCTTTCCAATGAATTTGCGGCACTCTTAGCTTTCAAACGAGCTATTGCACGACTTTCTACGATACCTAGAACCAAAGTTGGAAGAAACGCTGCCGAGGGGGGGGGGTCGAAGTTCTTCATTTTTAGCCCTATGCCGCTGGAAACAACTCATCTCGACCCAAAATTGGCCAAAAAGTCCAAATCCGCCGTCCATTTTCACGTACGAGGCTTCGTTTAGGCGCTACAGCCACTTTCTCACTCAAAAACCCTCTGACGGCGCTCTAACATGACCAAAAGTCTCAATGTCACTCCCAAGCATCAGCCAAAGAAGATAGGGCCAAACTGTGCTTTCCAATCAATTTGTAGCACTCTTAGCTTTCAAACGAGTTATCGCACGACTCTCTACCATTTCTAGAACCAAAGTTGGAAGATGGCTGCCGAGGAGGGGTCGAAGTTCTTCATTTTTAGCCCTACGACGCTGGAAACAATTTTGCTAGACCCCAAATTGGCCAAAAAGTCCAAATCCGCCGTCCATTTTCACGTACGAGGCTTCGTTTAGCCGCTGCAGCCACTTTCTCACTCAAAAACATACCTAAACCACACCTACACCCAAGAAACACAACATGTCGACCCAGAATTTCATCAGGAAACCAAATCTAAACACAAAATAACCCTACAACCATCCCTACACACCAAAAACAAAGACCGCCGCCCAAGAACAACCACGACACGTCGATCAAGACACACCCGGCCGGTCGACCCAGAACCACACCAACCCAACTCGCGCTCCAGAGGGGGGCGCTGTGCGCAGTTGGGAAGATTCCTTACTACTTGCAGTCATTGTAGGATTGACTTCCATCCAACAACGGAAAATAATTATGAAACCTCAAGCTCCATTGAAGATGTCAGCATGGCATGGATTCCTTCCATTGCCCGTCCTCTTTTCCAATCTCTTTCGACGTCAATGACTTGAAAACTTTCAAAATTCGGTCTGTGGTTGTGCGTGTGTAATGTGGTCACTGACTGATTAGATCTTTAGTAAACGAGTTTCTTTTCCGTGATCTTTCTTCCGCTCAAAGCTCTCTTCTCGACGTTTCTCCTATTGATTTCAAAATCATTGGCGTGGAAAGAGACTGTGAGAAAGAATAAAGGCATTGGTCCATATCGTGAAAAACAACACCTTCAACAACTGCTGTTACTGGATGCCAATTTTGCAGTTTTCTCTTTTTTGGCATCATGTGAAGTAATTCCTTCTTTACTCACTACTTATGTGGTCTTCAATTAGCTTCTTTGACTTCTCAAATTTTGATATACCGGTAAATTGGATTCGAGACCCAAGGGTGAACTCCTGTCAATCCATATGTGACATTACAAATGCTAATGCGTCATTGATACGGCAATTATGAATGGAATTCAAGGAAATGAGACTAATCCAAACCAAAGACAAGCTTTGACTGTTGTGCATCGAAATTGATTATGACATAGTTCATGTTAAATTTACACGTAATGACTCTTCCTGGTTATTCAGATTGTATTCTTTGAATATATGTATCAGTTATGAGAGTGGTGAAACGCGATCTTTATTCATTTTCCCATATGTTTTAATTTAACTTAATTCACTACATTTTTATGAGAGTCTTCCCAAAAACTTCTCAGAAATCACTGAGTCAAAACATTGTCGCTTCAAAAACACTGAGGAATGGAAAATTGCAAATGTTGGTTCTGAGCTTCCTGCTCACCATTATGTGTTGCATACATCAAGAGTATGGCGGCAACCTGATTGACAACCATGCACTCATGAGATGCCGTGATGAGTCTGTGGCAACTGGCGCTGCCAAAAGTGAACGCCGTAAAAAAATCATGACAGCAAATGTGATTGTCAAACTCTGGCCACAACGACCAGCGACCACATGAACAGCAAGTTCCCCAATTTTTCGCACACAATCTTCACAAGTGCGAGCGGTTCACAGACGTTTGATCTGCTATATAATATGATCACTGACATTTTTTATCGCTATAATCCAGAGCTCTATTTAGATCACACGTCAGATGTCACAGTTGGTCTAGAATTTCCGCATTTGGTTTGGACATTAGCTGTCCTTGCATTGAATTTGAAATTAGGACATTTGCTTTTACAATGTCGCATTTGGATTTAGAAACATTAACATTTTGAGTCGCAAATTTTGCATACATGTAGAACATGGTCGAAGCTTTTCACAGTCAACTGCTCGCCGAAACTATCTCTGGCTGTCCTTGCTTGAAAACTGGCAAGCGTCCCTAAAGCTTGCATCATTTTGTTGAGAGCGAATGTTTTGACTTTGAAGTAACACTAACGAAGAAACATGGTGAAGAATATAACCAGGACATCTCAAATGGCTCATTAACTGATGATCGCGAATTCTGTATGAGCTAAAATGTTTGTTCGACCAGTCTCAGAGAATTAGTGTTAACCGGATTCATGACTGCCGTTAATACCAACACACATTACAAAGCAGGCTGTGAAACGCTTTCGACCGCGAAGAATGGATACTGGGCGACGAAACGTAATGAGAATTTGCCTTTCTTCGGCGGTTCTTCGTCCGCCATTTTTTGTCGGAAATTCACCAAAAATCGGGTCTCAAAGGTCAACTCTCGTAAATCGACCAAAAATGCAATAAACAAATTAGGGGGAGGGGCTGGTTGTAAACTGCAAGCAAATTCAGGGTGTGTAGGCCTATAGGTTTTTCATATTAAACAGTCAATTTTTTCTGTTATCTTTTCTGTTTTTGCGTTTTTTTTCATATTTTCATGGTCCCATCGTTGAGTCAAGTTTTAATGTGATGGGTGATGAGATCGACGAGAAATCCACCTCAACGACAAAAGTGAAGACATACTCCGCAATTCAGAGAGTGAAAAGTGAATTGAGAGCTCGAAACTTGTCGTCTGTGAAATACTTTAAGAGAACCACTGTATCCGCCTCTGGATAAGACATTTGTGTTGCGATCAGATCGGCAGCATTTGCTTATAAATCAGCTATAATTTATTATATAATTATAAGCGCACAAGTTTGCTTTCTTAAAAAGAGACGAGAGACTGAGCGGCAGCAGCACATGCCTACTTTACTCTCTGCCAAAAAAAGCTCGGGATGTTTCTGCATTGGGGGAAAAAGAAGCGAAAAAATCCCTAGAAAAAACAGAGGCTTTTATGAACAAAGGCAGCGTCGAAAGTATAGTTTACGTGATTATGATGTTTGACTATATAGTCTGCATTGGCTTTCAGAAGTATTTGGTTATAAAATATTTACAAATTGATGATTATAAATTGTTGCTTTGTTTTACTCGTAATTCTATTCAGGCCTACGTTGAAGTGATCAAATGTTGCTTTTTGTAAATTTTTAATATGTATTTCTATGTTTACAAGTTGTTCGCTTGCTCTAATCATAGAGTAAGGGTTCTAATTTTTATTTGACCACAGATGGGGGCAAAAGGGCATATATTTTCTTAGTTTACATGAATGCATGTGCTTCACTGATACAGCGATGTTCAAAGATCTGGGTAAGTCAATCGGCATGAATGGTTGGATGACATATATGGATCCATATTATGTGGAACCGTTAGTGTTGTGATATGAGAATTGATTTAAGACTGTTCTGGGAATATGCTACGACCCTCAAGAATTCAAATTTAATCGACTATTCGACTTTTTGACGTATAAAAGTTTTCGCCAAAATGACTTTCTTCTGTTGGCAACTCTGAAATATGACTAACCGCTCACGTGTAGATATCCAGCTACCGACTTTTATTCTAATAAGCTTGCATCCTTCTCTGTCGTAGCAAACTGAAAAACAGGTGAAAGTGAAGGAAAAGATGAGAACGGGACCGGTAGACCATCCCGGGTGATTGCTTGGCACCAGTAGCAGCCATGTGGTATCTGCCGTTGGCTGGGTCACAACGCTTCTACCACATAATCTGTTTAGTGGCCTCTTACTTTTATTGATTTCGGAGTATGCATCAATCATGCACCACCTCATGTGTGAAATCGATGTCACACGCAAACCATGGACTCAATTATTAAGTGCACCGCAAAGAAATAATCACCGAGGAGTTAAGTCTGTAGAAGGAGGAGGATATTCAATTTTACCACGCCTACCAAACCAGCGTAATAGCTATTTGAAAGAAGAAATATCAACTTTTACTCCCGCAGCTGTGTTGTACAGCCCGAGCGCAGCGAGGGATGGACAGATGCCAGGAAGCGTCTATTTCTTCTCGAAAGAATGTAGCTTTTCCGTTTGTGACTTATGATATTGCTTATTATAAGATTGATGGTTATACCGCAAAATCTATGAATGAGCTAATCCTGTGAGTGTGTCGATATCTTTGCAGTCCCTGGATAATCATAACTTGTTTATAGACTTCTATGGTTTGTCCTGTATAGGAATTTTCATTGGAAAAGTTAGCTGCGGGAGGAAAAGCTAACTTTCTCATCCCGTGGGATTGAAAAATTGATTTTTCTTCCCGGCAGTTTACATGGGAGAGATATCTTTTCACTCCCACACAAAAAGAAAATAAAATTTCGATCATTATGTGCTCTACTGAATAACTTAGTACAGAATTCAACTGGTCATTCATTCAAAATTCATTCAACTCTTGCATCAGCTGTGGATGACAGGGCTTCCTGCCAATGAGGCATTGCCAGTGTCGTTGGTTTGACCTTCTTGAGAGTCCTGACTCCATTCTGGCCCGCCTTGTAGAGCTTGGGGTAAAGGCATTTTGTGCTTTCATCTCTACAAGCTGAAGATTCTCTACCCGAACGCCTGATGTCTTCGATCGATCCATCATCTTAAAGCGTTCAGATGACGTCGGCGATAGGTGTCACGTCTTCGAACTCTCTGATGATCGGCAGGCTTTACTTTTATAATCTACTTTAACGAATGTTTTAAATGAATTATGTCAATCGTCTTATGTGTTTTGCATGTTGTCGCAAACATTTTGCAAGGTTCTGCCGCATGGACAATTTACTGTGCTGTCACGCGACTTCGTAATTTGTAGATTTTGGGCGGTGATTGTGTAAGCAACTGAAGAGAAGGAGAGTTTATAATATCAAATAATAGAATGCTTTATTGTTGAGCTGCCGAGCAGAAGCAAGCTATAAAAGTTTCCGTCTGGCCAATAATGACCGATGCTTCTATCGCTTTGATAACAGGTAAACTGTCATCAATTCGGACAATGTTTTTCTCATCAAACTTTATCTGTTTTCACGATTAGGAAATTAAGGAGATGGCGTTTAACTAAGTAGAACGATATTGTTCGATTTGATAAGTCTCGAGAAATTCACAATTTCATAAAGGTTCATCAAACAAATGCAGGAAAGAAAAATACGGATAACCGACTTATCAAAAGGTCGGGTGAAGTATTTCGATGGACTACAGTTATTAGAATTTGTTTCAAGTCAGATTATCGTTGAAAAAATGATGATTTCTGATCACCACTTCATTTTCATTTCAGCTGATAGAGGAGGAGTCAAATCAAGTCTGGTTATAGTTCTCTTCGCTGTCTACATGCTTCTGACGAACGTGCTCATGCTCAGTCTTCTCATCGCGATGTTTGGTTATACTTTTGAAAATATTCAAAACAGATCAATGAAGATTTGGTCTTACAAACGTCATGATCTTGTCTTTGAATTTGTTGATCGACCACTTCTGCCGCCTCCGCTCATTATTTTCCCGATTATATATCGCGCAATTCGCACAGTTTTCCACAGAACATGCTGTAAGAATCTGAGGACTCAATCTCGTAAGTACATTTCTCTCATCAGAGACAGCGAACTCCACCGCTCTTACTAATCTTATTCATTTATTTAATTGCAAATTACATTCATGGTTGTAAAAAATCAGAAAACACAGCATTAATAACAGCTCGCAACTCGGCATTTAAGAGTTCCATTTATTTAGAGTCCATCACTGCTTTGGAGGTGGTCTGTGATCCTCTTAATGGTGGAAATGGAGCCTTCGTCCATCCTCTAAGCGTCTCCACGAATCTCCGCGAGTGGGATGAAGGTGATCCCGGCGTCTGAGCAGTGGGTACTTCGCTTTCGTGATTCTGCTGTCGCGAAGGAGTGACTGGGGTTGATGTTGTTGGATGAGATAAGAGCGGACGGCAGTAACGAAACAGCGACCACGTCTAGGGCCGCTGCAAGACATCAGTTCCAGATGGGGGAGGGGGGAGCATTTATGCAGGTCGAACCTGGGATGAGTTCAGAAAGCTCATTGGTCCAGTATTGCTGCCTTTGCTGTCTCGAAAAGGACTTAATGATAGAAAATTCTGCAGTTCTTGAATTCCTTTTCCGCTATTTTTCCTTACAAAAGGTATATCCATAGACAAAGTCAAAACCAGTTTTTGTAGTATTTTCAGGACATCAACTGATAATTTGTAGCCCCATTCGATGATAATATAAAACAACTATTATGCACACTTAACCACTTTGCCTGTGTGCGTGCGATGGCATGTTTATTTTGTAATCGTATCCCTATATGTTATATTAGTGTGTCTCTCAACTGAACACGGTAACAACATCATATCTACAAGTATAATATCTTGTTTGGAATATAGGTAGCAGCATGTACACACAGTATTTACTTAAAATCACACTCATTACTTCGAAGAACAATTCTATCGGCAGGAGCGTTGAAAGCCATTCCGAAAAAATTGAAGAATGTGGAGAATATCGGCACGAAATTTTGATACAAGCTTCGATAGAATTTGAAAAAGATTTTATACTGCATTGAAATTATAATAATGGATAGGATGCGATAAACTGTACGCGAAAACTTATGCCTTAAACTTATGCGAAAATTTTACCCAAAACTATACAGAAACATTATTCATAGGATTTTCATCTTAGACATTCTGAGTATCTAAAATACATTTGGGAGAGCTAATTCAGTAGCACACGGAGGTTCACGAAATAACTTCGACTACTCTTCATGTTCCATTTCTGAAAGATGATTTCAAATTAGATATCCTGTAAATTTAGGCTTTGTGTTCTATGTTTTGGCACTTACATTGTACTATATGTATTTCATTCTTCTTTTACTACGTATTATCTCAAACCAAATAACATAATAAATATATCATTGTGCCTATGAATTTATTGCTTGTTAGCTGGAGATTATAGCATTATTTTATTCTATCCTATTCTATATATTGGTACATAAGTAGGCTGATAGCAGTTGAAAAAATACGCATTTCTTTAGCAATGTAAGTGTGTAATATGTTTAGAGTGTGAATTAAATAGCGTAATCACAAAAATATTGCAATATCTTCAGTGTCGTCAAAATTTACTCCTACGCATCGCATTCAATAAATGTTTCTTGTTTTCTAAGTTGCGACGTAAAATATACAAAATACAGCAGTCAGTCTGCATCAGCACCTGCCAAAGGAAGAGTCTGCATGCTAGTATTTAGTAATTGATCTCTCCATGTAAGAATCTCATCTCATTGATTACAGATCGCTCTTTAACATTATTTATGTCCAAAGTAGAAAAAGCATTAATCTCTGTACGAGGAAACGCAATTGCTGACGACTTTCCACCCAAAATCTACTGCCTTACCAAAGCCTTACCCTACAGCCCAAAGCCTTACCAAAATCTACTGTAGTTATTCAACTCAGTCATCTGTAACACTCACATATTTGCTTCTGTCGTCGTCCAACTAGAAAAAGCGTTATGTTAAAAAATCAACATTCCGCATTTATGGCGAAATGAACAAGTGTATACAAAACACCACTATTCCCGCTAGTGACAGAATCGCCTTGTCTCTGGTTATCTGTAGAGTGGGTCTCAGTCATGTCTTAACTGCCATAATAAAAACATCAGTTTGCTTTAATTAAGGGTTTCCGTCCCAGTAAATTGTTCGCATTTCGTTATATCGCTGCTTTTTTGGCGAACCGTCGAACATGCAAAATTTTCAAAATCGATTTTTTGATA
The DNA here is from genome assembly GCA_907163375.1 of Prostheceraeus crozeri. Taxonomy (NCBI): domain Eukaryota; kingdom Metazoa; phylum Platyhelminthes; order Polycladida; family Euryleptidae; genus Prostheceraeus; species Prostheceraeus crozeri. The sequence goes on from CAJQUW010010100.1 coordinate 256,420, forward strand.
CTAATTTGCTAATTTGTTATCAAAATTATCTTGGATCCACATTATGCACGTATCTTAACTATTTCATCATGTACGAAAACACTGCAATAGTCGAATATGGTTAATTTTCCAAATTTGATTTTTGGCGAACCGTCGAATATGGAACAAGACGGGACCTGTTAAGTTGAATAGCACCAAAATTTTTTCCTTATTGATATCTAGGTTGCCTCGTCGCAACAGTTTGATTGTCATCATGAGTCATGACATATCATAGATATCTATGCAGCAAGACAAAAAGATATCTAGGTTGGTGAAAAAGAAATTCAAAGAGTAGTGATCTCTTGAGAGCTTATGAATCTCCTCCAGCTATCTCCTCTGACAAGTTATCAGACTTATTGTCTTTGTGCAACGGTCCCCATCCTGTTATAACAAATGCTGAACACACAAATTTTTACAAGTCCCTTCAACGTTAATCTGTTTGCATTTTAGGAGTCAAGATGTTGTCAATTCTTGCGTGCTATGTTATCGAACAAATGCTAAACGTCCAAATTATATTATCGAAAATAACAATAGTTAGTTACTACAAATCTATTAGTTTTACTTCATTCTCAATGATGACAAAAACCTTCTTGAATGTTTCGGGCTAGACTAGCATAAAGAGGTAGCCTACTATTACAAATATTGAATTTTATCCAAAGATTCTTGAGTATTAGGCCTAATAAAATTTCGATACATATCTTCAATAAGTAGGCTAAGCCTACATGTAGGCCTTTATTTTTGTGTTAAAAGTTTGTGGGTATAGTTAGCTTATACGGATGAGCTTATACGTCGAATATGACATTGGCCCAAAATATTTTTTCGGTGAAGCGTCGAATATACGTCGAATATGACATTGGCCCAAAATATTTTTTCGGTGAAGCGTCGAATATACGTCGAATATGACATTGGCCCAAAATATTTTTTCGGTGAAGCGTCGAATATACGTCGAATATGACATTGGCCCAAAATATTTTTTCGGTGAAGCGTCGAATATACGTCGAATATGACATTGGCCCAAAATATATTTTCAGTGAAGCGTCGAATATGTCAAAATTCATATTTTCTTTTTCTGCTAAAGTGTCGAATATGAAATAAAGTAGATTTTTTTAAAAAAATAAGATGAAATCCTTCATGCATAGTACAGGGTAATCCTAATTCACATAGTAAAACTCACTTCAGCTCAATGCATAGAAAAATCTATTTGTGGTAATAATTTAAAAAAATTGAAATTTTTGAAGCTCTGTAGCTAATACTTCAATATTTGACATATTCGACGGTTCGCCAAAAAGCCAGCGATATTATGCTTGCTGACTTCAAAAACGACTATCATATGTCTCATTCTAGCCATATTTTTTCACGACTTGAATTTCAAAATTTATATTTTTTAATTTTGAACTGAAAAATTTCGTGGTACAAGTCACTAGTCAAGTTTTATCAGCTTTTGAAGTGATGGAAATATTTGTCATGTGTACATGTGCATGTGTTGATCTAAAAATGAATGTCTTATTCAAAATTTGAATTTTTGACATTGAATTGGATTTGATTGAATTTGAGATGTAGGCCTAGACTAAAATGGCCTGAGCATCTCATGTCAACAAGAAATAGCTCAGTCGTATTGACCGCATGGATTAACAAGAGAATGAAATGAAATGAACGATAGATCAAATTGCCATGCAAAAGATATGCGGCTGGCAGAATTCGAACTTACGACCACAGGTTAACTAGACATATGCTCTACCAAACGAGCCACGAGCCGCTTACATGCGATTGAGTTAATGGTCAGGATCAAACCCTCACCACCACACATCAGTTGTCATAGCAATTATGTTCAATGAATAGATATCTCGTCACAGTTTTGATTGCCGACATTTAGGCAGGTAGATGGGCATCGATTGTCCACCAAAGCATCTTAAAACATGTTGTAAATGCAATTTAAAAAACTAAATTAATAAAATGAAATAAACGATCGATCAAATCGCCATGCAAAAGATGTGCGACTGACAGGATTCGAACCTACGACCCCAGGTTAGCTAGACATGTACTCTACTAACCGAGCCAAGAGCCGCTTATAATCCGAGCCCGGATGACAGTCTAGTCAAAGAAGTCATTCAACAGGTTCACAGCGCAAACAGTCAAATATCTGCCTGATGAATGATAGCAAGAAAGATAGTTAGAAATCCAACAGATATCGAATTTCCAAGCGAGACCAGCCGTGAAATTTGTAACTAAAAATAATCGAGTAAAAATCACAAAACGTTCGTGAATGTGTTGTTTTTTAATCGTGAGAAACAATTCATGCCTCAGAAAAATGATAGTCACTTTTCAAGTCAGCATACATACTGAAACGAAATATGCTCATCTTGAATATATTTTGTTAACATCTTTGTTGAGATCTTTATTATTTTTCGTTTTTCCTTATGTGGAAATCAGTTCAAAATTCAAATAGCGCCAATTAGAATACTAAAATTGTGAAAAAGATCAACTTTTCAATGAAACTAAGTAGTAGGGTTGTGTGCGGTTTAGGACCGCAAAATCTTATTTCTCGCGACCTAAGAATTTCGGAATTTCATAGTGAATATGTCATAGTCCATATCATAGTCTCATAGGCATCTCATAGTCCAGAATCTCAAGGTAGTCGTATATCCAGCGTTCTGTCCGAAAGATTTTGTCGCACGATGTGATAGCATTGCATCATTACAGAGAGAGACTGTCAAACCGAGTAATGTCTAGATGTTGATCCTCATGCACAGTAATTTGTAGATTGCGGTGATACTGCTTCGATTCAGTCTATTTTCCCAATGTTTTCAGATATCATACTTTTCATGATTTTGAAAAAGTATTTAGGATAAGCACTTCCTTTGCTATATGCTGTATGTGCATATGTATTTTTAGAGAAATATTAAAACCCGGACGTTTCGTCCGCCACTGACTTAGTAACTTAGTCAGTGCAGCTTCTTGCCATTTTCTAGTTGCGGCTAAGCATGATGACAGTCACTTACAAGTACATGTATTGGAAAAATTAAATTAAAAGAAGTCTAATAAGTTTGCTGATTAGCTTCCTAGTACTTTATGAAAGTCGCATAAATTCTGAACATTTTTAACAGAGGATAGAAAACTTACCTATTAGATCTTGAAGTCTTTATTGCTATCTATCAGTCTAGAGAGCGAAAAAGAAATATTATTTCGGCTACACTTCAATGCTTCAGTGTAACTTACAAAAGTTTCGCTCCGTGCACCGGTGCAAACAGGTGCAGCTAGCGCACAGCCCTACTAATTAGGTATTGTTACTCACTCACTCGACGATTTTTCGACAAATTCCCCCGTGTTACGATTTTTGAACGTCGGCAAACGTCGGTCCGGTCTGATGGCGGTTCTCCACGCGTTCCGAACTTAAACGTCGATACTCCCAACGTTCAACGTCCTGAAGTCGGCTTGCATGTTGTCGCACCACCTCTTCATCGGTCGTCCCCTTGGCTTGCGTCCTTCTACTTCCAGAGACATTGCTTTCTTCAGCCAAGAGCCCTCTTTCATTCTTTGGACATGGTCACACCAGCGGAGGACCATGTGGTTAAGGGCCCTAACTATTAAGGTCCTCCATAGTGATTGGCTTCGTCTCACTGGCATGTACCATCACACTACGTACACACGTGTTGCAAACATGGCCTCGAGTTCTGAGCGAAGTGCTGCTGTTTGTGAGAATGGGAAGGAGCTCTCAAAAACTCTTCCATGAGATCTCAAAAACTATTCCAGGCATTCATAACTCGTCGTGACAGCATCACTGCAGCCACCCACTTGACCAAGCATGTCTCCTAGATAATAAAACTTTGGAGCAACTTCGTGCTGATCCTGACCAGCCTGGACATAGGTGGCTGGTACTAGTGGGTGGAGGCATTATCGCAACACTTCCTATATCTGAAACTGGGATCATTTCTCGATTCACCCGTTATCCCTGAACATCTGTGATGAATCCATCTGTGGCAGCCCCGTTCTCTGTTAGTAAAAGATTAATTTTTGTACCTATTCTCTTGGCTTATTATCGGATAATGCAAAGGTATTTTATTCTTATTTTGTAGATGAATGTATAAAATCATATTGTAAGTCATGCCATTATTCACATTTGGCAAGTATTTTAATGACACCGATGACTTTCATGATGCTGTTTTTTTCATCAGTGTGAATTGATGTTACTGCTTGATTTGAGCTCTTCGTGTTACTTCTCGATTTTTGTGATAACTTATGCCTACCTAAGTTGGTCAGTGGTATATTTTATTTGGCTCTGTATGTAGGTTCCAGGAAAATAAAGAAAGGTAAGAGAAATCAAAAGGTTTGTATACTGTTTTTGCATCAAATACTGATTGCTGCTGACTGAAAATCTCGTCTGGCTATTCGGAATCCTCGTATACTGACTTTTGTCTTGACTATCGTTGAAAGTTTGATAATTATTTGACATTTGGAAAGCAAAGTGTTGATCCTTTGCATATGAAATAGCACAGAGTATGTTTCTTCAAATGATGGTGAAGAAATGGTCATGGTGTTGCTGATGTCATGAGATTTTGGACAGTCCTTTCAGAATTATCGACTGATGAAGTCGCTGTCTGAGAATTGTTTGTCATTTAATTAAAGACTTGTTGATTCTTTCCATATGAGATTAATATTTTACAGATTTGTTGCCGGAAAGTCGGATGTGATATTAGTATTTGATATAGTATTACTATTGAGTGGTGTGGATCAATCCTAATTTTCTAGATGAGTGAATCAATGACCACTCAGAAAAAGCATCCTAGAATTTCAATGTATTTGGCATTTTTGGTAATTGCCATAATTACTGTACTGTTGAATTTCATGGCCAACCTCTTGACCTAAATAGTGAGATGAATTCGTCCAACTTCAGAAAAACATGTCCAACCACATCTCATGATTTGAAATATAAAACGGATATGTCCTGCCCAAGCCTTCAATCCTCAGTTAGCTATCTGAACCATAAAGGACCGCAATAATCTAATTTTTGTAACCCACTTTCTCATTTTCAGATATCTTTCAGATTTTTGTGGTTGATATCTTAAGTCATAGCATCTACATTCACAGCGTGTTTGTTTATTGCTGATATAATCGTACTATATGCTGCACTATATATAATCGTACTAGGGGCCGAAACGCGAATCCTTACCTAAGTTCCTGCTGATGACCTCAATTGCACATTTTTTCAATTAGGTAATCTGTTGTAGTTGTTATTTCCTTTAACCTGTAGGGAACGCCACATGGGTCCTTTTGAGGGATCAAATTCTTTACACTTATCGTTATCTTCTACTTCATCTTCTCCTCAATCAAAGCATTCAATTTCATTCTGACGCAATTGACATGTGCAAGCAGCTGGGCGACCAGACCCGCAGATTAAGTTTTGTCAATAGATATAAGCTGTTTCCGCAATTACTACACTGCCCAACACACAGTGTGGCAGACAGGCAGGAGTTCTCGAGTAAGTCATCAATTTTTTTTCTCACTTATATTTACACAGTACTTTTTTTTCATTACCTACCATTTGAATATTTTCAACATTTACATTTGTGTTTTATTTTTTATTTTTCACATTGGTTTTACTTACTGAATAATTTGATTTGTGATTTAACTCATTATTAACTGTGTTCGCCTAAGTTTAGCCCTTGCTAATTTAATATGATCACGATGCCTTAAATACAAGATTAATGCTAGCCTTCATAAGTTCTTAAGTCTCACTGAAGAATTTTGAAGCGCCGAACGTTTGCTTTAGTCTACTCATTTGCGTCCTTGACAAATTTTACGCACTTTTAACAGAAAAAAGCTAAGCAAATATACGAACATCATACTTGTTCATGGCGTCGAAAAGAAATCGCATATTTGCGCTTCTGGGCGCTTCGAAATTAATTAGTTTTATAGGGACATGAAATCTCATATCAGCTTGAAATGATATGCTGGAACTTAAATGGACAAAATTGATGACAATCCTAGGAAGCGTATGAATATACTAAGCATTCGTAAATGTATTAACATTGAAGTGTTTGCTGGCCTTTTGTTTGATCTTGTAATGCTACGAGTAATAACTGTTGTCGCAACTGTCAGGAACTATTGGTCATGATTCATGACGTAAGACTAGATGTTAGAAATAATACCAGTTCACAAACTACATGTATATCATAATCAATCCCGTAAATATTAGTTATTTATGGATATTAATTTGTTCAGTCAATGTTTCTTCTAATAGTGATTTGTTTCATATTTTTTGGTTCATCAATCTTAGCATGCTACTATCCAAGATAAATAGAAAATTTTGAATAATTCCATGAAACCGTGTTAGTTGCTTACTGGACCTAATTAGAAGTAATTCATGCATGTCCATTCGCATGTTTGCCTTTCATTACGTCTTAATTTAACTTTGCTCAAGTTTTTGATCAAATTTGGCCACGCTTTTCATTTTGACATACGCAGAAGTGAAGGCATGACCACAAGTAATCACACTTAATTTAGCAAGTATCATTTGCATAAATTACTTGTAAAATTTCCCAACGCTGTCCTTAGAGAATTGATTATGACAATCATTTCAAGCGTAATGCTCAGGATGACCGAATGGTCAATATTTTAGGACCATATAAGTTCATATTTGTAGTCAAATTTCATCCTTTCCACAAAACCATTTTATGAAAGTCGGTATACTTGACTGAATACCATTCAATATCGAATGCTTGACTGTGTGGAACGTTATCGGACACTAAACTGTTCGGAGCACCGAATCGCGCAAACACTTAGAATGGCTTAGCAAGCTGAAGGACTGCAAAACCGGCTGCTCTGCGTTTGTTCATCATGACTTTGCCTTGCGGCTGATAATCATAATGATTGTGATAATATGGCATAATGATTATAATTCACAGCATCTTGTTCAGTCATTCTAGATATTTTAAGCTAGCTGGGTCCAGTGCGAGCCATACTGTCGAGCCCTTGTAGGTCGAAACGCAGCCTCTACGGCTGCCAAGGAATTTTTGTGCTTAAATTGTTCAAGTCTGGGGACATCTTTGTACCTAATCAGGTGGTTTGCAATAGTCAAAGAAGCAAGAAGGAAGAGCAAAAGCATGCTTATGTATGTCTTATATAATTGTTTGCCTGAAAACTTAAAGTGTACGAGTATGAGCCGTCATATCATTTACCAATTTACGTGTAACTTAAGCAAACCATTCTAAATTGGTGTGGAGTAGCTGGCCTTCTAAAGATCATTTTATGGAGCACAGTCATAGTTTGCATAATAGAAACTCCAATAGCGCTCTGAATAATCACGTTCTTTGACAGTTTGACAGTTTTGAAAAACTTTCTGACCCTTTGGATGCTCGCTTGATGGAAGCGAAGTACATTAAACGTCTCAATCGCAAATTAACGTGGACATTATACGCAAGTCAATCGCAAATGTGAACTAATCGATCTTTGGATCCTGTCACGTCATACGCAGTCCGATAGAAAATCTTCATTGGTGTGAGTGACATTTACTGCAAATACCCTTGAGGACCGGTGAACACCCGAAAAGTTGGATTGCACATGTACCTGCATACATGTTTTATTAGCATTACATGTTAAATTAGCTTTTTAATATGACGAATAATCTACAATGTAGAGAAAACTCGAATGAATTTTTATTCAAGAGATGATGTGACAACTGTTTTGGCATCCCAATTTCTGCATATTGCCGCTTCCAGCTATCCACAGTAGTTGTTCATGGAACAATGGACATGGGATCAAAGTGGAGGAGGCGGAGGTGGTTACAAAGGGGAGAAGGTTACAGAAAGAAGAAGAATGAAGAAAGCTATTTGGTCTCCAAGACTGGATCAAGACAATCGCCGCATTGATATCGATCAGACGTGGAATCGTCTTTTGTTATAAGTAGACATTCTTCTTTTCAATCACCGGATGAGTGTGATCTTCCTTTCATGCAAAATGAAAATTATTATAATTCATCACGCCTGAAGATGTGTGAATGATTAGGCGAAAAGTGCCTAGCGAGAATTGAATTTTGAATTTCTTACTATTAGACGCACGGGCGCGTATAACATTGTGAAAAGGAAATTGTGTAGCAATTCAAGAGTTGGAAAATAATTAGTGAATTCCTTACGTTGAAGCTGAAAGCATGCACATTAACAATGCAAAAACTACATTACACTTTCTACATTGCTTTCTGCCTTATTTTTCCTACTTTCCTTTGTGGTATATGCCATTAAAAGTGAAAATTAGTAGCTACCACTTGAGTACATGTGCTGGTAGCCATTGATTGATAACCAACTGAACTTAGATGATCAGCAACTTCTAACACGATTGAGTTCGGTAGATCATAATCATTTGCGAAATCTAGCCAGCATTCCGATCAGTAGTCTTTTTTATCTGGTTTGTATCGAAAAATCCTGCTAGTCTTCAGCAGAAGACAGAGATCAATGCAATTTTACAAAAGACATTTAAATTGTATCATCAGCTGTGTGATTAATGCTCGATTGTTGGCGCAGTTCGAATACAGGATTTTGGGTAAGGATACGCTCGTCTTCTGATGCCAATGATTTAATATGCATGCGTTTCATGGATGAATGACCAAAAATAGTTGGGATAGTTACAAGAAATACACATTCACATTGCATACATTCATGAGAATCACTGCTGATATTGTTCTCGACGTTTTCTTTGCATCTTTCTGACTTCACTTTTGTTACGCAAACATATATGTACTACCATGATGTCAAAAGCCATGAAATAAACATTTTGAAAACTAGTATAAAGAATGATATATCATGGTTATTTTGTCATGAAAAAGCATTGTCTAATAGCGGCCTATTGCATATACTTTCAGGTAGTCGAAGTAAGTATACTTCAACCGTTTATATCCTTCCAATGCAAAGGATACCTGATCAAGTAAATTGTAAATCTACTGATATTCATTCTTACCTCTGATTACTGCATGTGAAAATTGAATTGAAGATTATTTCATATCCTAACATTTCGCAATGAGAGTGTCTGGATTTAATTTTTACATAATTCATGAATGAGATGCAACTTTTAATGGATAGACATCAATCTCGCGAGGACATAAATTTGATGTATTTACATTCGGAGTTTACATATCATGAATTATGTAAATTAAGTGAAGCTATGTTTAGTACAACTATGAAAATAATAAACCATTTCAAACCATTTCAAACCATTAAGAATTGCACTCAAACTGATCTGTCTATCTGTGTTTGTTTATGATTTTAGAGTTCCCATATCATTGATTTCTGATTGTCAATTTTGGTAAAAGAAGCTCTGATTCTGTGATTGAATACTTTGCGAATTACGGAAGTTGTGTAAGGTAAGTCGTGATTGAATATAAAAATCAAAATTTTCATAATAAATTTTACACAGTGGAAAGCAACAATTGCTGATCCATCATCGTCTGATTAATGTGTAAATACATAACAGAGTTGGACATGGGATGGGTCGAGTCTGATTGGTTGGGCCTGTCGTATTGAATGGTGATCTACACATCTTGCAGATTCGCTCAATACGATTCATGAATTCACCGTTGTTCAATGTATCGCATTACCCAAATGCCAATGTGTATCCGTGTGTATTTTCTTTGAAGTAAATCAAAGGGGAAAATAGGAGAGGAGATTGGATGCCTTTTGTGTTGCTGTACTTACGTAATATGCATATGGACAGCGATTACGATTCGTATAGTGTAAACTCAAGTTGAAAGTAAGGGATAAATGTGTTCGAAGCACGAGTGTAATTCGATGGGAGCACCTAATACACATTTGGCATGCATTCACTTGATTAACTAAGTGAGCCATTATGGACTGCTTTCCTACAAGCTGCTGACCCTCTGCTGACCTTCAACTGTCATCCAAACCATCACGTCAGAAGAAAGCTGTCTTCGTTAACATTTGAATCCATGTACATTTATGATCTTCTATAAAAACCAATAAACCATAAACTTTACGTATTTCAAAAAAATTTGCACAACGCTACTGTCTTCTTACTTTTTTCAAATTAATAAGAATTATTATCGACATGCAATAAAACAGAAAACGCATTGCCTTTACCACACACCATTGTCATAGTCTGTAAACTCGATTGAAGATTTTATACATCATTTTAGTCATCCATAGTTTTGTATTTTCTGATGCGTAAGAAATGAATCTGTCATCACGGATAAATCTGACAGAATCATCAGTTTTTTCCTTAGAAAAATGACAAAAATCGATATTTTATGTACACGAGTCATTCGGCGCAGACGCTAAAGTTCATTCAGTACCAACACTAAAAAATTCATAATGACACTTTTCCAATGAAATAATTCTATGATCATTTGCATATAGCAAGGTCAATGTCAGACACAGAGTGATCCACAGGTCGTGTCCGGGCTTGTCAGGTCCGTTGTCCAACTCTGATAAATAATTTGCACCAAATTGAAAGGAAAGTTGACTTTCTGATTTTAGGATATTTATCTTGAATATATCATACACCACCTGATGTGGTCGTGTGTCTCCTTCGGTGTCTGTTTGGTCGGAATATTTTCTCTCGATTATTTTGTCGTTGTGTAGACCCTATTCGATATTTGTGGATTTATATATCTTCGTGATCGATTCCTCATCGCATCTTCTGTTGATGCTCATTTGCTTCATTGTGCTCGCATTACTGAAATATTTCAGTTTTACCCGGTTATATTAACCTGATACAAACCTATTCTGCAATTTCGTCATTTTCGAATTAATATACCGGGTAGATTAAGTGGAAAACTCCGGTAATAGTGTCAAGGAAAACTCAGAATTTGCGCGGTCGATTTCGAGGTTCGATTGGGCGGATGATTAATTTCCGTTGGACCCAGTGGCGGCTGAGATTCTGAACATTTTGAGATTTTGTCAAATTTAGTGACTATAGAAGTTTAGAGTTAGTCTGTCTGACGTATTTTCTATCATTTCTAGATCATTGGTTTCATTAGAAATTCGATGAATTCAATTAAAATTGAAGCTGTTAAACACTTAGCCTATTTAAACATCAAAGTTATTTCTATCCTATTAATTAATGCCATACTGCTGACATTAGTCGACGCATGTCACACACTCTATCCCAGTCTTAATAGCCACAATAGTAGATGTCTAAGAGCTTAGCATTACACATTAGAACACTGAAAAAGTCGTTAACAAGGGACAAAGAGTCTTGAGTATCCATTATTAAGAATCTACTGCAAATCTGCACCGAAGTACTACTCTTCACTTTACATCAGAGTCACACCATTGTAGCAGCCTTACCGGCGCAACATATCTGGTACCTTCAATCCGCCTTTTGTGTTCTCGAGTTCGTGGCTATTAAGACTGGGATAGAGTGCGAGACATGCGTCCACTAATGTTTGGTCGATACCTGTTATTTGCATTTCCCGATTCTTTTGATTTTTATCAACACTATTTTATGGAACATGGCAGCAGGCATTTACCGTTTCTTCCTTCAATCTTGTAATAAGCCTTATTTTGCATCAATAAATTCAAACCTTCAAACTAGTTAACAATTAAGCATTAGCAAATTTTAGGATATATCAGATTCCAATTCTTCCTAGGTACACAGCGTGCATATTAAATGCAAATGAGGCATTAATATTCTTATCAATAACTTCACAAGCTTTCAATGCGGAGATATGATATCAAAGGGTCCTCCTTATGCTCGACAACACAACATGCATGATTCGTATAGATCCTGTGCTATACGAACATGTTTAATGTTGGTGCATTGAATGATGCATTCCTGCGATTTGTGGGAATTCCCACAGGAATCCCATAAAGATTTACTGTGATGTGGAAATGAAAAAGTTGCGTCACACGGCAACTCCGTCTTATCCTATCTATACATGATCTCAGGTGCGAGCACCCGCGCAGAGGTCACACTTCTATTCAGTTCAATTATCTCAAATATTGAACGAGTGATAGGAAAATAGCCTAATTTTTCCTGCGTCAAGCAAATTTCATTGAGCAGTCACTTAATAAAAAAATAGCTCTATTCCTGGTCATTCAGAAATTGTGCTACAGATTCCGTTCCACCTCGAAAGCATTCACAATTTTTTTATCAACACCAGACATAGCTCTAGACTAGACCAGACTTCCTACCATGAAATTTTCTTTTCCATGTCTGAAATACGATAAAGCAGAAACAATCTGACGTAGGATAATTCTTGAATGACTCGATGTAGCGAATATTAGGATACAGAAATACAATGCAATTAACCCTAAATAAAACCTTAGCCTTTCAGCCATTTGATCAAGGCAATGGTACAAGTAACGTCTTTATTTCATGCTCTAACTTATGCAATTATATTTTGTCTTTTTACGCCCTAACAGCTATTTTCGTTGTGCGCTTTTTAAATATGTGATTTATAAGCAATGTCTACTTTAATATGTAATAGATATATCAAAATGTAATGTTATAAAGATGCTTCATCATTCCGTGTCATAATCTTGCCTGCTGTTACCATTGAAACACGAGATTGAACATTTCAGAGATTATTCTCGATCGTGATGCCAATAGGAAAATGTCAGCGTTTGAGCAGCAGTGCAAGGAACAGATTATGAGCGTGGTGGACGCAAGTGAATCTATTGGGTAAGATATACGAGAACAAGAGCTAGAAGCCAGTCTTCATAAGTCTTGTTATGTTCCAAAACTAATTGCAATTGTCGAATTGAAGTACTAGCGCATCCTCATATTGCATTCTATAAATAATTTCAATCCATCCGTTTTCACATGATAGCGGATGTATGAGGATTGCTTGGACGGTTTTTTAATGTTTTCTTCGAGTGTGATAAGGTGTTTGTGTAAAATCATCCGAAAATAGTTTTTCATGGTTTGAAAATTTGACTTGATTTGATCATCTGACCATATGTGATAGCTTTTAAAATCTCCACCAGTGATTGCCAATACATTGAAACTCCGACACACCTCACGTTTTATTGCAAAATGCAAGTTTATAAGTTTCAGTTAGCTTAACATTCTTCACTTCAGAGAAAGCGGGGTTCACGATCCGGAAGTATTGATGAAAATCATAGCTATAAGTCGGGTCAAATTCGATGAGAATTGGGAAGATGACAGCGGTGATGAACAGTAAGTTTTCATTTGTTTTCGCTATTAGACATCAGCTCAGTCATATTCATTTTCAGTCAACACTCACAGAATGCTGTGGTTGTACTAGGTACTCAATATGTTAACTTGAAATATAGAGAAGTTTGAAACTTAGCCACCATGCTCAACTTGTGTAATTGTGTATGATTCAGGGTTAAATCCGAGTCCATGGACCCGAACTGGAAATTTCTATTTCACTTTTTTGTAGCTCCAATATTACATGGCCGCTGGCACATGTAAAATTATTGTTTCAACTGTTATGAGGAATCTGGAGATTTGGAGATTTAATTGTATCCATGAACTAGCTAATGTACTATTAATGTACATGACACTAGCTAATGTCATTATCTCAAAAAGAACTTGCGTTGAAATTGTATCACTTTCAGCATATTACTCGACCCACTGACTGAACCGTATAGCGTTCACTGTAGGAATTAGCTATCTTTTATCTTAGAACGATTGAGAAACCATGATGCTGATTATTACTGTATATCATCTTCTAGTTTTACCTTTTGGTAATCATGCAGTGCCTTGGTAGGCTATAGTTACATGTAGGTCTGATGGTCTATGACGTATGCCTTTATTATGCTACAAGTAAACCAGGCTATAGACTTAGGCGGCTCGGCCTATAGCTTAGTTGACGTTTATAGGCATGCAGGGTACGTCGTGCGACTAGACTTACATGTAGCTATGTAGTCAATCAAGTCCCTGCATGGTTACCAAATGGGAAAACTAAAAGATGATATACGGTAATAATCAGTAATGATATATGGTAATACGATGATGTCGGCGACTCCGTTGTTTGTCGGAGACGATGTATTTAAAAGAATGTACCAATCAAGGAGATCCCTTAGCCATGGCTATGTACGGGATAGCCGCTCTTCCTTTGATTCACAAGCTTAAGGAAATGAACACTGACATCCTTCAAAAATGGTATGCGGATGATGCGTCAGCAGTTGGAAAGCTGAACAGCTTGAAACATTATTGGAATAACATCTAGGATTTCGGGAACGGATATGACTACTTTCTCAATGATGCTAAATGGCACTTAGTTGTCAAAGAAGAATGCAAACAGATGGCTGCAGACATATTCCATGACACAGAAGTTAAAATTGTTGCTGGTCACACGGTTTTGGGATCGGTAATTGAATCCGACGGGGTGCATGATGAAATGCTAGCCAATAAATTGAGAAAACTTTATTAAATGATTGAGAGACTCTCAGGTTTTGCAATCAGTGCTCCTCAACCAGCGTATTGTGGTTTTGTTCGCGGATTACTCCCAAAGTTTAGCTACCTTGCAAGAACAAGACGAACATTTGCCTCTAAAGTGATGCTACTTGACGACCAGATTTCACGAAATCTCATTCCAGCTATCGCAGGAAAAGAGCCACTTGGTGAAATTGAACGTGATCTACTTGCACTCCCAGTAAGAGAGGGAAGTCTTGACCTCAGAAAGTTAAGTGACCTGGAATCTGCGCATGAAAATTCAGTCCGACTTAGTTCTCCTCTGCAACAAAATGATATACCCGAAGTAAATGGACAGCAACTTGAAATCAGGTCATCGCTGAGATTAGAAAACAGGAAAAGCAAGCAGAAATCGCTAAAGAAGTGCACAGCAGACTCAATGCGAAACAAAAATATCTCAGAACTATATCTCGCGAAACTGTTGCGTCATCGTGGTTATATCGAGCTCTATCGGCAAAACTACTTTCAGGGATGCGCCATGCTTGAGATATGGATGGCAGCCATCACAATTACCAACACGATGCGTTTGCGGAAAGTCATTCAGTCCTGCTCATGCTCTCTCATGTCACGTCGGTGGTTTTATCAACCTGCGACACAATGTTCTTCGTGATTTGTTTGCTAATCTTTTGTCGGATGTAACACCCAATGTGGCTACTGGACCACTTCTACAGCCAATCACGGAAGAGGCGTTCGAATATCGAACTACTGTAGTAGGGGATGAAGCACGTTTGGACGTCTGTGCTAGTGGCCTTTAACGATAATCGCTTCCATTAGACATTCATGAATATCAGAGTTTTCTGTTCACATAGTGCCTCAGCGCCCAAGCATCCATCAATCCCTTCACGAAAAGGAAAAGTGTCGGCAATATGAAGAAAGGGTGCGAGACGTGGAGCATGCCAGCTTTCTCCCAATGGTTTTTTCTCATCTGGTGGATGTAGGCCCGCAGCGAGAAAGGCGACAGCACAGAATAACAACAGATTAGTAGCAATTTTCAAAGAATAGCACATTTCCATTCTTTGAAAAAGAAAACCGCCTATGCCGATGAAGTGGCATTCATATCAAGCAGCATTGATTTTCCCGCTCTAAATGTTTGTATTAATGACGAGTTGATTAATGAAGTTGACTCTTTGATGATTTTGGGTGTACATTTTTCTTCCGATCTCCGATGGGACAATCAATTTAAGCATCTCTATAACAAATGCTGCCGTGCCATGTCCTTTTGTGAAGCGTTTACGTGGTAATGGCAATAATGGAGATGTCATTTTGAAGGCCTTTGTGAGTCTTGTTTTGTGTCACATTACATTCTGTTGGCCGGTCATCTGCGACTTAAATGCTAATTATTTTAGAAAATTTGAACAACTGTATCGTCTTGCGATCCGCTGGGCCAATGTTAGTCGTAAGCCTTCTCTTCGTCTTGTTCTTGATAAATGTTGTATTAAATTGATCAAGAAGATCAGTAATAATGTCAGTTTACACCCACTGTCTGAATTCTTTTCCTTGAGAGAAACATCACACAATGTTCGTCATGCCAGAGTTCTTTTGCCTATGAAGCGATCGTCTGCCCTGTATAATAGATCGTTTGTTAAATTTTCTGTATATTCATGAATGCAAATTGTGCCATCTTGTCATACCGCTATTTGACAACAATAAAGCATTATTATTATTATTATTATTATTATTATAAAAACACGCATCAGCTTCGCTTTAGTGCAGACCATGGAGATGTGCTTCAGGGGATATCTCTTACGGCGAGGACAACCAGCCAACAACACATCAGCGGTCCCTGGCATGGTGGTCAGCGCCGAGGCAAGAGGAGACTTTTTTTTGAATTCTTGACTTTCACTTGTGACGTATTTATCATACTTTTTAGTGTGTTTTAAACGATGATAATACTTTTGTTATGTATTCAATTTAAGTAAATTAGTTTAAGGAAAAAATATACAGCAATTATCTGCATCATGATTTCTAAATCTAGGCCTAGTTAATAATGGGTAATCTGCATGTTGCAGCGGTATAACAAATACTAAATTAATTAATTATAATTAATTTATTATATATGTTTAAAGTATATTAAGTAATAATAAAATAATTAGTATTAATTAATTAATTAATTAAAACTAATTAAAACAATACTAAACAAATAGTGTAAAAAATGTCTTGACCGTGTATTATTAAAGAATTAGAAAATCTGGGAATAAGCCAAGTGTTTGTTTTGATAGAAAATACAAAACATTGAAAAATTATTACAAACTCCGATACGTATTTCATTGACCACCGGACAATATCATCAGGGAGTATAAAAAAGATGATGACTTCATAGTTTTAACTTAGTACAAATTTCAAAATGATATTGAGAAGGGCCTACAGATTGCATCTAGCAAAATAAGAAATCTCTAGTCTTCCATCTCAGCCCGGCTGTTTAACTTATGCTTCTTATCTATATAAACAGTTTCACGGAGTCTGAGTCTTGCCTTATCATTGTCCCGGTCAATTATATCAACTTTGACATTGCATGTGTTACTATCGCATTGTTGAAGGTGTCTATGTACAGATGAGCGATTGATGATCAGATGCTCTTTAACCGGCATATTATGTAGTTGTCTTATTGAGTTTTCATTGTAAAATTTTTTATTCTATGCATAGATATAAGAAATGATGGCCATTAGAATTTCTATGGTCATGTAGAAATCTCTTGCTCACTGGATTTGTCAATCCGAACTTGTGATATTTGAAATTTGATTCAAGAATCATAATAAAGGCTGCTACTCAAACAAACAGGCAGAGAGCGCTAAAACAGGTTATCATGAAGCGATCAGCCAGCGAAATTATTGAAAACTTAACTCCACGTGCAAGTGCTAAGCGCTACAATAATGCGTGGGATTCTTTCATCAGATTTTCCGAGAAAGAAGATAAACCAACAGAAAGTGACTTCATCGAATACTTCGACTACTTACAGCGTGAGAAAAAATATGCTCCAACCAGTTTGTGGACATTTTATTCAATGATTAACAACAAATTTCAAGGTTAATATGGAGAAAAGCTTCAGAAGTTTCCACGTTTAACATTATTACTGAAATCGTTTGAAGCAGGTCATCAAAGAAAAACATCAACATTCTTTACAAAAGAAGAAATGAATATATGAAAGAAGAGATGAATATATATGTTTGCATTATTAAAAGTATTTTTCTATGACTAAAAAGGTGTTTAACAAGACTTCACTATTTTAATAAATGGGTACAACGGGATTAAATTAAGACTACTAAGATAATAACAAAAACACAACGACACAAATCGTATAACTTGTTTTTTCTCCATGAACTGTAAAGTGGTCTCCATGAACTGTAAAGTTGTCCATGACCTGTAAAGTGCTACTTTACAGCAACACTCTATGAATAGCAAAATGGGGATGTCTATGTATGCATAGAATAATAATTATTTACACGAAATTGGTAAAGCGTCATTTTACAATACGAGATAAACTTTCTATGACGAGAGAGCGCAGCGATCATTTCATAAATTAATGATAATCATAATGTAAAATATTTTCATTTTATACACGTAGTGTAGCAGAAAAGGACACTTTGGAAAGATAAGAACGAAAACATTTATCTATTCTTCCTAGTGATAAAGGAAGTGAATTCAGCGTGATAAGCAAATGTGACTACACAAACGCCGTCTTCAAGCACCTTTCTGATGCGACAACGTACAGCCCAATATCACACATTTCTCCCAAAACTATTGAGAAAAGACCTATCAATACATAGAATTCAGTTGTACAAGAAAATAATCTATCAAGCTATATTTCACAAACTTTTGAAACCAATAACTCTGATATTCCACAGTACTATCAACTTATCAAATCACACAAACAAGGAAGCGAGTTGAAAGTGAGACCCGTTGCATCTAACTGTAGTGACCCTACCAAGAAACTCATGGCTTTTATCCACACTCTTGACTCCTCTGCTGGAATTGACACCTACTCACTTGAAAGATAGCTTTCAACTAATAAACGCAATAAAAGATCACGAAAGCATGATAAAATTCCCATGCAGCTATGTTCACGTCAATCCTAGACAATATCTCATCGGACGTTAGCATCTTTATGTGTGTTTTGATGTATAACTTCACGTACGTGAAATGACAACGCGTAGCTCTAGTTGCAACCTTGCCTTTCAGCTTTGTTCATTCACAATAAATTTATCAATCGAAAAAGCGTGTGCTTATTTATGAACAAAGCATGCAATTATTGCAATAAACACCAAATTTTTGAGACCGTCAAATACGGCTTCCTTTCCGCTGCTTCCTTTCCGCCATCTGCTAAAACCCAACACACCCTTCCAATGGAGCGATGAACTGAATCTGCTGTTCGAGGAGTCAAAGGCCATTATCCTGCGTGAAATTTAAGGTGTACGTATCTTCGACAAAAGCAAACCTACTTGCTTAGCCACCGATTGGTCGAAATCAGGCATCGGCTTCTGGCTCCTTCAAAAGCACTGCTCCTGTGACCGTACTACGCCCTTCTGTTGCCCAGTTGGTTGGAAGACGACTCTAGTGGGCAGTCGATTCAATCACAGCGCTGAATCCCGATATGCCCCGATCGAAGGCGAGGCACTCGCTGTTGCAGATGCCCTCGAGAAAACGCGTTTTTTTCGTCCTTGGTTGCCACCACCTCACTATCGCCGTTGACCACAAGCCACTCCTCAAAGTTTTTGGCGACCGCTCTCTAGACGATATCCCTAACAACCGACTTAGGAACCTGAAGGAAAAGACCCTTCGCTACAGATTTACAATGGTCCACATACCTGGTGTGAAGCACAAAGCCGCTGACACCCTCTCTCGCTTCCCATCTGGCCCCACTGAACCGGAACTCATGCCGCTACCAGACGACGTGGCATACAGCAACGAATCGCACCTCTTTCCATTCACGTCCCTCATTCACTCTGAAGAACATTCACCGTCAATCTCCGACGACGATCTCGTCTTCGCCGCCGCATCAGCCCTTGACTCGTTGCAACCTAACGCTATCACTTGGAATAAGGTCCGACTAGCAACCACCAGCGATCCAGACATGCAACAACTTCTACGCTTGATTGAAGATGGTTTCCCCGAACCTTACAATGCTTTACCGCCAGCTGTATGTGAATTCCACCGTTTCAAGCATCACCTTTCCTCTGTCGACGGTCTCATCCTCTATAAGGATCGCATAGTGATACCAAAATCGCTCCAACAAAATGTCCTCTCAACGCTTCACTCTGCTCACCAAGGAGTCACTTCTATGTTAGCCCGCGCAGACTCCACCGTGTTCTGGCCTGGCATCACAACAGACGTCAGCGCACAACGGAACCACTGCAGCGACTGAAAATCGCAACGCTCCTTCTCAGCCTAGCGCCCCACCTACTGAATTGATGTTACCGTCGTACCCCTTCCAATGTATATGCGCAGACTACTTCAAATATAAGGGACACAACTACCTCGTCATAGTCGACCGATATTCCAACTGGCTCATCATTGAACGTGCACACAACGGTACTCAAGGCCTTATAACCAGTCTACGCAGAATTTTCGTCACATATGGTATCCCTGATGAATGTGCATCCGACGGCGGTCCTGAATTCACCTCGTCATCCGCATCCACGTTCCTCAAAAATTGGGGTGTACACCATCGTCTGTCATCTGTCGCGCACCCACACTCCAACACAAGAACGGAAATTGGTGTCAAAACGGCGAAGCGTCTCATTGCTTCCAACACGGGCCCTAATGGCGAACTAGACACGGATACATTTCAGAGAGCCGTCCTACAGTATCGCAACACTCCGGATCCCGACACTAAATTATCCCCAGCCATGTGCCTATTTGGTCGACCGATTAAAGACTTCATCCCCATCCTGCCAGGACGATATCAACCTCACCCAACTTGGATTGACATCCTCAATGCTCGCGAAGAAGCATTACGAAACCGACACCAAAAAGCGCTGGAACTTCTAAGCGAACACACAAAACGTCTGCCACCCTTAGCTGTCGGAGATCACGTACGCCTTCAGAACCAGACTGGCCCACATCCGACAAAATGGGACCGCACTGGAAAGATAATTGAGGTGAGGCAGTTTGACCAATATGTAGTCCGGGGGATGGCTCTGGACGCATAACGCTCCGCAATCGCAAATTCTTAAGGAAGTATCAACCAGCTCATCCTCCGACACCGACACGCCGTATTACCGATGATTTGAAGTTCCTTCCAACATTGAACTTCGACCCCGAACTCAGAATCCTCAAGCCAGCATCTACTATACCGCCATCTAACACAGCTCCGCCAACACCAGACCACTCAATCTCCGAAGGAGCCAACGATCTTCCTGCATCCACGAGCCCTGAACGAGAAACCTCAATGATAGGGAACAAACTGGATCGTCAACAAACCGTGAACAATCCGCACACTCCACCTCCTGCTGGTCCCGCCAATGCATCCCGCCCGAAACCTCCACTTGCCCTCCGTCGTCTGATGGACTACAACCCCCCTGGCCGAAGGTAGTAGTGCTTAACATTTTAAACGTCTTAAACGAACGCCATGTATTCTCCGACCGACCCGTTTAGACTGGGGAGGAGGTAGACAATATCTCATCGGACTTGTTAGCATCTTTATGTGTGTTTTGATGTATAACTTCACGTACGTGAAATGACAACGCGTAGCTCTAGTTGCAACCTTGCCTTTCAGCTTTGTTCATTCACAATAAATTTATCAATCGAAAAAGCGTGTGCTTATTTAAATCCCAATAGAAGACGCGATAATGGCTGCAATTAATTTCTTACAAGTGAATAACATTCCATTTCTCAGAGGGATCTCTATTTGCCAATTATAAACTCTTTTGCAAGTTATCTTGAATAATGCTCTTCTTCTATTTATGGACCGCATCTTTAAGCAAGATAGAGGCCTTCCGTTGGGATCATTATCTTTATAATATGAAGTCATCATCTTCTTACACTCCCTGATGGTCAATGAAATTCGTATCGGAGATTAACATAGTTTGGCTAATTTGTACGTGTTTTATATTTTCTATTAAAATAAACACTAAGTCTATTGCCAGAGTTTCTAATTCTTCTAAACAAGTAGCTCTGCGGCATATCTACGTTTTTAGGCCCTAGGCCTATAGTCTAACTACCGATGCACCAGGGCTTATCGCTTACAGACACGCATTAAAATTACTAACCTAATGCCTAGGCTATCACTATCGGTCGGCCCTGTAACTTGTAGGCATATTAAAGGTATTTAATCTTGTGAATAGGTTATCATACAAGCCTAAATATAGTCCCAGATGTAAAGCGATGTTTGCGGAACGCGGATCCGCCCTTTGAATGGACATAGGCCTACTGTTTTTTTAGTTATGGCAATATGGAAAAAATTCCGGGTCCTACGGGTCCAGGTTTTCCCGGGTCCGGATCGCGGACCCGGATTCAACCCTGACATGATTATCAAATCAGAACGTAAAACTATGAAAATTCCACCTCCGCAGCGTATTAAATTCATTCTAAACCTAAAGGGAAGACTGAGAGCCTTATTACAAAGTTCTGAAATCATTCTGTCATAATTAAGTACAAAATACAATACCATTTTCAACGGCACGGCCAGTGTTAAGCTTTCTGCGTAAAAGAAAATTTTTTTTATTGTAAGTTACTAGCTTATAACCCCGATCAGTTGGAAATTTAGTTATGTTAATAACTATTCAAGTTATGCATAAAATGTTGCACATAATTTAATGATTGGAAGTTAGACTTCTAGTGTTTCATTTCTATTGAGTTCAGTTGCCAAGCTTTTCTTTCCAATAAATTTGACCATGATCACGAAAAATAGTATGCTTATCAAAGCACTAGACTTGCATGAACATGCACCTTATGATTATCGAAAACGGATGCCTCTGCACAGACCTTGCATGCAGTAATGATAATGATCACAATCTGAGGAAAGAAGTCCGATATCGTCGATATCGTTGCTGCTGATAAAGAAAAGAAGATGAACATTTATTATATATATATATATATATATATATATATATATATATATATATATATATATATATATATATATATATATAATTTCGTGGAATTCAATCAGTTTCCGTCAAAGTGCTCAACTGTGAAAGGAGCAACGTATACCCTAAGTTAGGAGGGAAAACTCAGAACTCGGTACTCAGAGTTTCATGTTAACACAATCATCAGCCAAAGCTAAGGAACGAATTTTACAAAGTTAAAATATTGAAGTAAATATGTAGTCGGAGTAACCGTGACCTTTACAATTTAAAGAAATATACACAGTTACAATAGAAGAATATGCATTCGGTGTTTATCGTGACCTTTGCAAAGCAGGACATAAAGAATGTTAATGTCTTGATAGCAAATACTTATTTCGGTGCCTGCATTTGGAGACAAGTTCATTCCGCTTGTTGAGTAGGTTATCACCGTCATCGTCCAAAATAAAAAACTTCTCGCTGAGACAGAGGTCGCACCTTTTCGTTACTTGGTTGAAGGGTTTGCAGAATTTTTTGATCCTCCACTTTACTATTGGGCTGGAACCTACTTCATTCAGCCTCCAATATTCCTTAGACAGTTCAGTTTCATGCTTGTATTTTTCATGGGAAAACGACTTCTTGTGATTAGCGTATCTGAGCTTGAATGAACTTTCGCAAATACCCAGATATCTTCTATTCTGACCATTACTAGTAATTTGGGCCTCATACACAATGTTGCTTGCCAGACATTTATTTTGCAAAGGGCATTTTTCTTTGTTCATGCAATTGCATTCCCTCCGATTTTTGTTATTCTCTTCTTTGCTCAATATTCTCCGGTTATGGGCGTTTATGATTGATTTGATGTTGGGCATGCAGCTATAGCTCACTTTGAGGGTGTTTCTATTAAAGATCCTTTGAAATCTGGTGCCATCTCTGAAGTGTTTGTCAACGAGTTCCAAAAAGCGTTGACCCACGTTTGTTGCCACGGTTCTGCTCTAAGGTGGATTGAACCAAATTATCTGCCTTGTTCGCTTCCGCTTCTCACTTGGCTCACTACTTTGCTGTTTGAATTCAAATTTGCGAGTGTAGCCATGCTTCCGCAGGACCCCCTCGTAATAGTGAGCAGACTCACTGAAGGCAGTTTCATCAGATGACAATTCGCTGATTCGCCTCTCAATCATTTCTGGCAATTGTTTAGTGATACTACCAGGGTGGTTGGATTTTGAGTTGATGTATTGAGTCTCATGATCCTGTTTTCTGTAAGGCTTGTAGGATCCGTCACAAAGATTGAAAGTGACATCAAGATAGTTCACAATCTTTAAATTACATTGAATCTCCAGGTGAAGGCCATATCGCTTGAATATCTCGTGAAATTTCTTCCTGATCAGATCTCCTTGACGCCCTGTAACATTTTTGAAGTAGGCCAAGCCATCATCACGGTACAGGCCAATGAAGTCATTGTTGAACTCTTTCGACAAAATGTTCAACAGGTATATGCCCACCAACTCGCACAGCTCGGCACCATCGTAAGCTCAAAATTCTCGTTCTCGCGTTTTCTCCATGGCTCGCCATCTTTGAAGAGTAGCCACTATATATATATATATATATGTGATACGAAACATAAACCTACGGAGAAGCAAAACTCAAGATTAACTTAAACGCCAATCGATTTCTGCCGTCTACGACGGCTTCTCAAGGCAAACTGATGTATTATAACCAAATACAAAATATTGAAATCAATGATATCAAAGCTAACGAAGACGTACATAGTATATAGTGTGGTAAAAATAAAAAGACTAAATTACATAGAATTCAAAGTAGGACAAGATAAGTTGATGAAATATCTTTCTTTCATCTCTCGATCTATGCGAGTGGATGTTGGTGGCAGCTGAAAGAAAGGTGCAGCAGTAGACCTCCCTTCTCCACACGTTGAAATATGATGGCTCACTTTCAACTTAGCATATTGGCGGTTGTTGACGTGCTGTCGGTGGAGGGTTATACGGTTGCGGAATGAGTTACCCGTTTGGCCTATATAAAATTGATCACATTTCGTGCAGGCTAACTTATAGATCACATTCGAAGATCGGCAGTCCATATTACTTCTTATATTGACAGATGTCGCATTAAAAGTTATTTGTTTACCCGTAGTCAGTATAGTGCAACACTTGCAGCGGGGTTCTTCGCAACGTCGAATTCCGTAAATTGTTTTTCGATTGTTCTTCGATAGTATTGATGAAAGATTCGCCGGCTGACTATTTACTTTCATTATATTCATATTCGTGAAAGGCTGTAATACATTGATTGCACTCGACACTGGACGTACTATCTTTTCAAATATCCGGGCATTGTTAATATTGTGTTCTTGAATAAATGGTATCATTTTCTTATGTTGTTTTGGTTTTACGATGTTGTTTTCCGCTCGTTTAACAGCATCATCAATTAACTGAATTGGATACTTTAATGCGAGTAATCTGGTTTTCAGTTCTTTATAACGAAGCAATCTTGTATTCTTGTCAGAGACAATCGTTTTTATTCTACGGGCAAGGTTGTAGGGTATATTTTTCAAAGTATGACGTGGATGAGCGGAATCAAACGGCACATAGCACATTGTATCCGTCTCTTTTCTGAAAATGTCAGTACTAATTCGTAGAGAGACAGGATTGATCGTGACAGAAACATCAAGAAAGTCCATTTTGTGGATATTCATGCTCATTGTAAATCTAATAGCAGGATCTAAATTATTCAGTAACTCATAGAATTCCATGTAATTCCCATAATCTGAATCCCAGATAAGCCAGCAATCATCCAAGTATCTTGTCCACGAATCAATTATAGCAACCGCATTGTAGGGGAACAATTCCGTGACCTTAGCACATAAAGTTTCTTCTAGGAATGCCATTACCAAGGTGGCGTAGGTTGGAGCCACCTTGGTGCCCATCGCTGTGCCAGATAGCTGCAGGTATACTTCATCCTCGAAAGAGAAATAATTATTTTTCAGTATGAAATTCATAGCCTCTATAATGAATGAGGCATTAATTCGATTAGGTAAGGAATCTGCACATTTATGAAGCCAGAACTGTAATGACCGCAGACCCAACTCATGGGGGATCGATGTGTATAAAGAAACGACGTCGAAGGTAAGCATGAGAGAATTCTTTTTAACTGATTTTGGCAAGCATTGGATGAAATATATACATATAAAATATAAAGGGTGGGTTTCTACGGCATCTGATTTTGCAGGTTAACGTTGTTTAAATGCTAGAATGACGTGGTTGACTTCACATATGAGTTTCTACGTTTGTTTTACGGACGACAACGTGATCGAGATTTTCGTCAAAATTTAGACAATGTCTCCCACCCTGTTTTAAGCTGTAGTTAGGGTTATTGACTTGATTGGTTGACAACTTAGGAAAATTCTCGTCATTTGTACTTCACTTTCACGTCTGCTGTCGCTGTGAATGTGATGGATTCATCCGATGATTACTACGAAACGTACGACGAACAACTTGCAAGACAACACATTTTTCGAAGCTTGCGCGATCATTTAAATCCAGTCTCAAAATTCAGTGATCGAAATTTCCGTTTCCGATTCCGAAGGGGTAAAGAACAATTTCTTCAGTTGCGACAAATGCTTTCTTCTAGAAAAAATTTGGCAAATCCCTTAACGGTAGTTAATTGGTGGTTAATAGTTAATTAGTGGCCTTGGATTGTTACGCTACTGGGTCCTACCAAATGTGTGTCGGCGATCATTATGGACTTCATAAAAGTACGGTGTATAGAATATTACAGGGAATAAGCCGAGATATTGCAAGCTTGCGATCACAATTTGTATTCTTTCCTAAAGACGAAGAAAAAATGGCGATCAGCGAGGGACTCAGAAAGCTGTCTAAGATGAATAACATAATCGGTGCGATCGACTGCACTCATGTTAAAATTCAATCACCGGGTGGCCGAAATGAAACTGCATTTGTAAATCGCAAAGGATATTATTCATTAAATGTTCAGGTTGTTGGCGATACCGAATATCGCATTCGCAACATTGTTGCTGGCTGGCCAGGTGCGACACATGACTCTAAAATCTTCAATGAGTCGTCCTTAAAATCAAAACTGGAAAATGGATCTATCTCAGGAATTTTACTGGGAGACGGAGGATATGCAGCCAAGACATATATGTTGACTCCTGTAACGAATCCATCCTCACACGAAGAAGAGCAGTACAATTATTTTCACAGCGTAGCTAGAAATGTGATTGAACGGTTATTCGGTATTTGGAAGCGGCGATTTTCTATTTTGGGACCAGATTCCCGAATCCGCGTTAAGATCGATGCAGCAATGAACATCATTGTTGCATGTGCAGTTATTCATAACTTTACTTTAAACCACAGTTCTACTTTCGTGGATGAACCTCACACGAGTAGGCCTACCTAGACACAGATAGGGGTTCCTTCAATACTGGAACCGCCTCAAACACCACTGAGGGAAATGCATTTCCCAGGAGCATCATTATTTCTCATTTTAGAAGATGAATGCCTATGTCATCCAGTGGTATAAGAGTTTCACATACATGTACATTTCGCGTTTCTGCAGTTTATTTTCATATTAATGTTAATACGTTAAGTATGTATTAGTGCTCAATGAACACATTGTGAATGATGAAAAAGATTATATTCCATGAAACATGATTGTATTTTTTATTTTATGGCTCAAAATCCACAAATCCTAATCATAGGAAGAGTTCGCATGATTCAGATTATGAAGTATTTTGACGATATCCATCTCACATGCATCAGAAGTTGTTACCCTCATGGCTGACAGCATTTCATGCTCAATGATGGCATTCTTTATTTTCCAGTCTAGGAGCTCTAGACGCTTCGTGTGCTCCACTAAGATGCACTTGTCCCTCAAACTTGGATTTCTTTTTCCTTCTGAAATAGAAAAATATATATGCTACAACTTAAAATTGGATATACTACATGTAGGGAAATACTATTTGGAGGATTATTAAATCAACGGGTAAACTAATAATAACTGAACACTCAATATACTATATATAAATGGTATTTAGCCTACAATTCCTGTCTCTTCGATTTGTGTTTTCCATCCAGAACCGTTCGTTTCCGTTCGTCTGACCCGTCATGGATGACGAGTTTTTTAAAAATAATCTAAGATAATAATCGACGATCGTGATGAAGCTTGGCTACAAAGGAAAATGCTGATTTACACTGGTGCCATGCTACTTTTACTGCTCTTTGCAATGAAATTATAATTAGATTGCATGCAGCATCGATATATTAAAAAATGTATGACCGAAGAAGGCAGTTTAGTCATACAAAGCTTCTTGTAAAACAAAACTTAGGTAGGGCCTATGGCCTATGCACTAGACATCGTAAGTTCTGATTTTAAGCTTTATACACTCGAATAACAAACTCGTAGTTGGTAAGGCCAACAGTATCTAAAGTACGAAAAAAGGCTAAAAATATGAAGATTACAGTCAAGACTTCAAAAACATCAAGACAGTTACTAATGAGTTCAATGTTCAATCATAGGCCTACTGGAAGTCTAAAGTAACCAGCAAAATATGAGATGTACACTGTACATGTAGAGAGAGCTATTCCCAGAAAACGGCGATCTTCATTAACCAGAATCTGAATTATCCAAGTCCAAAATGTTGAGCTTTGACCATACTCGTATTTCCAAGTTTCAAAGCCTCGTTTGCATATTTAATAATTTATTCACAAGCTTATTTATACTCGTTTATAGAAACCAAGACAAGTCAGCAAAAAATTCACACTAACGTCTCAGAACTGATGATATGATTCCTAATATGGCACACTCAAGAGCCTTATTGCACCAAGTTTGTTATGATAGGTATGTAATTAGGTACATGCACCATAAATGCTCGCCTATAAGTTCCCCTAAAAACCGAGTCCATGTCCAAAATCATTGACTCGCGCATAAGGCGCCCCCCTAAATATCGAATCCAAACAGTAACTTAACACCGGTGGCGTCGCCAGGGGGGAGGCGAAGGTGCGGGCGCCCCCTTCGACATCAGCAGTAAAAGATTTCCATGTGATGGAAATAATTTACATGAGTTCTGAGCCTTGTAAATTTAGACTTTTAACTTTGATGAGCTAAAAAGTCGCTGCATTCGTAATAATTCGATATACGAATATAACAAAACTTATTCAATAATATGTCAAACGTGAATAAGGCACCTTAGGTATAAGTCACCTTCATGTAGTAAATGCAACACATAGTGGCTTTTTAGTCACACAAAAATTACGTATAACTATGCAACGAAATTATGTTAATTGATTTGTCTGATAGATAGATGGATGTCCGAATAGATGGACAGATGATGGCCAAAAATTTGGCGGTCCGCCTAGGGTTTTCTAGACCGTCCCTGCCTTCGAAAAATCCTGGCGACGCTCCTGCTTAACACGGCTTTATTCGACATAAACGCAGCTGGATACACCTAGGACAAACGTACATAGAGTAGGTGTAGCATATGGCTAAGGGAATAGGCATGTAATCACGATAGGTTTTACAGCAAGATCACGCTGCTACTCAAGAGCAGAATTTGCTGCCTGTCGTAAGAGATCTAGGCGGCGTGCTAGTAATGACCCGCTTATAAGTCACCCCAAGTTTTTCTCTCGTTTTCGTCGTTGAATTTGAGACCTAGGCTATACGCGAGTGTGTGTGGTAAACATGTAAAAACATATTTATGTTCAAGTAAAAACATACCATGGATAACTTACTCTCAACTGATGAATCGCCAGCATTAGGGGTCACCGCAGTCCTTGAATCCGCCGCCGTCTGTGAATCCAAGGCTTCAATAGGAACTACTTCACTGAATGAATCCATTGCCTTAGAAGGACTTGTTGTCATCGATGAATCGTCGTCAAACGGAATACGGAGTTCAAATGCTATGTTCGGACACATTTCGATTAGAGCTTGAGACTGTTTTGATGGCTCAGGAGGTGGTGGTCCGCCTCCAGTTTTCTTTAATGACTTCTTGTGTATTGAGTGTTCTTTCTTTGCGTCAGCTTTCAGTCGACGGTATAAGTTCCTGAGTTTGGTTGTATCAGATGGAGCTTTCGTGGGAAAGTTGCCATTGAACTTGCATGCTATTTCTTTCCAGCACTTGTTCTTCTTTATATTGATTAATGGTGAATTCTGACAATTTTCGATACCCACTTTGTACCTCAACTTTAGAGCTACCCTTCGCAGCACTACTTGCCATGCTGACAGTCCTTGATTAATGACAACTTCATTCGGAGAGAAAGAATGAAACTGGAAGGCATATGAATGGTTGAAATAGTAAGTGACGTCATGATGACCTATTTTATATCGTCATCATCTAATCGTCAAGTTCTCAGAAACCGTTTTCGACAGGGTACCCTGTCGACACTTGTGCTACTTAACACAGAGCGTGCAGAAACCCGATTTAGACACTGTTATCTACGTAGCCAACGTGGTCGAGCATTGATATAAATAATCAGAGTGATTTTCGTAGAAACCCACCCAAAATATTTACACTATCCATCATTAGAGAGTGAAATGATTAGGACATAATACATTTAAGTAGGAAACAAATTTCAAACTACATATTATTAGGTACTTGAAAAATCAATGTCATGAAATATATACAAAGATAGCTAATGATACACTACCAAAGTTAATAGGATATCTACTAAAACTATAAAGAAATCTAAAGAAGAATAAGGATAAAGTTACAGAACTTAGAGTCGCCTTGTCAAGCCTTGATCTTGCCGATTGAGCTGGGGTTGGAGGCTTTTGATGAGCAAAGCCTCAGCAATTTCAAGATCACGTTGTCTGTTGTATTTGGCTAGGATAGTCATGTTCTTCAGCATAACCATATATCTTTTTTCACCGTGTGTTTGCAGATGGTCTTTGATTGCACCGTTCGAGACATGTTGCTTGCAGCGATGTTCGAGGGCATTAGTTGTGTAACCAATGTAAGCGACACCGTTACAAGTGTCATGTGGGCACGTGAATTGGTAGACAACATGATGCGGCTCGGATTTTGCTTGCACTGATGGTTTCAGAATTGTCTCAAGACGTTTCGGTCTGTAGTAAGTTCTTACTTTTACTTGAACAGATGGCAGTCTTGGAATAACATTATTCTTGATAATGGCTGTTAATCGTTGCTCTTCAATTTTTGCCGATGTACTCCATTGACTTTGGTAGTAAAAGTTGATTGTTGCTTCTGCATTTTTAGGATCGATATTGGTGTGTATTCGCTTTAGATAATTTTGTATTGTTTGATCAATTAAGTTTTGGGGATAGTTGTTATCTACAAGAATTTGCTTGATGACATCAATTTCATTGGAAAATTCTTTCCATGTTGATGATAGTCTGTATGCACGGTTTATGTATGACTTGACCACAGCTTTCTTGTATGTTTCGGGGCCAAAGCAGTCATAGTCGAGACAGGAACCATTATTTGTAGGTTTTCTGTAAACAGACGTTTTTATTGTATTTGGAAATGATATCTCTTCTCAAATTCACATCCAAAAAGGAAAGACAATCGTGGTTCTCCTCTTGTTCATAAGTAAATCTGAGACATGAATTGGCATGGAGCGATGTTATGATGTCATCTATTTTGCAGTCTTTCTTGTGAATGATAATGGAATCATCTACATATCTTCTATAGAAAAGCACATCATCATCAAATGCTGGAAGTACCTTGTTTTCTAAGAAGCTCATATAGAAGTCAGCATACAGAGGTCCGAGCGGGCTACCCATCGAAACACCATCAATTTGCTTATAGAGTTGGTCTTTCCATTTGAAAGGCGTTGCGGTCGTACATAACAATAGCAATTCACGTAGCACATTTCTTGGTAAAGCAATAGGAGGTTTATGCGAATGACCATAAACGCAATCCAAAATGATTTCCGTTGTCTCCTCGACTGGGACGTTTGTGAACAAACTTTCAACATCGATTGAACTCAAAGTAACCTCGTCATTTTCAGGGAGTGCAAGCTCCTTCAGTTGTCCGACAATTTCGAAAGACGATTTGCAAATGTATTTTGATGGTAAATAAACTTTTAGATCGGTAACAAGTGCTTTCGCTAAATCATGAGTCACTGTTCCACACAGAGATATGATAGGTCGAAGCGGTGGATCGTTAAGATCTTTATGGGTTTTTGGTAGACCGTAAATATGACCGGGACGATAATAACCAATACACTTGTTCAAGTTGCACAGCTTCGCAGCGAAAGCATGACGTTTCACAATTGAATTTATCTGCTTTTTTATATGTGCAGTAGAATCTGTGTTGATCTTAACGAATTTAGGCGCGTCACTAACAATATTGTCGATCTTCTGTTCGTATTTCTCAGAGTCGAGAATCACAAAGTTATTGCTTTTGTCGGTTTTCTTGACAATAATTGACGGGTTGTTATTCAAAGATTTGATTGCACGTCTGTCATCATGAGTTAATGGTTTACGCGAGTGATCTTCTGTTTTTGTGAGACCAAATGCCTTTAGATCCGCTCTCAACTTTTCAAGATTCTCAACAGTTACCGTGCCAGATGCTTTTTCTGATGATATCGATGACATCAGCTGGTAGTGATCCCATTGCAGACGCAAGTGCAAAATGAGCAGTGATGAGTCATCATGCTGACTCAGCCCCCCCTCCTGTCAGGATGGAGCCAAGTATGTGTTGGTTTGGCTCGGACCGAGTGGAGGAAACCGTTCCTATGTGTCGATGAAAAAACACCAACCCCTCCTGTCAGACTTCCAACTTGGTTGGGAGTGATTGTAGAAAGTCGTGCAATATGTGAAAGCTAACAGTCAGCCAAACTCAGTGGAAAGTGTCCAAGTGTTCCTTGCTTTAGAGTGGAAAGTGACTTGAAAATGTTGGGAATCTTCGAAAAAACGACAGAGTTTGAAATTGGAGGTTTTGGATGTTTTGGGATAAGAAAGGTCCTATTTCGGGGTGAAGGAGTGTCCGGATGGACAAACGCACGGCAGATTCGGACTCTACGTACAATGTTAGATGGGTAGGGTGATTTTCAAGTCAATCGGAGAGAAAAGTGCTAACCTTCACTATGGGGCTCCGACACTTTGGATTTTTCGTGAAAAAAATTTAAGAATGTCAGAATTGAGTTACGAGACCCCTCCCATCGTGTTTCTCGTCAAAAGTTGGGTCGGTGATGTGTCGATGAAAAAACACCCCCTCGAGTCGAACTTCGTCAAAAGTGATGTTTTGACCAAAGTTGATCAGAAACATGTGAAACAAACTTCCATCAAGGTTTGGTGTTGAAATTCGCGCAAAAAAATTTTTCGAAATTTTCTTCACTATGGGTCAACACAGGATTTCTTTTCGTGAAAATGTTAAATTGTGGCCTACTTTGGTGACGACTATCTCAGGAATGAAAGTGAATGAAGAGCTCCGGTTTCTTTTAGTGGAAACACCGCACTTTGTTGTCTAGGATCCTACCTTTTTAGATCTGTGGAAGGATTCGTTTCCAAATGAGAGCTTGTTTAAAATCGAGTTTTTGCGCATTTTCTCAGATTTTGGATAGTTTGAAAAAACGAGTTTTTTCTACTCGGCTTCTGGTAATCGTAGAGAGTCGAGGGATGGCTTAAATGAATGGTTAGAGCGAGAAAACGTGACTGTCACAATTTGAAGTCAATCGGAGCACTAGAACCGGAGATAGAAGTGTTTTAAGTTTTGGATGATTGAGATTACGTCATCAGCTGATCGCCACAAACTATATAAGTGGAGTCTCTACTTGTGGGAATCAGTTCTCCTCCCGACTTGGTTGGGGTAGGTGAACTCCGGAGCTCCGATGATAGCATCGGAAATCTCTAAACATCTCTAAGATTTTTGGATTGCCGTACTCACCAAAGGTGTCAGAGTGAGTGGAGAGCCAGGAGATGACCTTAGTCTCCAGGCCATAAAAGACTCCAAAACTTAAAAAGCTTGTAGCTTTGTTTCTACAAGTCCTTTTGACTTGATTCAAAAAAGGTTCGAGAGGTCATGATTCAGGTCAAGTCATAGAGTACTTATAAAGTTTCATAAGTAGTGGTAAAAAGTCAAACATTTAAATTCGTTATTTTTGGAGGGTTTCTGGGGTTTTCGACCCTGCTGAATTCAACTAAAGGATTTGTAATGATGTCTGAGCCAGTCTTCTCATTGGACGAGCGTTCTCCCCCACTCATTATTCATCAAACATCCACTATAAAGAAGAGATGCTGCTTTACGTTTCACATTTGCCTTTCGCAAGTGTCGGATGCATGGTACGGAGAGTTTCGCTGTAATATTCCAATGACAGGGTGTTCCTTCGGGACGGCGGATGATGCCGTAGTGATAAGTGTGGCAAGGGAGTGTGTCATATTTTAGACCGAAACCTCTGGGGCAACTCATGTTGGGCATTTGACATAACTCTCAACGTAGCACTTTGAACGCCAATCGGTTGAGTCTTAGCTATCTTGTCATGGGTGGCTACTAAATATCTCCATTGCAAAACGCTTGTGAATCACGGCTTGCTTTCCCTCTCTACGGCTTAGACACGTTTCATGTCTGGCTATCAAGTTATTGACGGTGCAAGTCACGGAAATTTTCGGTGTAATAACTCCTGTTGGTGGGAATTTTTTCGAGACAGCGATGAAGTCCGTAGCGATGAGTACTGCACGGGACGTTGGCAATGGTAATCCTTGTGAAACCTCTCTGCGTCATGTTTCGAAGTGGTTGCCTTTCGTCTCAACGTTGTACTCTGACCGCCAGGGTGACATTTAGCTATCTGCCACAGGTTGTCTCATAAAATCTCCATTGCACTTGTCTCACGAGTTCAGCTTGCCTCTATCACCGAGGCTAAATGAAATGGAATGAATTGGAAATGGACATTCATGCGCCACACGCAGCCACAAGCTCATGTCTCTCTTCGCTAGTGAACAATCTCTTGTTAGTGTAGTCAGAAAGTTTATCATGTTTTGCAAAAGCAAAGTTTAGTGTAGTCAAATAGTTTTACCGTGATACACGTTTGGGAAAGTAAAGTTTGATCATCGAAGTTTTATTCGTGAACGTAGTCAGAAAGTGTATCATGGTTTGTAAAAGCAAAGTTTAGTGTAGTCAAATAGTTTATACCACAACACACGTTTGTGAAAGTAAAGTTTGATCATCGAAGTTTTATTCGTGAGTGTAGTCAGAAAGTGTATCATGTTGTAAAAAAGTTTTACTGCAACACAGGTTGATGTATAGTCAGAAAGTTTGATCATGATGTTTTATGAAACACAAGTGTCATGAAATGTAAGCGTTAGGGTAGTCAAATAGTTTTTACCACGACACACGTTTGTGAAAGTAAAGTTTGTTCATCGAAGTTTTATTCCGTTTGTATAGTTAGAAAGTTTATCATGTTGTTTTATGACTGAATGAACTCACAACAGCATTAGAAAGTTTTTATCCTTAGTTGAGACCCGGACTGCAGTGTGTAAAATTTTTTATGTGGCAGTCTTTTCACAAACGGTGAAGTGAAAATTCAGAGTGAATACATCTGTTAGGTATACATCAACTTTGGATGTGAAGCAAAGCGAATCATGTTAGATATACAGAGTGAATTGAATATTTGACAACGCATGCAAGCTTTTGACGACTTGAGTGTGTCATGAAAAACCCAAGTCTAAGTTTAACATGTTGGATATAAAAAGTGAGATGGATAGGAAAAAGAGTTGAATGGAGTATGACCTTGCATTTCATGACAACATAGTTTCAAAGTAATGAAAGACGTAACGGTAAGAGTGTGCAAGTTAAACGTTGGTCATCAAGTTTCACGTCAAACACAAAGACGAAAGCAATCCTCAACAACTCAATCCTATGTCAACTAGATGAGACGCTCAGTTTTGCTGATCATTTAAATGACAGATGCAAGTGAAAGACGATCACATGAAACTTAAAACTTATCAATGTACAAGAGTTCTAGAACTAAAACCCACTAAGTGTTGAAGTCAACCATGCAACAGCGCAAAGGCTTCTAAAATGCTAGCATTAGACATGAATGATAAAGTTATTCTTCCAAGCTAGATGATCAAAGATAATCATGAAGTATGAAACTCTACAGTATTAGCTACATGATTAAAAGTGGATACAAAGCAATATAGAAGCGAATGGGTTTTACTTGTTGAATTAGATAGAATAACAGTGAATCAACTAAAATAAATGCTCATCACGTTTTATAAATGTTAGGTGGGATCAGTGAAGTATGGGAAAGATGTTTGCATCAAATTGAAAGTAAGTAATAACTAATTTGTGTACTCACAACAGAAATTCAGGTTTACTAAAGGCAGTCTTCTACTGCACTGAGACTGAGAGTTTCGAATGTTGTTATATGAAAACAGTGTTCACCACAGCGCTAGAAAGTTGTGTCTAAAAGGTTTTGCTGCACTGTATGGATTGTTTTGTAACTTACTTTCACAGTGTTCAAAGGTTTTATAATGAGTGGAGATGTGTACTACACCATGTTGAATGTTTTATAAATACAGGTAAAGTCTTGTCGCAAACATTGAGTGTGGGAGAGAATCTAGGGTTAGCAATAAGTTACATGACATTTGATAACACTAAGTCCATCAGATTGGTCATACCACACATCACAAGTCCTAAAGTTCATCATCTGAGGGATAGGGTTCTCTACGGTTGGATTTAGGGATTTAGGTTTTTATATAACACAAGTTAATGTTAACCGTTAGATGAAACATGAAGTCTATCACGTTTGTCATAATGTACATATGAGATGTATTATTAAGTTGTGCTATTCATCGAAATGAAAACCCCAAGTCGTAAGTTTATTGCATTGAACATGAAACTTGTAAGTGAGATGGATAAGAATAATTGTTGATGTATGTAGTTAGACCTTATTTCATGACAGCAGAGTTTGAAACGTTTACAAGTCGCAGGGGTAAATGTGTAACTAGGATTAACCAAACGATGTTTATAAAGTGACACGTCATTTACGAATAACACCTAGTCTATCGCGTTTGTCGCCTATGAATGACCAAGTGAGATTTACATTACATCGAAATAGAAAATGCAAACCAAGTGTGGTATGAAAGTGCAGAGATGAATAGATGAATGTTTTGTAAACGGACGTTTTTAGATGTATGGATGTGTTACACACCTTTGCTGCAAATGAAGTCAACAATACAATGTCAAGTACATTCTTGAGCACGTCAATGACATGGATACATTCCTAAAGTCCATAATCCAAGGGTAGGGTTCTCTACGATTGGATTTAGAGATTTAGCGTTTTATATAACATACATCAATGATAACTGTTGTTGTAGAGTGTATGCAGGCATTTACTAACTTAACCATTTGTGAGTTTTATATAACACATTACCGTGGAACATGATTGTTATTTCGGTTTTATTCATAGTGGAAGTCATTGAAGCAATATGAAATCTATAGTCACAACGTTTATGATGACGCATCGTACCTTAAGTAACCACATGTGTGATTTGACTCTTGATCAACAAGGATTCGATGGATTTTTACAATATTGGAAACTTACATTTAAAGTAAAAATGAATGATATGAAAGTGGCAGCAACTGAAAGTCTTCCTCTCTTCAAAAGATTAATAGAGAGTTTACAACCTCAAGATGTGAAGGGTAGACTCATTGCTTATATTGAGTTGAAAGATTTGCAGAACCCACTTTGTTTTGAATTCTATTGCTCAGAATGGATTACTGTTAATGACCTATCTTATGCACGACATACGGAGAAAATGGAAGAGACGATGGAAGGAAATGCAGACGTTGTTAAATATATCATGATTCAAATGAGTGTGTTTACATCCACGACTCGTCAACATGTGTAAATGAAATAAGAACTAGTTCAATGAATCATTCGTTTTACTAACCCTTCTCAGTGTGGGTGGGCACTAGAGTAAATGAGTCATTCTGCTTGGTGTGGGAGATGAATAGGTCTTTTTTGCGGTAAAACGGGCGTGTTGTAACATGAGTCATTATGCTTTGTTACTCATAGGTCTTTGTTCGCTAAAAGGGGCGTGTCACTAAAGTCTTTGTGAGGACTAGAACGACTTTGTATATAAATAGGGAAGGCTTCCACCCACGCGGTGAAAAGTTCACGTTTGATAACTCTGTCACGTAACAAAGACAGGGAAAACATGAAAAGGGAAACGCATGGGATTGGAGCTAGGTGTGGTTATAAAACGGACGACTGAGCTAATGGCAATCATTTCCGTCCTTGCGCTAACCATGCAGTTGCTCGAAGCCATCAACACCTCTACTCTCGCACTGGGTACACTAAACTCCCTTACTTAAGCATCGGGTAAAAATGCTTTCAATCAAAAGATAACTCATCATGGAAAAGTCGTTGCCATAAAAACACCAAGTCATCGGATGGATTATCTGAAGGATATCTCAACACAGTATGGTATCGCTGTGTGTGTACCGTTAGACTACTGGACACGGTTGCAATTCAATACTCTTGAAACATTCCTGTAAGAAAATCTCACCATTCCCAAAGAAATTGTTCGACACAGGGAAGCGGCCACAAGTTCCCATCATGGAAAGAAGATACATGTATGTTCATATGGATAGACACTGTCTCATCATCCATGAAAAGGAGGGCAACCAATTCGACTTACTCAATTGCAAACCTCTCCCCATTTTGGGAAAAGGATTCTACTCATTTGAAATTAAAATTCAAACCAACTACATGGGTCCGCGCAGGGACGGAAGGTTGTTTACGTTGAATCCCTATCTTGTCTCCATAACCTTCAAAAATGATGTCCATGTTGATGATGATCAAACACAGTAACACTCTCCACGCACCCTGAGAACGCACCATCGGTCTTTATGAGACCAAGGCCTAACGACCACCTTATCAAGAAAGAAAAATGTACACTCACCATGCCACACATGAATATTACTCTCTCCTTCTTTCTTAGGCATTACACTCTTCACTCAGGTTTGAATCATGATCATGTGGAAATTATCAACATGCCTCTATGTGTCATGGAAAAGTCGGTGTGTTACATTGCATGATATGAAACGTCAACTTCAGATAGCTCTAGAACGCTTTCAACTACGAAGGTTACATCGCGCAATCCTATCCAACCCTTGCCGTGTCATTAACGTAGGAGAAGGCATTGTATTTATTCGCATTCAAGAGATGATTCTACATAATGATCACTGCTACATCGTGATTCCAAAACCCTCATGGGAAAAGTATAAAAGGGAAGTTCACTCAACCCTCATGTCTTTTGTGAATCATGCTCCCCATCCGCATCATCAACGCCATGCGCGAAATGAATCTCGGAAGAGACATCGATTTAGAACAGTTGCACGTCCATCTTCCCGATTCAGTATATCATCGCGGTCGTCCACAAATGTTGGTCATTCGCATGAGCAACGGTCGAAATCTTCAAATCTTTCGCTGCGGCAAAATCCAAGTCCTAGGAAAGCTTTCTCATTTCGTGATGCAGTCCATGTGTTACGAAGTCATCAAGAAAATGCGAACACTCATGCCTCATCTACGTCTCAGTCCCCTGACATTGAAGAATATAGTAGTGTCTGTTCATTTGAAGATGTAAAGTGAATCTAGCAAACATTAAAACCAGCAATCATTGTATATTTTATGAAACTGAACTCTTTCCTGCTGCTTTGATTCGGAAGTGGCATCCTGTACATATTGCAGTGTTTCACAACGGACATTGTATCATGACCGGTTTACGTGATATCAGTAAAGTAGCTGACATTGTTAAATCTTTAATGCGTTATCTGTATGAGTCACAGTTAATAGAATCGTGTTAATCACATGATGTGTTTTGAATGAGTCATCGCAATGAACTATCGCCCACAGACGTCGGTGAAAAGGCCATCAACAAGGTTCATCGCTATATAATGAGTGAGCGCTATTTATAGACATGAAATGATGCCCACACACCTGTCGGTGAAAAGGTCACGCTGTCTGACGTTAGGCGCCATCGATGTTGAATGACACGATCACACACTTGTCGGTGAAAAGGTTGAACAAGACTGATTAGATTCTTATTTGACTGGCGCTTTACCACTTCACGAGTCAGAGCTATTTATAGACATGAGTCAGCAAAGTGTATGATGTTTCCTAAGCCTAAGAAATTTTCATGATGCAACATTCCTTGGAAACTTTGTTGGAAACTAGAGGATGTTAACTTTCTTTCTAACTTCACAAACAACAACTTTATCTCTAACTTTACAAACACTGAAATGATTCCAACTTTATTTTATACTTTACCTATCTTGCAAACTCTGAAATGATTCTAACTTTATCTTATACTTCACCTATTTTACAAACTTTACAAACGTCAACTTTATTTCTAACTTTACAAACAGTGAAATGATTCTGACTTTATTTTATACTTTACCTATCTTACAAACAGTGACATGCTTATGACATTATTACCAAGTTAGTCCCACCCATTTGAACCGCAACTTTGTGTGAAAGGAAAACGACATGGTATGTACATAATATGTTATTCATCAACGTGGCCGATTTTCATAGCACCGCACATAGATAATACTGATGGTAGGAGAAAACAAAGTTTTTATGGCTCACATGACCGGAGAAAATAAAGTCATTGAAGGAAACTGTACAGGGACTATTCTATATCTGGCTTTAAAAAGGCTTTCTGTCTAAATTGGATAGCGCGATGGACTTTATCGAGTTCCATCCCCATAGAATTTGAAGATGGAGTAGTGAACAATGTAGTGCTGCTTATTATACTGAGTGAGCAACAACTTCCTAGCGGGTTTATATTTTAAGTCATTTTCTGCTTCATATTTCTGATTGTGTTCTTCCATAAAGGGAGAGAACATATCTGGACTGACTATTCCAGATTCAGGTGCGAGAGGAAAATCAACTGTCTTATTCTTAATACATTCTGGATAGATGAGGTCGACTTCAAATAAATAACCTATGTCGGCCTCATCTCCCAGTGCCATGATGTGTGCAGGATTGGAGAAGTGCTCAATGTCATGGGGCTCTTCGCATTGGAAGTCAGACTGTGGTAAAGGCTTGGCTATGTACATTAAATGCGTGGTCGATCCTATGTCTTGGGTGCTGTTGACAACACCCCACCTCAAATAACGTGTACATTTCTGCATCTTGCAGTAAATGTATTCTCTCTTTCGTCATCTTGAAGGCTGACTGATAAGACAGACCCGGTAGACTAACAAAATGGATGGGTTCTAGGGCGTCCTGCTCTAATGTGACTTTCCTAAAAGTCTCAGACACGTCAGCCAACAGATAGACGTCTAATTTTAAGTAGGCAAGCATGTAGTCACCAAAAGTGCGACACCTTAACTCTAACCATGCTTGCTCTGCATGCCCGTAGTCATCCGGCGAACAGTCTTCACCCGTCAAATCATTTTTAAATTTATCGATGGACTGAAGAGATGTCTCCTTCAATGTCTCCATTGAACAAAAATAACTATAAGGAAACACCCCTTTCCGTCGCATAAGACTTTCACTTATGTTGGGATAGTCTTTCTTTAAATGTTGCGTGAGGGGAAGTGTTTCTAAATTATTAGCCAACGCGACTAAGGAAGAAGACATAAATTGAAAACTGTCTATAAACTTAATATCATAGAAGACAGGTTCCCCTCCTTCGTCTTATCTACTTGAACTTTAGCAGTGATGCACATAAATTTTTCCTTACTTTGTGCAATCACTTTGGATGACCAGGATTTCATTTTACCGAATCCATGGCGGAGGATGACGGGAGCATCATAACATTTAAAGTTATGAAAGATGACGGGAGTGTTCGCCTTTTGAGCCTAAGTTTCATATTACATTTTCTGCACAAGGCAGACCTAAATTTACCACTGAGATGACAATTGTCCCTCACTTTCTTATGTTGCTGATCATCAAAGGATGAACAGCAGCGGGAACATACCGTGGTCCTATCAAATTTGAGTTTATCGGCTTCCGTGAAGCACATGGGTTTCCTAGTCAGCTCCGTTTCATACCGTTGATGAAAACGGGCTTTCCTATCTAAAAAGTTGAGGAAGCTTTCAACGCACTCCTCGCCTTGCCACACATGCATTTTATTTTGATTCCTATAATATGGATGCCATACTTCACAACAGGCAATGGCTGCTGGCTCATGACTATGGTCTTCCTGTTCAATGTAACATTTAATGTCCGCATAGATGGTACATATGGGACGGAGCTCATTGCCGTTTTCCTCATGCCTATAAAATTTATCTTCGGGCATGACTTCCATTTGAAGCTTACCCCGTGAGCACCACTCGTAATGCTGTTCAAAAAATGGTTTTGACCTAAAGCGTCGTGTGCAGCGATCACAGTAATAATGTTTGTTATCATAACTTTGTTGGCGGCGATACAACTTTGAAATTTTAGGAATGCCACAATAATGCCATTCTGGGTGGTTGTCGCTGTACAC
The DNA here is from genome assembly GCA_907163375.1 of Prostheceraeus crozeri. Lineage (NCBI taxonomy): Eukaryota > Metazoa > Platyhelminthes > Polycladida > Euryleptidae > Prostheceraeus > Prostheceraeus crozeri. The sequence continues at coordinate 298,260 of CAJQUW010010100.1, forward strand.
TAGGAGGAGATTGACAACCCGGTCGAAGTTACTTTGGCGGTTGTTATACCTAACACCCTTCGGAGATTGACAACCCGGTCGAAGTTACTTTGGCGGTTGTTATACCTAACACCCTTCAGACCTTTTTCCCAGAGATGGACGACTATCTTAATTTTATTAAGTTTCTGAAATTGGGCGATGTCCTTAAAATCTAATGCGTTGGCATCTAACCCATCAAACTTAAGCTCATCCTCCCATTCACGATAGTGAGTGACTCTTTGACGATGCATACTTATATCGTCATAGTGTAGAATGGAGAGGACGGCATACTTGAAACACTGGGACTGACAATCTACATTGATGACAGCCTTTTTGTCAGCCAGTGCTTTGGGGAGGGTGAAACAACCACTCCCTTGCAAATTTTCTAAAAGATTGATTTTAATGTCTACTTTCTCTATCCCAACAAAACCAAACAACTGTCTCTTTCATTAAATTTATTTAAGTTGTTGACGAGATAGGTGGCATGTCTCTCTATCCACTCGTTCACATCACCTACGAGTATGAGATCAGCAGCACAGGAGGCTATCCTAATCGTCACAGTGGACTCTACTTCTCCCGTACTGCTATCTACTTTATTGAAACGAGCAGTGAGATAAAACATGCCTTTGAGCAAAAACCTATCTAAGCTCCTCAACATTTGATGAATTAAACTTACATTATTTGACAGGAATGGATGAATATCCTGTATAGGTTCAGAGCTTTCCATCTCATAGTCACGAACGAGCCTCTCAAGGGAGAACTTGCTCAGCCTTAGAGTGACGTCAGTGTAAAGCTCAGTGGGATGCGTGTGACTGTGTGCGATGAGAGAACAAACTCGATGGGAAAGGTCTTCTGACACGAAGAACAGGAAAAGCCGACGGGTGGTGAGGGACGCTTCCTACCTGTTGTCGTGGGTGGTTGTCTTACCCTGCCACAGGAACCGCCTTCGATGTGGACTCGCAAGTTGGTGCTGTTGTGGAACGTAAGTCCACAACCCTCACACCTGGGCCGTTGAGGTATCGGTCGGCGCTGAGCTCCTCCCCTGCAGGCATTATCAGCGGTGTGACGTCTTAAGTTTGAAGGCTTTGGCAAAAACCTTGCCACACCGCCGGCATCGGAGTTCCTCTCTCTTGTTTTTCTCTTCAATCTCCCACTCCTCTCCCGCTATCTCTTAACTCCATTTCCTGCTCCTCCAGCAGTCTCTCCATCGACTTGACGGAGAGGAGAGGGAGTTCGGCCGCTGCTGCAGGTGGCGATGCAGGGATGATGATGGGGCGGGAGGGAACGTCACCGTCCAGGAGGTAGGCCGCCAGATCTGTTGAGAAAAAGGAAAAGAGATTAGTAACATACTTCAAGTTTGAAATCTTAGTTTGAAGTCTTATCCCCCTATTTCCCAATCACGGTTACTTACCATTTAATGAATTAATCTCCGGCAACACCGATGGTCGAGGAGGAGGTAGGAGTGGGACACGTGCCGAAGGTGGAAGGGTCCTTGGCTTGGGTGCCGGAGGGACGGGGCAGGGAGGAGCAGGGACTGGTGTAGGTAGCGGAGCAGGCGGTGGAGGTGGGGCGATGACGATGCCCGAGCTCAAGAAAGGAGTTGGACCTTGAGCGGAGGTAGACGGGTGGGAAGTTAGGGCCGGAAATTCCTCGCGGTATTTCCACCTCGCGGCTTCCTCGCACTTCTTCATCTTGGCCAAGTCTGTAGAGAGGAAAGAGAGATTAGAGTTTGAGACAAGGATGTTAAACAATCTAAGAATGAGATGTTAAAGATACTTACACTTGCCAAGCCGCTAATAGGCTTCCTCGATTGCTCCTTGGGGGACGGCTTCCCCATTGCGAATACATTCATGCACTGAAAAAGAGTGGCAGCAAAGATAAGCAGAGCTAAAATTTGGATTCTGTTGAAACATGAATAAAATGAAGGAGGCGCCCCTGATTTTAATTGGGATGTCTACCCTAATGGTGTTAGTTAGAAAAATTCCATGAACACAACCTGCACCTCATCCTTACCCCATCACATATAAACTTACATTTCTCAATACACATTTTCTTCAGCTTTACTGAGACGCGGTAATTTTCAATTTTTGGGAATTCCATGACGGACAGTCGATTGCAGATTATTAATTGTAAAACTTCAATCACTGAAAAGGAAAGATGAGAATCGTTTCATTTGCCTAGTCAACGTTTATCATGGGAACAATCATTGAAGTGACATCCAATGAATTACATTTCCCTCTACTCCATATCATGAAGACTAACCTTAGTCGAATGGCTGAAGTACTCTGACCTGGCGAGAGAAAGCGTCACGTTGAGACTCAGAGGTTTCGGTCTAACAAACGACGAACAACCCGTGCAACGCAATCCCTTACGGCAGTACCCGCCGTCCCGAAGGAACGCTCGAGCAAAGGAGGTATTACAGCGATGATATATTTTATGAGCAGAAGATATGATAGCAAGAGACTATTCAACTTGATAGCAAGTCAAAACAACCTGATAGCAGGAGCTCACCGACACTCACCTTGTGAAAGATAAATGTGAAGAGCAGAGTTGGTGCACTGCCTTTTATTAGATCTTCTTAAGCGGTGAATAGATTAGACCTCTCGTCCAATCACAGACGAGCTAGAGTTCTCGATGTGCGCACGCACATTTGTAACGCGTTATTGAAATCGTCTTAGGGAAAAATGATGTTTAGCAATAGACTCAACCATGGCACCTGAAGTCAATACATTGAAACATGATGATTGCACGATTCGTTTTTATCAAAAGAGCTTCGGAAGTTTAATACAAGATTACATCTTTGAGTTTCAAAGGAAGGAGATAGAATTGGAAGCATGTTTAGACTATACACGAGAAATATTTACGGAGTTGATATCTTATTTCAAAGACAGTCTCATCAAGGCTCACTTAATTCCAAATGTCAATTACATTCATTTTCCACAAGGTGAAGAAGCGGAAAGTGTTGACTTTCAATTTCGTTCCAATGGACAAGAATATGTTACTGATGCTTCTGAGTTTTATACAAGACATCTGCGGAAGATTATTTCTCGGATGGATGACTTTCATTGTTACGGCGATCATTTGCTTCTGAATAAAATAAAAAATATTGTCAATACTATTTCCAAAACTAAATTGGATTCAACCTAATGAAATGTTGATAGCACTCAAGTTTTTTTACTTAACTACCATCATACTGGATACTATTTATGTTTCAAGTTTCTAGTGTTGCACATTATAGTTTGTTGTGAGTTTGGTTTTGACAACGTTTACTTGATGTTCTAAGTTTTGGTAACACCCTTCTCTTCGTTTAAGAATTTTCTTTCTATACATCATCCTTTCTTGTGAGTTTTCACAGAAGTGTTCACAGCAAAGCGTATACGAAACAGCGTTTGCCGAATCTTGTTTCAGTAGGATCCATGAGTGACGAAGCGCTCGACAGACTCGTGAAGAGAGAAATCTGTAATGTGTTTGTGTGTGGTACAAAGGGGACCCATTTCATTTCATCATTTTTTCAACCTTCCCCTCTGCATCCATGTCCAAAGACATGTGGTGGGCTTGGGACCACGTTCGCTGCATTTGAAGGTTGGCCCTTAAGAGGGCCCATGTTGCGTTCTCGGGACTGACATGCGGGGAACGATTAAGTCTTTTTCAGTTGGCCTGCAATGAGAGAAGTAAGAATGAGGAAGATGGTACAATGCTATGTTCCAGTCATAATACTTACGAAATTTGTGCGGCTTACTGTATTCAATGCGGATGTCCTCTCGATGTTCGATGTTGAGGTGATAACACCGGACATCCGCACTATTAAAACACTCCTTGGTGTCGTCCATTGAAATATTTGGAAAAATGAGTGGACGTTCTTGGACAACACTCAGGACAGGAATGTGAAAGGAAGTGAGGGACTTCGACTCATCATTCTTCCTCAAACACGCCAACTCACGCTCAAGCTCATTCACTCGCTTCAACGCCTCCTCCTTCAACTTACACTCCTTACTCCGCTCTTGCTCACTCTCATCCAACTTTCTCTCCATCGGTTCCCTCAACTTTCTTTCAGTCACCTCACTTTTCTTCGCCTCCATACACTCAACTTCTTACTCACACTGTCAGCACTCGCCTTCAATCGATTGCGCTCAACAGTCACCTCCTTCAACGTACTCTTTGCAGCATTCAACTGACCCCGCAACCTGTCACACTCATTCCTCACATTCCCATACAACAACGCATCATCCTTCGACAACACCACTTTGCCCGGCACACTAGACTGACTCACTCTCACAACACTTCGGCAATCGCTCAGGAGACGATTGCAACACGGCAACACGCCTCTTCAAATCTAGTCTCAAACTCACTCATCCTCACTCTCTACAACAATCCTTTTTCTTTTAGGTGCACTCACTTTGTCATCCAAATCCACATCACTCAAACGCTCAGCAGTCAGCTCAACACTCTTCGAAGGTTCGCGCGCCACTATACCTGTTTCAAACAGCATTCCCTTCTCTCCACACAACACTTTTTTCATCATGTCCTTCCCTATCACCCTATTTTCACACTTTGAGTGCACCATACTGAACTCATCGCACTGCTCATCACTCCTGACATTACACCACACACAATACCACACCCACAACATGCCCCTCATTCTTCGGCAAATGGAATCGAAGTCTCTCACCCCTAAATACATCTCCACAGTCGCACTTCGCCAACTGAAGCTTCTTGTTATTATCTTTTGTCATTGTGATAATCCCTGAAAGGAGATAGAATAGTTTGTGAGATTGAGAGATAATAGTAGTCATCTCATAGGAATAATATCATCTACATGAGGCCTAGCTTGCAACGTTTGATAGAAAACGTTGTCAGAAACTTCACTGTTCGTTAGGAAATAGAAGTGAAGTCTAGAGAAAGATAACTTCCAACGTTTGATAGCAAACGTCAGAGCACTCACCGTTCGTCTTGCAACTTGAAACAGGAGTGAAGACTAGAGAAAAGACGTGGTTTATATACCCAGTGAGCACAAAGCCATGATTCAGACCTTCCTTATTTGGCCATGCGTTTGACATGACAACAGCGGTTTTACCAAATATAGGCATCGGCAGTCACCATGCTTTCAGTAACCAACTCCCAACACAAAGACTGGTTACCCTATGACGCGAAAAGGTTTGACGTCAATGCCTGCAGTAACCCTCTCATTTTTACCAAGTTACAATGACAAACGATAGACATTACCAACCCTGAGTTACTGAGGCTAGACGAGATTTCACAAAGGCCTGATAGCAGAAGCCATAGCGACTTGATAGCAAGCGTTTAGGCGTTAAAACATCCATTGACCATCATTTTTTAAATTCAACTAGTATATCAATGAGGATAGACAAGCTAGGCTGATGAATCCGTTACAGACATTACTCAGAGGGGATCTTATCCCGACTCCAAGGCCTCTGCCCTCAAATCCAACCTCCCGCGGACAGAGCGTGCGTCATATCACTGTTGGTATTCGGACCCCGATTTTGACATGAAAACCGGTGGAGTTATTTACATCAGGAAGCAAATCTCGAGCCGAAGCTCGCCTCTGACAACTTTATAAAGGGTTCATTGAAATCAGAAGGTTTGACAACCATATAAAACATCAAAAAATAGCAAATTCAAATTTTGCAGCATTTAGTACCACTTATGAAATTTTATAAGTAGTCTGTAAATATAGGTCTGATCAATAGCTATCGAACCTTTTTTGAATCAACTCAATCGGTGCACTAGAACCGAAGATACACCGTTTATAAGTATTGGACGTACTTGATCAAAGTGATCACAAGCCATAGTCTGGCTAACCTATAAGTCTGACGCCTTAGCTGATATCAGCAATGAAATTTTCTAATGATTTTGGAATTTCCGATGCTATCATCGGAGCTCCGGAGAGACGACCTACCTTTGACAATCTCTTTTGCCTTAATGAAATTTCTCATTCGGATCCCAGCTTGTATAGTTTGTGGCGATCAGCTGATGACGTAATCTCAATCATCCAAAACTTAAAACACTTCTATGTCCGGTTCTAATGCTCCGATTGACTTCAAATTGTGACAGTCACGTTTTCTCGCTCAAACCATTCGTTTAAGCCATCCGTCGACTCTCTACGATTACCAGAAGCCGAGTAGAAAAAACTCGTTTTTTCAAACTATCCAAAATCTGAGAAATTGCGCAAAAACTCGATTTTAAACAAGCTCTCATTTGGAAACGAAACCTTCCACAGATCTAAAAAGGTAGGATCCTAGACAACAAAGTGCGGTGTTTCCACTAAAAGAAACCGGAGCTCTTCATTCACTTTCATTCCTGAGATAGTCGTCACCAAAGTAGGCCACAATTTAACATTTTCACGAAAAGAAATCCTGTGTTGACCCATAGTGAAGAAAATTTCGAAAAATTTTTTTGCGCGAATTTCAACACCAAACCTTGATGGAAGTTTGTTTCACATGTTTCTGATCAACTTTGGTCAAAACATCACTTTTGACGAAGTTCGACTCGAGGGGGTGTTTTTTCATCGACACATCACCGACCCAACTTTTGACGAGAAACACGATGGGAGGGGTCTCGTAACTCAATTCTGACATTCTTAAATTTTTTTCACGAAAAATCCAAAGTGTCGGAGCCCCATAGTGAAGGTTAGCACTTTTCTCTCCGATTGACTTGAAAATCACCCTACCCATCTAACATTGTACGTAGAGTCCGAATCTGCCGTGCGTTTGTCCATCCGGACACTCCTTCACCCCGAAATAGGACCTTTCTTATCCCAAAACATCCAAAACCTCCAATTTCAAACTCTGTCGTTTTTTCGAAGATTCCCAACATTTTCAAGTCACTTTCCACTCTAAAGCAAGGAACACTTGGACACTTTCCACTGAGTTTGGCTGACTGTTAGCTTTCACATATTGCACGACTTTCTACAATCACTCCCAACCAAGTTGGAAGTCTGACAGGAGGGGTTGGTGTTTTTTCACATCACCAACTTTTGACGAGACACACGATGGGAAGGGTTGCGCCAACGGTTTCCTCCACTAGTAGTATAGGGTATGAGATCCGGCGCACCGCTTCGCTCAGCACCGGATCACACGCCTAGGTAGATACGAAATGGAAAATATAAAAAATAGGGAAGCACCTTAAATTTATGAAAATGCAAATGGGGAAAGATACAATTACAAAAATGAATATGGACAAAGATGCAATAAAAATTTATAATTGAGAAATGGAAGATGAAAATGAAAACTCAAAGGAACCATCAGTTTCGCTCAGCACCGGTTATGACCGAAATGTAATAAAAATTTATATTTAAAAAATGGAAGATGAAAATGAAAACCCAAAAGAACCATCAGCTCCTTTATATCCTTCATTATCATATGAAATAGATATGGCAAAACACAAAGATAGAACGGCGTTCTCTTCATTTCATTCTTCTTTACTTTCATAAATTACTTACATTCACTTTAAAAGTAAAGTCTGAAAATACACTTGCAAAGTGAGAACGGTGTTCTCAACTCTAAATTCTCCAGCAGAGCAAGGTTGAAATAAGTTACCTACGTTCACTTTAAAAGTAAAGTCTGAAAATACACTTGCAAAGTGAGAACGGCGTTCTCTGAAGTCTGAAATCTGAAAATACAGTTACAAAACTTCTTAAATTTAACTCGTCTATTTCTTGAGTTACACCAGTTCTTTTTCCCCAAAGTTCATCAGAAGATTCCAACAGTCTTTTTTCTTTTTCATTTGTGAGAAAGTCCTCAATTTGGATCAAGTGTTTTTTGACAAAATGAATACTCAATGTTGAAGTATTGAGTTTCGGGAATTCTGGAGATAGTCTATACAACTTGATTAGTGGTGTTCATCATTCAAACATTTAATTTACTTTACAAATGAACACTTGATTGATGTTTTCAACTTACACAATACCTTACCTTGATTAATATATGAAATTAACAATCTTTGATTACCTCTCTTTTCCTTCAAAATTAGTTTTTGCAACGAATCCATACAGGTAGGAATAGAAAAATAGTCCACTTTCTCCGTATAAAATTCCTCCACCTCTGTATCAACAAATGAATTTGAAATAAGGTCTTTCACTTCCTTTTCTTTGTTTTCGTTAAGAGTTGCTTTCTTCTTTTTCAAATTTTCTTCAATGAAGTTTACAGCCAAATCTTTAAACAGTGCTTGCTGGTCAGGAACTATTAGAGGGAAATTGAATCGCAGAAGATTGCAAATGCTCGTTCTAGAGGTGTTGATGACATATTCCGAGATGAAGACATGAAGTGATCGCAGACACAGTCAGTCTCTTAGAACACTCACAGAAAGAATGAAATTGTCAATAATTGGCAGCAGCATCTGCTCCTAATGGCAACCGCTGCTGATTGTGGCAGGCAATTGTCTCATGTATAATGCGCTAGAGATAACAGAGCTCTGAGTCATACAGATTGTCTCTCTAAGATTGACTCTCTTGGCGGTCGGCAAACAATTCTTTTGTGTCATTTCTGAAATAGAATTTATCTCATGTAAAATGACTGGCCTGACCGAGTTCTTGAAATTATATGGAAAGCAAACAACTAGGAATTTCGACCTAAAGAAAATCGCTAATCAATTAGGAATAAAAAACTTTCACGACCTAATGAGAGATGAATTACTATTGATAAAAGATGTACCTGAAGTGAATTTTGTAACTAATCTTCACACATCAGATCAAAAAGGAGTACATTGGTCAGCAGGGCAAAAGAATACTAGTGTAGGAAACTATTATTTCGATCGCCCGGAGGCTGAGAACTGTTGGTTCGATTCATACGGACTTCCCCCTACATATGAAGTAAAAGAAATACTGGGAAATGGAATTTATAATACTTTTCAAATTCAAAAACTAGGAACTAAATATTGTGGACAATTATCTCTATGTTTTATTCAAATTACAGGAAGGAGTACCATTTCTTGATATTATGTTACAATTGAATAAGGGAATTTCATTCCCGAAACGTTAGTTCCAATGATAATTAAAGTTCAGTCTTTTGTAATTCATTTTCATAAAATCTACCTTTTATTTCTTCATTATCTAAATCTTTTATTTCCTAAGTAATCGGATAAGTTTGATTTATTTTATAAACTTCAAATATTTCTTTAGTCCAATAACCAACAAAACCTTTCTCGAATTTATTTTTATATTTAAATATTCTCACACTATCTCCAATTTTAAATTTCGGCTTACGTCTATTTAAATTTGTATTACTTGCATTTTCATAAAAATTTTCAAATATCTTTTTTCTTATCAAATCGGGATCGTCAGAAGCATTCTTTGGAGTTTCTTCAATATCTGAATGAATCTTATTGTTATAATCCTCAACAATTCCTGGTAATATCTTCAACCATTTCTGATAACCTTGTTCTGTAAATTTCTTAAATAATTTACTTTTTAACGTTCTATTAGACCTTTCTATTATTACGGCTTTTCCAGCATTTTCAGTGGAATAAACGGTTTCAAATAATGGCTTAGCATTTCTATTATAAAATTCAGATCCTTTATCAACGAATAGTTTCCTTGGTTTTCTATTACTTTCTTTGAATATTTCTTCTAATGCATATTTAACTGATAAACCACTTTTATTTTTTAATGGTTTCACCCAAGCATATCTAGTATATAAATCTATAACGGTCAATGCGTATTTAAAACCTCTTTCATTCGGCATATGAATAAGATCAGCACTCAAATTATCATCTTTATTAAATACTTTTACTTTCAATAGATATTTTGGTTTTCTATATTCCTTATGAATTTCAGACGCGTAAGTTTCAGAGTTATGAGTTTTGTCTAAACCCTCACCAAAAAGCATTTTTGCTTGTAAAGCTTTCTTAACAAAAATTCTTTCAATTCTTTCTCTAAAGGAAGGATTCTGAATACTATCTAATTCTTGAATCATTTTCTTATCTGCTTCATGTCGAGAACTTAGGTTAAGATTTCGATAAGCTAGATCGTGTCTATAAGCTGCTGCATCTATTCTATATTTAGGCTCTTCACCTGGTTTTGGATTATCATTCTCATCTAGTCTTACGTCTAATCGAGTTCCTGGACCGGTATATGAATGGCCAGGAAGATGTTATTCACCTTTATATTTTGCCCAAATAAAACCAGGAACGTTTTCTAATGGTTTTTGTATATCACCTCCGGAATGTACTTTTAAGAGATAATCCATTAGATCTAGATTTGAAATTCTTAAGTTATTCAAATTGAAGGAATTCACTTCGCTCATTTTTAAAGATTAAATATTATTGTACCCTACTAGGACTTAGATATATTCCAGAACCATCTTTAGTTTCTTTTATTTTAATTAAATCATCAATATTATGTAGTAGATTTTTAAGAACTCCTTTCCCTTCATCAGCTAAATTTAATTTACTAATAAAGTTATCTACTCCTTGTCCCCTTGCTGCTTTCTCCAACTCCCTATTATGTCGTTTTTGTTCTTCTAATGCTGCCTTCTCTTATTTTTATTTACTGCTTGGACAATACCAGCTGTCCCACCTGCAACGCTTCCTGCTGCTGCTATACCTCCTATTATTAGAGGAATTAATGGGAGAATTCCACCATTCTTTTCTTCTTGTAATTTAATATTCTCTATCATTGGTTTACTTATGTAATACTTCTTTTTGTCAACCGTAATAGTTTTAGGTGTATTTTTGTCAACAATGTTACGTAGTTTTAATTCAACCGTTTTATTATTATTCACTTGCACCATTTTTTAATTAAAAAATTTATTCTAATTAATCGATAGAACTTTGTTCAGAGGCTTTAGCCGATCGACGAAGTCTTGGGTTTTAACCTATCCTAACCATTTTTCCATTAAGAATTTCAATAGAATATTCTACATTTTCTAGCAATAAACCATAAGCCATCAATGATGTTGTGGAATTATTGTTTTCAATATTAATTGTTACATCACAACCAGTCTTGATAATATCTTCAGATTTTGCACTTAAATCAAAACAGAAAACAGGATATAAATTCTTCCAATCTACAGGAGTTAATTGTGCTTCAACTCCAAATTCTCGACATAGATTTCTATAAGCATCATATCCTTCCATGAATTGATTATTGGTATCATCAAATCTCAATGGATCGATAGGATAACGGGTTTGATTTAATGAAATTTGTAAACTTCGAATTGTTCTAATATGGAAAAGGCTATTGTTCTTATCAAAACTAGGAGTTTCATTCTTTTGAAAAGCGAGTAAAAAATATCTTGGAGTATTCGATGTTCTTGTGAAATGCCAGCTAAATCTTTGTTCAGAAAAAGTTACAGAACTCGCAGAAACGCTTCATAAAACTTACTGGAATTGGTTTATTAGGATTAAATCGTTTCGTAATAGTTAATTCAACCTCTAAACTAGGAGTAATATGTTTTATCCACCATTCAAGTCTATCAATTTTTAAGTATGCTTTTTTTCCAGTCATACCATAGAATATTGATTCATTATTTACAGTGCGATGAATTATTAATTTGAACTTTAATTGATATGATATTTTATTGTAATCGAAATACCCGAATAATGGAGATAACGACCAATCAACAGTTTCTTTACTTTTCTTGTTAAATTCACGTCTTTCTTTATATGCACTATCGTTTGTTTTATTTAAATGTTCTGCAATGTTTTCTACATCCTTCGCAATTCCTGCTGCGTCTGTTCCAGCGTGAGTTAAATCATCTACAATAATTCCATCATTATTATCAGGAAACCAACCTTCGATTTCATGCATTTTATCATTTTCACCAATTGTTACAAATCGAAGCATCGAATCAATAATACCTGGAGAATCACTTATTGTTTCTATATTTTGAGTTGCAACATCTAAACGCATTTGTGTAAATATTCTTGGAAAGAAATTGTTTTCTAATGTAATGTTATCCGTAGCAGGTAATGGTGTTGTAAAATCAGCATCAGAATAGAGAGAATATTGACAGTGTAAAAAGGAATCAGTTAAATATAAATAACTTTGTTGATTATCAACTTCAAAGATTAAATCACCTCCAGTATTCACTCTACCTGAAGATCCAGGATTCATAGCAACTCTTATATAGTCATTCTTTTTTTTAGTATGGCTGACGAACGAGGGATCGTCTAATCTAAATTTGCTTTCGATCAGAGTTGACATTATATTTTTTATTAGAAAAAATCAGTTTGCTACTAGAATTTTGCTATTCCAGCTCCGCTGTTTACACGATTTCCTCTCATTTCTTCAATTGATTTTTACTCTCAGTCAGAGCTTCGCTTGCCTTTCCAATTGCCAGGTTCGCAATTTTGGTTTTCGTTTCCTCTGAGAGCTTTTTATCATTTTGTAGTTCTTTAGCATCATTCCTAAGTTTACGAATAACGTCTAGTTGTTTTAATTCGTTTTGTGACATAACAGCATTCGATATTGCACTAGCTGTACTGCCTATTACAGCTGCTCCTTTGGTAGCAGATGAAATCAAATCTTTATTATTTCCAATCAAGTTAACGATAGTTCCTATACCAGATAAGATGCCAGCTCCTTCTTTTTGAATTGTTTCTACACTGTCTTAATGGTACACAGGTTTCATAGATTGTTCATGTGCAATTTCTGATTTGAAATTAAATCTTTAAGATTGTGTTTATAAATTATAGCCATTTTTAAGCTTAAATTTAAGTTTGCGACTAAGATTTACGTTTTTGTATGGACAACAGCCGTGTGATTAAGATTTACGTTTGAGAATGGACAACAACCGCGTGATTATATTATTAATTTCCTTTTGCACTTTATCTATTACGTCAAGCATCGTGTGACTTATTTTAATTTCTTTTCTATTAACTTGCATTTTCTCCTGATTCATCTTCAACGCCGTTTTAAGAGCATTCAATTGAACTTTAACAACATTCAACTGTTCTTTTTTTTCCTTATTTTCTTTATAATTTTTCTTTATTTCATTTTCTAAATTCGTTTTAAGGGTCTTCAATTCACTAACCTTTTGATTAAGTGTTTTCACTTCATTTATCATTCTATTCATGAACTTCACTTGTTGTGTAATTCTGGTACTCAATTCATCAACACTTTTTTGGAATGTTTATTGCAACTGTTGTAATAATTTTTGATTCTTTTCGGTAACTTTTTCTAGTTCATTTTTCAATTCTTTTTCAGTTGTTTATTTTGATTTGTATTCTTTATAATGGCAGACCTTAAAGTTATTGATAATAGGATTACAATCTTTGAATGCTCTGTCACTTTTTTTATGAAGTTTTGTTATATCTGCTTCTAGATCTTTATCTTTTTTATCAAGTTTTAATAATTTTTCTGTTAATGATTTGTCATTAAGTTTAAGCAACTTTAATTCATTCATTAGTGGAGCCAGTTCTTCTTTCAAGTCATTTGTTTGTCTATGAACATATTCTTTATTTGTTAACTCAGTATTTTGTTGTGGAGGAATAGAAAGATGTAACGGACCAGTTAAAACGTCTCCAGTTTTCATGATATAGTTGTCTAGTTCTATTTCTGATTCTTGATTATTTGGAATGCAAGCACATCCTCCAACATTTGTTAACATCATTTTTTCTGTTTAAAAATATGTTATGTGAAATCTGTAATTCATCTTTTCGTAATAAAGCATTATTAAATAAACATATGAAAGTAGTACATCCAACAATACACCCAGTACACCCAGTACAAGTACAACCTGCCCAACAACAACAAATGGTACCACAAATTATACAACCTGCTCAGCCGCATCAAATTGTGCAACAGTTACACCCAGTACACCCAGTACAACAGTCACAACCAGTACAACAGTTACAACAGTTACAACCAACACATGTACAAGTACAACAGTCACAACCAGTACAACAGTCATTACCAGTAAAAAAAATGTAATGATTGTGGAAAAAGTATAGTGTCTAAGAATTTTACACGTCATCAAAAAACATGTCAATTACCACAACAAGCAAAAATAAGAAATAGACAATGTTTGAATTGTAATAAATTTTTTACTAGTCTGGGTTTTACTTATCATTCTAATTCATGTATGATAAGCACGCGTGGATGTACTAGTTGTCAAATTCTTAAACCCAAAACAGAATTTTATGAAAGTAAATACCAATGTAAAGTATGTTTAAAAACACAAGTGAGATGTAATAACTGTAGCAAAGTTTTATTGAAGAGAAACTCCACACGTCATGTAACAATTTGTCATGTGTAATTAACTTTGTGTCCGTAGTAGTCCGGAGCTCGTGTCCATACACTCACTTGAGTATCTTGCCTTCATTTAAGCCTCTTACTAAATAGTCCGTAGTAGTCCGGAGGTACTACAGAGGTATAACACACTCAAAGGAGTGTCGGACTAGTCTGGAGTCTGAAGCATTTTTCCCATATAAAAAAGTAAAAAAAGGGAAGAATTATATACAACCATTCCTCAAAGTTCAGATGTTCGTCGTTTATTTGGGTTTCCACAATTTCATTGTATAAAAATCATTATCATATGTATTATCATTTATCTTATTTATCATTTCATAAACTGGTTAGGTTTCTTACAAACACAAGAAGAGAAAAAGGTTACATTTTATAAAGAACAAACTAAAAGCTTTAAAGGTTGGAAACAACCATTTCGTCAAAAAGATATACCAACAGGACAGTTGATACAAGAGAACCTACATTTTATTGTTTATGGTAAAACGGGAAATGGAAAGACTACATTTATGCGTAAGTACATCCAAGAACATTTTAAAGAAGAAGATGTATATATTTTCTGTTTGCCAACTGACGAATGGAAACGATATTCAAATGTTAATAATAGAGATTTAGACATGTTAGAAGATATGGAAAGTTTTGCGGGTACATATGAACAGAACTCTTTACTAATATTAGATGATGTAGCTAGATTAGTGAAACAAAAAAACATATCAGAAATATTTACAAAGGTCGTCACCATCATATACGAATAGTTGTATTAGCTCATAAAGCCTGTGACGTAGATAATAAGATTAGAGAAAACGTGGAAACCTTTTATACAACTACACAAAATAATGTAGCATTCTTTGAGGATATCAAGAAAAATTATAAACTAACTTTACCTTTGGCTAAATATACACATGTTAAATATGGTATAATACGTGTTGATACTATTATGAATCAAATACAAGTATATGATAAAGATCCAAATGTACTATTAGATACTGAACATGACTTCTGTAACAATTCATCAGATTTTGATATCAGCTGCAAAGAATTTATCACCTCATAACATAGAAGAAATAACTATCTTTTTAGAAAACGAATCACTAGAACCACTGATGATCATACCAGAAACATTTTATTTTTATTTCGATCATTATCTGAATAATGTGTTAGGGATTAAAACACTTAAACGATTAGAAAATAGGGATACACTAGATGTTATACGAACAGGAATTAGTGATTTTCGAGATGTATTGAGAAGTGTGAAACCTTTCGTTTATGATGCTAAGAACACTCTGGCCGAAATAAAACCAATATAGGATGAGTTGAATAAGTTTAACTAATATGAAATATAAATTTATAATTAAAAAATAAATAAAATTATGTCTATACATAATGACTATAGTCAGTATATAATCGAACATGTACCAGTTTTAAAAGATTATCGTCATCCTACAAATCCTGTAAATTCGAAGAAAGAAGTTAAATTTCATTACCATCATAAATACATAGAGTTCGTTAAAGACTACAAAATAAAACACGGTGTAAGAAGTTACGCTAAAACAAAAGACTTTCCACTTTGTCTACGAAGTTTCAGAGTCTTTCTAGCATACAATAATTTATGGTGGTTGGTTAAGAAAGAAAATTTAACAAAGCATGAATTAGAAACATTACATCAACTAAATATTCCTGCATATGTGAAAAAACATAAATTTTCCTTTTAAAAAATATGAATGATAAAATGACTAAAGGATCCGAACATACGATTTATGAATTAATCAAGAAACAAATTGCTGAGTTTGATGAACAAGTTAAACGTAGGCTTAAACGTAATATTAAAAAACAGAAGCGTAAAACAAAAGAAACATCAGGAACACCAATTACTGATATATTCTCTGATGATAGACTTGCTGATGATCTATTGAATCTGTTTAATACGAAGGAAATTACGTATGGAAAAGAACTTTTTACTAATGTAGTAAATGATATACGTGAGCTTTTACGAAATGGGAAAGTTTTAAATTTATTTGGTGTTATGATTAAAGAGGATGAAACCATTATACAAAATTTTTACGCTGCATTTTATAATAAAAATTCATTTGAAACATGGCTTCGTAATCTAGATGACAAATCAGATACTTATGAATGGGTTCTTACAGGTAGTATCAAATACGAAGATTTTGGAATGAAGCTAGTACAAAGATCACATAGAGGTGCTGGTATTAACATGAAATATGGAATCAAAAAATACATCGGACAATATTGCTACATTCCTTCTGAAGATTTCTGCTTTATAAAATGTAATAATGTTTTACGTTGTTTCAATCAAGAACAAGCTGAAATTAGAATCGAGATGTTTAATGACTTTTTATATCAAGAGAATACATGTAGAACAGCAGTAATGTCAAACTGCAAATTTTCTCAATTCAAAATACTTTGGAGAATGTGTTCAGTATTACAGCCCTACTCGGAAAACAGAAAAAGCAATCTCTCCCTCTTTTTAAAGTATAAGCAATAGGATGTGCTGTTGGACAGCGAGGATCTGGATAAGTTTCAAGATCCGATATATATGTTGAACCATAGTCAATTGGTTTCTTTATTACGGTTTTATACGGAAGTGTTGTTAGATTTTTCGTCAGTAACCGTTTTATATATTGGTTTGAAATTATTTTCAATTTCTCTAATAGCTTCTGCTTTATGGAATTTATTGATTAAACAATTGTGACCTATTGCTGAACCTTCGTGAGAATAATGGTAATACCTCTAGGATTTAAATGACGATTAGTAGGGCTGTAGCTCCCAAAGCTTGTCGGAACGGGATGTTCATGTTCACTCGGAAAACAGAAAAAGCAATCTCTCCCTCTTTTACGACGATTCTTTATTTGTTGAAAAAGCGTTACCTGACGCGTTTCGTCTCTCAGGACAGTATCAAGGGCGAATGGCACAGATCAGGCAATACGTTTAAATATGACTAAGGTCGAGTGGGCATCTCCTCATATCAGTTCATGACGTCTATTCATGAGGTGTGGCATGTTCTTGGTGATAGACCGTGATTCAGCCATTCTAGTAGATATCGCTGATTTATATTTAGAAAGGATTTTGCAACTAAAGTCGTTAATTTTCATCACTTTATCGGCATGTTGTTTTAAGTGGTGCTCACTAAGTGCACTTGTACTGTTCTTGTTCTTAATGCTATTAGCGTGCTCGCGATATCTAAGCCTGAAAGGGCGACAACTTTCTCCGATGTATTTCATATTACAGAAGTTGCAACTAAATTCATAAACTATGTATTTGTCATTGCAACCATATTTAGGGCCAATAAATTACAGATCTCACAGGAACATTTATTTTTATTCTCTATTTTATTCTTCGCTGTAGTACTTATCTTCTTGCCTGGTCGACAGGTAATTCTAGCAGGGATGTCGTATTTATTTCTAATTTTGTTTATTTTACGAGTGAAACTGTCGCTAATATAGTCAAGCGTTAAATTGACGTTTTTGACTTGTCTTTAATTTTTTTAGGCTCTTTGCGTTTCAAAGTGTTCGGTTCGAATCCGTTATTGACCAATCTGTTAATCACTATCTGCACAGCTACACCTTTATCGTTCGGACTCGAACAGCGGTCTTGGACATATCTTAAACTATTTTTGACAAAATTATCTTTTATGTGTTGTGGGAGCCAACTGTCTTTGCGTAGACATATTCCTGAATGGCTAGGTTTACTGTACCATTTGTACTGTACTTGGTTATTTGTTATTTTGATGCTTAAGTCCAAAAAGTTCAAAACGTTATCTTTCGGCAAGTCTAATGTGAATTGAATGTTTTTATTTATCGAGTTAAAAGTTTCTAATATATTTGAAAAAATTCTATCATCTTTGGGGAACGGTCCCATAATTATATCATCTATATATCGTTTATACTCGTAGATTTTAGGCTGTAAGTTGTGCTTATAAGTTAACTTACTTAGGGCTTGTTATTCTATCGAGTTCATAAATATCACAGCAAATGGGGGAGAGAAGTATGTCCCCATAGAACAACCATTCACTTGCAGGTAAATTTTATCTTTGTAACTAATTTCATAATTGTAGGATATGAATTTTAGCATATTTTCTATATCCTCAACCTCAAATCCATAATTATGTATTTCGTGCCAATGTTTGTGGGCAAATTTTTTAATAGCCTCGAGACCTTCCTCAATAGGGATGCTCGGGTACAAATTCTTAACATCTAGTGATATCAAAATTTCCTCTGAACTATTGAAATTTTGACATTGACTTTCTAAAATCGTTATCAAAGATTGAGATCTAAATGAGCTGGAACCTTTTTTACAAGTTGACTCAGAATAATACTAGTCAGCCAGTCAATCTTTTGTGTAGGTGTGTTAGTGACATCCGCGATAGGTCTCAAAGGAAAGAAGTTATTTTCTTTTTCTTTATGATCCTTTACTGAAACGTGAAATTTAGCCGGACTACTGCCAGACCGTTGAGTTTTCTATGGTCAATTTTTTCTTTATCTTGACATTTAGCTCTGACTAGTTTGTTGGCCTGTTTTTCGATAGCGCTATTTTTTGATTTATTTCTTAATTTATATGTGGAGTTGTCTTGCAGTATCTTTTCAGTCCTTTCGATCAGGGTACTTTTGTGCGTTGGTTTGTAAAGAAATTGAACATAAACTACTCGAACAACAAAATGAATTCTTAATGGCTTTTGATGCAACATCTTTATATCCATCAGCTATGTATGACGAACATTCAGAATACCCTAAAGCTGAATCAGCTAGAAAATTTAGACAAGAAGAAGAACAAGCAATATTATATCAATTTAATACTCAATCATTTCGTCCTAAAACTGGAATATTCACAGTTGCGTTTTATTATCCTGATGATTTGTTTTTCCAACCAGTTCCTGCGAAAGATGAGGTAAAAGATGAAAACAATTGCAATCAAGAAGTAATAAGGTTTAGGAATGGAATATGTTATGATGTATTAACTTCTGTAGACCTACAGGAAATTGTTAAATGTGGTGGAAAAATATTATCTATTACAAATGACATAATCTATGAAGAATCTTATCACGTTTCACCATTTCGAAAATACATTGAAAAGCTCTTCAATTTAAGAAAACAATTTAAAATAGAAGGAAACACTGTAGGCGATGAGTTAATTAAATTATTAATGAATTCACTATATGGAAAAACCGTACAAAAAGACATAACCACTAACTATCATTTATGGAATGAGAATACATTGAGAAAAAATTTCACTCAAGAAGTAAAAGATTTTGAAAAAGTAAATGATGAGCAATTCTTAGTGAAAGTAGAAATGGAAGATGATGAATTTCTTAAAGCTAATATTCAAAAGAAACGACATCATTCATGCCATCACATTTAGGTTCTTTTATTCTTGCTCACTCTAGACGAATCATGAACAACTTTATTTTAGAAATTAATGTTTTTAGTAAAAACACATATATTGTACAGATACTGATTCAATATACATTTTCAATGAACTCTTCAATAAATTAGATGTTACTGGATATGTTGGTGGGGAATTGTGTCAAGGGAAAAATGATTATGGGAATGACGGAATTATATTTGCAATATTCATTGCTCCCAAAATAAAATACTGTATTACTGTAGATGAACAAGGAAGACTCAGTGAAAAGAAAAATTTAAAGGATATTCCAGGATATTCACAAAATAAAGTAAAAGTAGAAGATTTTATAAAATTATACCATGGCGAAACATTGACAACAATGGTTGATAAATCATGGAAAAAATCTTTAGAAACTGGCATTCCTGATAAAAATAATAACACTGAAGAAAAAAGATTTTCTGGTCAAATAAATATTCTTAAACGTCAAGCACCTGATGCAAATGGTATTATGCTACCTTATAACGGAGATGTTCAAGACGAAATATTTCAACGAATACAAAAAGAATGTAATATAATTGAATACACTGATAGTGAATACACTGATGGTGAAGACTGGGAAGAGGAATTATAATGCACTAGATGTTCGATTCAGAGTTTCACTCTGTGAACAAATGTTCTATAACGCTATCATGTACTTTTTTATCAATATTGATTGTAATAAATCCTATATCTTTTGACCAAGCATTACTACAAGATTGTTTAAAGTCATCTTTATCTCTTATACATAAGTCTCTTAACAAATCACTTAGGTTTCTTGAATTGATTTCGAAAGCATAAAAATATTAGCATTCTTTCTAATAACGCTGCCATCTAGTGAAGACATAATTTGTGTCAAATGAAAGACACTACAGTTATTGTGTCGTCCTCTTGTAAAATAATTTCTCTGAATTGCCTGATCTTTGTTATTAACATAATCATCAAACACAACACAATGTTTTTTCGTTTTATTTAGTTTACTAGGGTCTTGCATATTACCACTATCATCTATTAATTGCATCGATATGTGTTTATTTTTATTGGGTTCTACTAGTTGTTTATTTTTCGCTGCTTCTTCACACCAGGAACTTATTTCTTCTTCATACTCCGATTTTTCATATTCTTCGAATAAGGAAGCAATTGCTGATTTTGTAAGATTATTTTCAAAACCATATTTCAAGAATTGGTAAATAGGTTGTTCTGCTGTTGTTGCATAAATGATAAGATTGTTGTAATCCAAAAAGTTTGGTGTCGTGAGAACTTTAAATGATAGATACGTTTTTCCACAACCTGATCTTCCACAGATAACTGCTAAAACTTTATTGGATAGGTTTGGATGATGATTGAATTTCACTTTCTTGTTTAGTGGATATTTTGCAGAGTTGTTTTCACTCATTTTTAAGATTTAAATCATACTTCTTTAACCAAAAGATCTATCATAATCTCTTCACCTCCAAAATTTATTTCTTGTCCTTTCTCATCAGTGATTCTAATGTTAATGCTGTTAACAGTTTTTCCTGTAATAGGGAAATATATTAATGTTCTTGGGATTATATTTAATCTATATCCAATGGGTACAGTGAAAGCTGGAAAACTGAATATTAAATTTGACAGTTTACCGTCTATGTATCCTCCTTCAATAATATCACAATGAATTACAATCGAATTTTTTATTTGTTATTTTAGGTATCTTTTCACCTAAATGATAACCTTGGCTATAGATTTGTTTATTAAATCCTAATAGTTTCGACAATGATATATCATGATTAAAATCAACTTGATGATTTTCATCTAAAGTAAGAGATATTCTATTAACTGCTGTTTCCGCTATAAATTGCAACTGTTTCCTATCTTTAAATGCTATACCTAAATGTCTCTTAATTTCATTTGATATCGATTCAACTTCGTTAGAACCAGGAAGAAAAGTTAGTACTTTCCACGTTTTTCCTTCATCAGTAGAATATCTAAATTGATCATTCACATCTTTGATAACGTTTTGAATAGTATTAAATGTGGAGAAACTAGTCGATGTGATTTGATAATTTTTATTTTGCTCCAAATGTAAAATGGGGTCTAGATTACAAGTGTGAGTTGATGTAGTTGCTATAATTTTTAACGTCGTACTAAATTTCGATGAGCTCAATATCTCGGTTAAATTTTCTAAATGATTATTAATTTACTCTAAATCTGCTGAAGACATTTTTCACTAAATAATTTAGATAAGCTTTTATAGGTCTTCTCATTTATAATTTCCTCTTCTAATAGTCTTTTTAAGATTGCATGTATTTCGTTAAAACTAGAGTTATGTACTTCTTTTGTTGCAGATAATAAAATCTCTAATCTATTTATTAATTCTAGTGGGTCATCGGGCAGGAAAACTGTTGTCTCTTTTAGTCCTGTTCCTGTTTTTGGGTAACCGCCAATTGGTGAATAAGCGCCCATTGCTGAATAATCAGTTGGTGTTGAATAAGCGCCCATTGCTGAATAATAATCAGTCGGTGCTGAATAACCACCCATTGCTGGGTAACCAGTCGGTGTTGAAAACGATGCCATTAACAATAAGTCTTCTAATTGTTTATAACGTTTAAGAGTTTTTACTGCACCAACGTTATATAACATAGTTTTATATCTCAATAGAACATCAGCATCATAATTATTTAAATCCGCTCCTCTTAATAAATCCACGAAATTTCTATCTAAACTAAAGGCTGATTTGTCTGGTGAAAAAATTAAACCTCGAGAAGGTTGTGGAAATATTTCTTTTTGTCCGAGATAAAATCTAGGTATGCATTGTCCATCTATAAATGAAATAGAATGCCTAAATTGTATAGATTGTGGTAATTTTAGATTTATATTTTCTTCTAGCAGGCCATAATCATCTAATATAGTTTTCTTCACTGGGTCCCTCAGATCCATTTGTTTAACATGATTTGTAAGTTCTTTCTTAATATCAGATTTACCCTGTTCAACTACTTGTATTTTTTCTTTCATATTAGATTCAGCGCCAACTTGTAACATTCGATATTGTCTACGTTTTTCCTTCATAATATTTTTCTGTTTTATTAATTCTTCTAGTTGTTTTATTTTTGCATCATTCGTCTCATTTGTATTCATTATTTTTATTATTTTATTTTATAATATAATATTCGAATTTTGTGGTAGCATAGAGATACAGCAAAAACATTTTACTGAACAACTTATTTTTGTTCTAATGTTCTGTTTAATAAAGTTTTTATCTCTTCTAAAAAAACATCATTATTATCTTTGCCTTGAGAAAACTTGTTTGGTATTTTAGTTGCTTCTATAGCTATTTGATCAAATTTTTCAATCTCACCTAACGTAATAACATTATCATCACACACTTTTTGGAAATAATAATGTAGTTGATCATAAACTTCTTCAATATGTAAATGCTTCTTATTTAATGATTTACGTTTCTTATTTATTAAAGACTTATCTATCACTGTTGCGAGTGAAGTTGTAAAAACACCTGTACCTGTTGAAGCTGTAGCAACAACAGGAATTGTAAGAACGCCAGAAGAAATGACAATAGTCAGAGCGCCTAAAGAAAATGTTAACAATACTCCAATACCTTGTGTTACATTTTTAACTTTAGTCCATCGTTTTCTTGATTTATCATGATGCTCTAATCTTAATAATAATTGGGATTCTTTATCTTTCATGTACCTGACTCTATCTTTATGTTTTGCTTTGTCCATTTCATATGACAATGAAGGATATAAAGGGGCTGATGGTTCTTTTGGGTTTTCATTTTCATCTTCCATTTTTTAATTATAAATTTTTATTGCATTTTTGTCCATTTTCATTTGTATAATTGTATCTTGTAATTGTATTTTTCCCCATTGGCATTTTTATAATTGTATTTTTGTTCATATTCATTTTTGCAATTGTATTTTTCCCCATTTGCATTTTTATAAATTTAATGTGCTTCCCTATTTTTTATATTTTCCATTTCGTATCTACCTAGGCGTCTGATCCGGTGCTGAGCGAAGCGGTGCGCAGGATCTCATACCCTATACTACTTCCACTCGGTCCGAGCCAAACCAACACATCCTTGGCACCATCCTGACAGGAGGGGGGAGTCATGACTCATCGCTGCTCATTTTGGCCTTGTTTTTGCCATGGGGTTACTACTGATTTGCAAACGTATTTTGATGGTAAATAAACTTTTAGATCGGTAACAAGTGCTTTCGCTAAATCATGAGTCACTGTTCCACATAGAGATATGATAGGTCGAAGCGGTGGATCGTTAAGATCTTTATGGGTTTTTGGTAGACCGTAAATATGACCGGGACGATAATAACCAATACACTTGTTCAAGTTGCACAGCTTCGCAGCGAAAGCATGACGTTTCACAATTGAATTTATCTGCTTTTTTATATGTGCAGTAGAATCTGTGTTGATCTTAACGAATTTAGGCGTGTCACTAACAATATTGTCGATCTTCTGTTCGTATTTCTCAGAGTCGAGAATCACAAAGTTATTGCTTTTGTCGGTTTTCTTGACAATAATTGACGGGTTGTTATTCAAAGATTTGATTGCACGTCTGTCATCATGAGTTAATGGTTTACGCGAGTGATCTTCTGTTTTTGTGAGACCAAATGCCTTTAGATCCGCTCTCAACTTTTCAAGATTCTCAACAGTTACCGTGCCAGATGCTTTTTCTGATGATATCTATTTCAATTTGTTTCTGTAGGGTATCGTGCTTTGATTTTACACAAAAGCCAGGACTTTTCATAAGCAAGTTATGTTCATCAGCTGTAGGAACATACATTGAGCAATTGAGATATTCACTTTGATCTTCTTTCGTTAAAATTTTGCCACCATTTAATCTCTCAAGCTTGCTTAATTGTGAAAGTCTCTTCGATTCAATCGAACTTTTGTTGATATTGATCATAAAATACACCAATGCCAAGAAGCGTAGAGATGTTGTTTTGTACATCAATTTTAACATGGTTTTCCCGAAACATTTCAGAACTTCTTTCTTTTCAGACAAATGAAGTTCAATTTGTCTTTCAATCAGATGACGCCGAAATGATAATGTATCCTTTTCATGGCGTGCTGCAGAATCATGTAACTTAAAATTCGTAAATTTAGGCAGCAAATTATTTTTGAGACATGTATTTCCTTTTTGGATGTGAATTTGAGAAGAGATATCATTTCCAAATACAATAAAAACGTCTGTTTACAGAAAACCTACAAATAATGGTTCCTGTCTCGACTATGACTGCTTTGGCCCCGAAACATACAAGAAAGCTGTGGTCAAGTCATACATAAACCGTGCATACAGACTATCATCAACATGGAAAGAATTTTCCAATGAAATTGATGTTATCAAGCAAATTCTTGTAGATAACAACTATCCCCAAAACTTAATTGATCAAACAATACAAAATTATCTAAAGCGAATACACACCAATATCGATCCTAAAAATGCAGAAGCAACAATCAACTTTTACTACCAAAGTCAATGGAGTACATCGGCAAAAATTGAAGAGCAACGATTAACAGCCATTATCAAGAATAATGTTATTCCAAGACTGCCATCTGTTCAAGTAAAAGTAAGAACTTACTACAGACCGAAACGTCTTGAGACAATTCTGAAACCATCAGTGCAAGCAAAATCCGAGCCGCATCATGTTGTCTACCAATTCACGTGCCCACTTGACACTTGTAACGGTGTCGCTTACATTGGTTACACAACTAATGCCCTCGAACATCGCTGCAAGCAACATGTCTCGAACGGTGCAATCAAAGACCATCTGCAAACACACAGTGAAAAAGGATATATGGTTATGCTGAAGAACATGACTATCCTAGCCAAATACAACAGACAACGTGATCTTGAAATTGCTGAGGCTTTGCTCATCAAAAGCCTCCAACCCCAGCTCAATCGGCAAGATCAAGGCTTGACAAGGCGACTCTAAGTTCTGTAACTTTATCCTTATTCTTCTTTAGATTTCTTTATAGTTTTAGTAGATATCCTATTAACTTTGGTAGTGTATCATTAGCTATCTTTGTATATATTTCATGACATTGATTTTTCAAGTACCTAATAATATGTAGTTTGAAATTTGTTTCCTACTTAAATGTATTATGTCCTAATTATTTCACTCTCTAATGATGGATAGTGTAAATATCCGAAGCGCCGGTATAAAATTTTTGCAGTGAAATTATTTTCTAAAGTCGCTTTTAAGTTTTCTAGTTCCGAAGTTAAATCAATTTATCGATCATTTAAAAAATATTACCTTAAGGTATCTAATGATCCAACTGTCGGTCGCTTACGCGACCGCGACCTCCAGTTGGATCATCGCTGACCTCTAAATAGGCATATAAATATAACATTGGCTTGAATTGAAGTTTGTTTCATTTTTTCTGAAGTATGATGTAATATCTCGCTTTCTATGTATTACCATTCAACACATTAGAGAATGGAGAAAGATGTATGGTGGTCAAATTTCAAATTTTGATATCGATACAACTGTCACAATTGCTTTTACAAATTGAACATAAACGTGAACTGAAATCCAGCTTTTGTAAAATAAAATGACACACGATCAGTTTACCAGAGGTATGGCTATTGGAATGATTCGTTGTGGTAGAAGTTGTGCGACTGTTGCCGAAGAGCTGCAACTATCGTGAGTCGTTGTTTGGAGGTGGTGGTGTCGATGGAAAGCAGAAGGAGATGTTAAAGAGAAGAAGGGATCTGGTCGACCAAGAAAGTCTGCAGGAAGGACAGACGCACGTCTAGTTTTAGCTGCAAAGAGGAATATAATTGTTTCAGTCCCAAAGCTAGTCGTACACTGGAAGAGTGCCTCAAATATAGACTTACCGAAGATTGCGAGAAGCTGGAATTCAATCGCGACGACCAGCTGTCCTAATTCCATTGAGTTTTGAGCACCGCAGAAGACGAGTTGCCTGGTGTGATGCCCAGCGCTCATGGAATGACCATCACTGGCAAAAAGTCCTGTGGACCGATGAATCGAGATTCACTCTGGATTTCAATGACGGTCGTGTCAGAGTGCATCGTCTTCCAGGTGAACGCTTTGCCCCATGCTGTATTAAAGAACACAACAGATATGGTGGTGGAAGTGTTTTGCCGTGGGGTGGCATTTGGCATGGCGGACAAACGACAGCAGTCATCATCAAAGGCACGTTGACTGAAGAGAGGTATCTCAATGAAATTGTGCTTCCTGTTGTTGCCCCAGTGGTCAGGGTGGAGGATCTCGTCTTTCAAGACGACAACGCAAGACCGCATCGCTCCTCGGCTGTCATTGCCACTGTTAGGAGATTGAACAGTCAAACCCTTGACTGGCCTGCACGTTCACCTGACATTGTCACCCATTGAACAAGTCTGGGACGAGCTTGGGAGACCGCTATTCACTTCCACCAGTGTCCCTGAAGATTCTCTCTGAAAGACTGGCAGAGCAGTGGCTTCTCCTTGAAACATCCTTCATACAGAAACTTTGTGAATCCATGCCATCTCGGATTACTGAATGTATTGGAGCTAGAGGGGGCACACGCGCTATTAAAGTTGAATCTGCTACATGCGTTGTTTTTCTGTGCTAGCGATTTGGTGGAGATTGTGACTAGATTATCAAGGTATCATACATACATGTACATGTATATATACCAGTCAAAAATGAAAGAAGTTATGGAAGTAAATGTTTCAAAAATTTTGTCAATGAGTATATACAGTAAGTATATCGATGATCAAAAGGATAATTTTCGCAACTTCGAGTATACTTTAAGTTTCATGTTCATACAATCATCTTAGCGTAGAAAAGGATAAAGGTAGAAATTTAAAAGATATCAAAATATGAATTACAAAATGACCGTGATATTTCATGGCATAGTTCTGTTAAAAAGTTACTCGACACTTGATAGTAGGAATTTCTGTCTGTGTCTGCAAGTAGATATCAATTCGCTTTTTTTGTTTAACAGGCTATTTTCCTTGCTTATAAGGATGTAATGTTTTTCTAGAAGGCAGAGGTTGCATCTTCTTGTTCCACATTTGTATGGTGTGGTTTGATCCATTATCTCCCATTTCATTTCATAATTTTCGTTTTTATAATTTAACGACCATATAAATTTTGATAAGAATGTTTTCTTCTCATGATTTGGATTGACAAAAGAAGTTTTATGGTTCCTGTATCTTATTTTGAATTCATTTTCTGTTTGTCCAATGTATGCCATTTTTTTGTTATCGTCTGTTGTCACCAGAGTTGGAAAAGTCGGAATTGGAATTAATTCAAACAATCCTGGTTGTACTCTTCTATGCCGCCTGGTCGGCCAATTGTGTCCGATACTGGGAGTGTTACACGCACGTGTGCTTCTCTCATTGAGTTTTTCCTGGGTCCTCTTGCCCAATTATCAAGGAGTTATGTGAGAGACTCTCTTCATGTCATTAGCATCCTCAAAGATGTTGCTGTGAGCGATTCTTCTAAGTTCGTTACTTTAGATGTCGCCTCATTATGTACAAATATTCCCACAGAGGCGGGTATCGCAGCTGTCAGTCGGGCCTTTCATAAGTTTCCCGATGCGAAAAGACCCGATTTGACTTTACTAACAATGTTGCGTCTACTTTTGACATCCAATAACTTTGCTTTTCGGGGTGAACGCTTTGTGCAAGTACAGGGTACCGCAATGGGTTGTGCGTTTGGACCCTCTTACGCGAATATTTTTCTTTCCGATTGGGATGAAGCATCCATGAACTTTAGCCCTCCTCCTATTTGTTGGTTGCGGTACATCGACGATGTATTCTTTATTTGGAACTCAACTGAGGCCTCATTGTTTACGTTTTATAACTTTGTTAATAATTTATATGACAGTATTAATGTCGAGATTTGCCATGACAGTATTAAAATTCGTTTTTTAGATCATTTATTGTATAAAGCTAATAACAGTATTATGTACAAAGTCGGATTTAAGCCCACTGACACGCATGCCATTTTGTCTAAGTCATCGTTTCATCCACATAGTGTTTTCAAGTCTATTGTTTTTGGACATGTTTACCGTTGGGCTACCAGAAGCAGCTGTTATAAAGATTTTTGTGACACCAAGAAGGTTGTTCAACCACGCTGGATTGAACAAGGTTATTCTCGCACAGAAATTCGTTCTGCAGTAAGACGTGTCCTTTCCTTGACCGGTCAGACTCCACTTGAGTGGCCCACTGGCTACTTTCCGTGTACTTCTTCCTGTAATATTTGTATATACAGTACCTTTACTAATTCTGTACATAATTTTGTAAATAGTAACAAGTACCAAATTGTACATAGGCTTACGTGTGGATCGCGTAATGCTATTTACTTTATTTCTTGTAAAGCTTGTCGTGTGGGATATGTTGGTCAGACTTCGCGCTCTTTGTCGCAACGTATTTCCCAACATGTGTATGATATTCATTCAGGCCAGGACACCCCCGTTGCTCGCCACTTTTCTGGCCCCTGTAATTTAAACTTTTTTAGTTTTACGGGCCTTGAGCACTGTCCTCAGGACTCGAAGAGACTTGTTAAAGAAAATAAGTGGATTCAGCGCCTTCACACACTCCATCCAAAAGGCCTGAATATAGAGCTGAATCGTCGTGACAAGATGCACCTAGTACTACCCTTCAGCACTTGTAGTCAGCGTGTAGTTCAACTGTGCAAGAGGGAACTTTCTGACTTTGACATTTGTCCCTCTTTTCGCATGCATAGGAACATTGGGAAGATTCTCACCTCACATCGTTGACACGTCTTCCATTCTTTGTCTACTTGCTGCACACTTTTTGATTTTCCTTTTGCATGTCTTTTCAGTATCGGTTGCATGACTTTTGAGTTATATGTTGCATGGCTTTTGAATTATCAGTTGCATGCATTATTGATTCATTTCGTTGCATGTTTTGCGTTATGATTTGCATGGTTCATTCTTGCATTTTGCTGTTTGCATGCTTTAATTTTTGAATGATTGTCCTGCATGCTTTAACTGTTTAATTGCTTGAGTTACCTGCTTTACGTGCCTCTAACCAGTTGAGTCCAGTCACTTCTATTACTTCACAGTGTATTTGTTGAACTGAGGAAGCAATAAAGCGAAACCGGTCTTCAACGAATCGTACTGTTTTCCTTCATAATCGATTTCTGGTGGCTAGTGGTCGGTGTGAAGATCTCTGGGTGTCTCTCTCTCTCTCTCTCCCTCTCTCACTCCCTCTCCCTCTCTCCCTCTCTCACTCCCTCTCCCTCTCTCACTCCCTCTCCCTCTTTCACTCCCTCTCCCTCTCTCACTCCCTCTCCCTCTCTCTCTCTCACTCCCTCTCCCTCTCTCACTCCCTCTCCCTCTCTCTCTCTCTCCCTCTCCCTCTCTCTCTCTCTCTCTCTCTCTCTCTCTCTCTCTCTCTCTCTCTCTCTCTCTCTCTCTCTCTCTCTCTCTCTCTCTCTCTCTCTCAGAACTCAGAATGTTTATTGACCATTTTGGTACAAACATGAGATGAAAAAAAATGCATGTACAAAAGAGAAAAAAAAGAAAGAAAAGATGTACACGGATGAATGAATACGGCAACAGTGACTTATGGAAATGAGGATGGCATAAGCGTTCGGAAGTAGGATGAAAGCGGTGATCACAATTGTTCTTCGATGGGCGCATGATGTCTGAAAAATTCTTCAAAGTACTTGAGTGATGACAGACTATTTACAGATTTTACATTAATATGATGACGACGATAACGTGATAAGTCATTGCATGGAATGAATATGAAAATAAGGCATATGAAACAAAAACATTTCATAGATAAATGAGGAGAGGAGACACAATATTCATGTAACATATCATGTTATGTAATTGTATGATCGGGATTGATGATTAAAGTTTTAGTAAATCATTTATTTGCACATCACACCATCGCAGCAGATTATTTACCTATAGCCTTATTATTTGATCGGAGATGCGGTCGGTTATTAATGTCAAGGTAGGTTTATATTTTAATAAAATGTGGTTAAACATGATGCATTTAGGATTTTATCAAATGCTAAACCAATTACTTAATTACCCTTGAAATAGTGCGGTCCTAAGTGATAAGCATTGAAGAAAAAAGAGTTCCCCAATACTTATATTCAAGACCGCAAATACCGTGGTCATTAATAGAAGACAAGTTAGAAACAATACAGCATCACGTCTAAGCACAAAATTATAACTAGAAATATCTCAACTCTTACCTGAAATGGTGCAATGGATATTGGAATTAGAGAAATTTACGGCTAGAGATTTCACCGATCGACCTCCGATATTCAGTAGTGATAGCAGAGTGAAACATTTACCGCGCTGAGTGCGTCAGTGTCAAGGTGAATATTAATCATTTGCTATTGCTTTGTTGTTCATGACTGGGTAGATGCGCCAACATTAATGTATTGATTATTCTTAAAGGAAACGGGCACTTGTGGTTTCATAGAAATCTGATCGAGTTCAATCATTCGCAAAGTTGGAGAAAGATATCTTCTATATTTATAATTAAACCTGGAATGTGTTATCTATCAAACGTCAATTTATTAATGAATTCTTCGATAGCTTTGATTTCTTGATCAATGACTAGGCTCAATGCCGTGCGTAATGTAATTGAGTCCTTCAATCCATTGCTTGATCAATGCAGTTTGCTAGGAAATGGAAGCAACGTAATTCTTTCGATGCTGATTCGCGAAGATCTCGATAAATAATGACACAGTTATCAATAAATTATCAATCCAATCATGATATCATAGAAATCGGACAGCGTTCATTGTGCGAAGGAAAAAATAAATAGAATCTATCGCTTTAAGGGTTGGATTAATCGGAAATTGATAAGTTGTGACTTTCTTCTTTTGTCTGCCATAGAGATCGTATCGAATGCTGTGGGTCAAGACTTAGAAAGAAATATCTCTCATCGTATCAAATTATTATGAAATATATTATCTATTGTTTCGACATTTCATCGCTTTATCAATGAATTCATCAATTGCTTTGAGTTGTCCTATCTTTAATGTATTCATGATTTCATAGAAATCCGATCGTGTACAGTCTGCTAGGAACGGAATTAGCGTTCTTCTTTCTGCGCTGTATCGAGGACAAATTGACATGAAATGATAAATATCTTCCGTCGCATCATTTTCACATAATTTGCAAGTAAAATCATTATGAGTGCTTCGATTTTGATATGTTCCAACTTCTGCTGCGAGAGTGTGATTTCCAGTTCGCAATTTAAGGATATTATCAGTTTTTATTTTTTCATCGACTAGACACAGATATTGTTTCAAATCAGTTTGGAATCTACAGAGCTCTAAGTATCTCAGTCCTTTGTTGCTATTCTTTGCACTATTTATCCATTCAGTTCGGAAATATTCAGTTAAACGATTGGTAATAACAGCTTTAGATCTTTTGTCGTACATATCAAGATTCTGTAATTCTTGTAAATGGATTTTCTTCATAAGTTTCATTATCCTATTACACCATGTGTTATGGAATGGTTTTTTATCAATGTTGTCATTTATCTTGTTAAATAAACGTGTAATTAATCTTTGATCAGTTTTGGTATTCAATTTAAGATAGTAGTTCAGGGCTGATTTATAACAATGAAATTCCATAGGTTTCGCGTCAAATTCGCCAATAATACAATAGTTTGGTGTAGTGATTCTTAGGTGATGAAATTTTTTGTAGAACTGCATAATTATTTTATTAGGATCATTTAAATTTCTATCAAAATGGAACTCACAACCATATCTCATTTTCGATAAGGTTAACATATCAAAAGTTTCATTTAGAATTTTTGCATTGACATTTCCAAATTCTTTCAGTGTTTTAGCAGTCAAATATGATGATGCTCGTCCTTTCTTTGTAATTTCTTCAATATGTTTTCTGTCAGTTTTAGCTATCCAAATACCTAAGTATTTGTATTCTTCTACTATTTCGATAGATGTTGTAGTATCATCATCATTTTTTAACACGAACTCTTTAAAGTTTTCTTTCTCATTATTTATCATGATCTTAGTTTTGTTATAGTTTATGGTGAGTAGTAGTAAGGAAGTGACAAACACCAGATAGCGCAAGATGGCCGCCATCGCTGACTCCCCCCCCCCTCTGGAACGGCAGAGTGTCGTGGTCGGCCGCCGTGGTGCTTCGGGTCTGAGTCCCCCCCCCCCTCTGGAACGACAGAGTGTGAGACTCGGATGTGTTGGTCTCGTATGGGTTGACGTGACCGACCGCCAGGATTAGTGTTGAGGCTATAGTGTGTGATGTTTTTGGTGCAATCTGCTGAATGTTGGGTTGTAAATGGGTTGTTTCGAGTGGAAGGAGTGTTCGGATGAGAAAACGGAGTCCAGATTCGGAATCTACGTGAAATTTTGGGTTAGGAAGGATGTTTCCAGCGAAATCGGAGAGAAAAAATTTTCAACATTTTTCGAAAAAACGACAGAGTTAGAATTTGGGATGTTTTGGTGTGTAGCGCCCAAACGAAGCATCGGATGAGAAAACGGAGGCCAGATTCGGAATCTACGTGAAATTTTGGGTTAGGAAGGATGTTTCCAGCGAAATCGGAGAGAAAAAATTTTCGGCTGACGTCCCCCCCCCCCTCTGGACAGCTTGCTTCGATTTTGGCTTCCAGTGGACGGATTTTGTCGTGCGATAGCTCGTTTGAAAGCTAAGAGTGAGACAAATTCAGTGAAACAATCGGCTTGTTCCTATCTGTCTTCGTTCAAAAGTTAGAGCGGTTACAAGATTTTAGGTCGGAGCTCGCTTACCTGAAAAAATCCTAAGTGTCAGAGTGACTTTGTATGGGTAAAAATTTGAAAATTTTCCAAAGTGTGGAATTTCGACCTGGGACCGTCACCAAAACATTTTTCATCAAATTTTGAAATTTCACTGACGTCCCCCCCCCTCGGGAGAGCTCGCTTCGATTTTGGCTTCCAGTGGACGGATTTTGTCGTGCGATAGCTCGTTTGAAAGCTAAGAGTGAGACAAATTCAGTGAAACAATCGGCTTGTTCCTATCTGTCTTCGTTCAAAAGTTAGAGCGGTTACAAGATTTTAGGTCGGAGCTCGCTTACCTGAAAAAATCCTAAGTGTCAGAGTGACTTTGTATGGGTAAAAATTTGAAAATTTTCCAAAGTGTGGAATTTCGACCTGGGACCGTCACCAAAACATTTTTCATCAAATTCTGAAATTTCGCTGACGTCCCCCCCCCCTGGACAGCTTGCTTCGATTTTGGCTTCCAGTGGACGGATTTTGTCGTGCGATAGCTCGTTTGAAAGCTAAGAGTGAGACAAATTCAGTGAAACAATCGGCTTGTTCCTATCTGTCTTCGTTCAAAAGTTAGAGCGGTTACAAGATTTTAGGTCGGAGCTCGCTTACCTGAAAAAATCCTAAGTGTCAGAGTGACTTTGTATGGGTAAAAATTTGAAAATTTTCCAAAGTGTGGAATTTCGACCTGGGACCGTCACCAAAACATTTTTCATCAAATTCTGAAATTTCGCTGACGTCCCCCCCCCCCTCTGGACAGCTTGCTTCGATTTTGGCTTCCAGTGGACGGATTTTGTCGTGCGATAGCTCGTTTGAAAGCTAAGAGTAAGACAAGTTCAGTGAAAGAATCGGCTTGTTCCTATCTGTCTTCGTTTAGGTGTGAGACGCCATTTAAGATTTTGGGACATTGGCGAAAAACGACAGAGTTAGAATTTGGGACGTTTTGGGCTCTAGCTTCAAAACGAAGCATCGGATGGGAAAACGGATTTCAGATTTGGAATCAGCGTGAAATTCTTTATCTGTATGGTGAGTTTCAAGTCAATCGGAGAGTTTCAAGTCAATCGGCGAGAAAAATGTTCAACATTTTTTCGGAAAAACGACAGAGTTAGAATTTTTGCGATGGCTGCCTACTGTAGAGCCAAAACGAAGCATCGGATGGGAAAACGGAGGCCAGATTCGGATTCAGCGTCAAATTCTACATGGAAATGGTGTATTTCCAGCTCAATCGGAGCACTAGAACCGGAGATAGACGGGTTTTTTAGTGTTTGGATGATGGGTGTTACGTCATCAGCTGATCGCCACACACTATATAAGCTGGGAACCGAGAGAGACTTGTCATTAATACGAGAGATAGTCAACGGTAAGTCGTCTCTCTGAGCTCCGATGATAGCTTCGGACATTCCAAATCCCGAGTTTCTGTAAGAAACCGACTTAGAAAATTTCATTGCTGATATCAGCTAAGGCGTTAGACTTAGAGGTTAGCCAGGAGATGGCCTTCGTCTCCAGGCCATAAAAGACTCCAAAACTTTAAAGGCTTGTAACTTTGCTTCTACAAGTCCGTTTGACTTGATTCAAAAAAGGTTCGGTCGCTATTGACCTGCCCTAAGTGATAAACTACTTATAAAATTTCATAAGTAGTGCTAAAAAATTGAAAAATTTAAATTCGCTATTTTTTGGCAATTTTCGGGATTTTCAAACCTTCTGAATTCAACTAAGACATTTATAAAGTTGTGGGAGGCAAGCTTCGGCTTGGAATTTGCAACCTTTGTAAACAATCCACTGATTTTCATGTCAAAATCGGGGTCCGGATACCAACACAGTGATATGACGCACGCTCTGTCCGCGGGAGGTTGGATTTGTGGGCCGAGGCCTTGGAGTTGGGATAAGATCCCCTCTGAGTAATGCCTGTAACGGATTCAAAGGTTCGACACTTTCCACCAATCTCACAATTTAGCTGTATGATTATAAGAATGACTGCCAATGTCGCCTGTTAGTAATTCTATTTCATCCTTCCTTTACAGATACATAAGTTACAAAATGGGAGGCAACTCAAAATTTTTATTTAAAAAGTGCTCTTGCGGAGAAATAAAGAGGGGTGGCGAATTCAAACGTCACATTAATAAGTACAAGAATACGCCTCACTTCCACGAGGAAAGAGCCGTTATTTCCGGCTGTACACATTGCCTGAAATTTTTGAAAGGCAAAGAGCATGAGGAATTTTACATCGCCCACGCCGACTGTCCGCTCAAAAAGGCAAACAATTACATAACATCAGACATCGGCAAAGTGATCGCACCCTTCTTCAACGAAGAAACAGTCGATCTTGACGCAGCACTACAAGAGGCTATTGCAACAATTTTGGAGCCTGCTGCTTCGGCCACTACCTCATCAACAGCAGAAGAGAAGGCCCCACTAAGCGATTTGGACAGCTCAGATGACTCCGATTCTGAGGAGGTCGTCATTACTAAAGACACGGAAGAGATAGGAAAACCAACAAATCAGTCTTCCCCGAAAAAGAAAGTAATCGCACCTTCCCCAGTAAAGAAGGGGATTAAGCAGCAGACGAACAGCTGGAATAAGGATACCCAGATCGCAAAAGTGAGCCAGGAATATGCACTCACAAAATTAAAAGATGAGCTCACTCGTTACAAAAATGAATGTTCGGCCCTTAGGGATGACAATTTCCACCTGAAGGGTCAGGTAGCCGAGATTCGGGCCCTCAAGACACAAGTGATCAATTTAGAATCTTTCCGCGAAAGGGCGCTTGCCAGCGAAAAACGCGTTACTGAGCAGGCGACTTACATAAAATCATTAAAAGCTCAAGAAGAGGTATCAAATTTAAAAATTGAGCAATTAAAGACTAGCCTGACTGAGAGTCAGAAGAAAGAAGAGAGACGAACAACGCTCCACATTCCCATCATCAAGAGCAGAATCGTCGACAGCATCATCCTTGAGAGTGAGGACTTGGATTCCACATTCGAGTGCTACGAGGGAGCAATGGCGGAGATGCGCTGTCTCCATGTCTCTATAAAGCATGATGGCGAAATAAAGGAGCTGCGCCACCGGAAGCGGAAACTGCCGGCCAAATACTTACCTCAACCATCACCATCGAAGGGGTCGCGAACCGGCTAAATTTCTCTTATGGTAAGTTAATATCATCTCTATCACTTGAATATATTTCATCTATTTTTCCTTCTATTTTCAGATACGACGAGAACGAACCATCGGCTCTCTTAAGGGCCACCATGGGGCAAGACATGATAGAACCTCCACGCGGTTTGCCCTGGGCAGTCTTCGGACTGGCGAATACTATCATTAAGTTGAATCTGCTATCAGTCAACTTGAACGTTGCAAATGAAGTTCGGTGTAATACTTCCTTTCGACGGGCGTTCCTGTAAAGGGCGGCGGTGAAACCCGTAGCTATGTATACCGCAAGGGACATTCGGCAATGGTCAATCTTGTTAAACCTCTCTGCGTCATGTTTGCAAGTGATTGCCTCTGTCTCAACGTAGTATGCATTCGCGCCAGGGCGACATTTAGCCAACTGTCGAAGGTTACCTAAAACTTTCCATTGCATACGTTATGAGAACCATGAGTTCTACCTGTCTCTATCACTGAGACGAATTGATGAATGGAATGAAATGGGAGGACACTCACGCGCCACACGCAACATAACACACTTCTCTCTTCCGTAGTCTAACAAGCTCTTTACACATGGATCGCAGTCGATTGCTATCCCTGTATCAGAAGTGTAAGCTATCTTAATTTTATTTGACACTATTTCATCTACCATTATCACCCATATGAAATGTTATAAGATTTGCAAGTTAGACTAAGCGTGCTACTATTTCCCAATGAAAAAGTATACATGGTTAAATTATTCACTAAAGCCCCATTCAAGTAAGTCAGTATGAAAGCAAAGATAATACGAAATAAACATTTATTATGGCATGTATTTTAAAAGGTCTTCATCGTCAATATCGTCCCAGAGTCTGACTTCACATAGATCACAAAAACAGTTGAGCTGCTTTAAACGTTCTTCTGCAGCGTCCCTCACGTTGTCAATGTACGCCCACTCCGCCACGGTTCGCGGTTGGGAGTTAGGGGTGTACCACTCCCATATTTGATGCAACTGCGACTTGCTGGTCATCTCCATCACATCGTCAGTATCGTACTGGAGATACTTCCACCTCACGCCTGTTAAGTCGGGACACTCCTTCTCACATACACTCTCCTCTTCCTCGTCCGCTGGTAATGATAACTTTCGTATATTGTCCAGTCGGTACACCTTCTCCACCTTCGCCTTTCTTGGTGCATTTGGTGTAACGAGCACCTTTGCTGATGTGCATGGAGAGGAGAACTCCAATGCGGTATTTGGTGTTGTTGGAGGGCTTGTCATGTTGACTGTGAATAATGACTTTGAAATGTTTTCTAATTCTTAAGTATACACAAGCAGCCAATCAGAATGAACATCCAATGAATGAAGAGAATGAAAGTATATAAGCAAAGTGATATCCGTATCATTTCACTCTGTCTTTGAGACGCATAATTGAACTGTTCTCTGACGAATTCTGTATTTGAGGCGTACAAGTGAACTGCTCTTTAGTGAATTTCAAATTTGAGTGAAGTCTCTATCTTGTTGAAGTATCAAGCTTAAACATAATTTCGTTCAAATGGTAAGTTGAAAATTTCCTCTCTCATCTCCCTCAAACGTGTAGCTAATAGCATCTTCCTCAATTTCAGGCATCAACTTCATCACCAACGCCCTCCCTTCTCGAGGAAAGTTTAGAGTTGTTGAGTCAAGGTAGGTTGTAACAATACACTGAGACTTGAACAGAGATGAAAGAATGATTTCTCTTTCAGGTGATACCAGTTCCATCTCGTGCGAGTCCATCTCAACATTGTCGCGACATGGCAACGAGTGGGAATGTGCTGACTGTGGGCACATCTTCACGAGGAAATGGGATCTCACCCGACACATCAAGCGAGGTGTTTGTCGACCTAAGCCGGCATCAATCTCCGAAGGTAGGGATGATTCTGTTAACGATGTCTCCTTTTCTTGCGACTTGTGCATTCAGTCTTTCGAGACACGTTTTGAACTATCTTCGCACAGACTTCAACATACACACACGAACGATACCTACACCAACGGTACCTCCTCTATCCGACTTACTGAGGTGTCCATAAATAATTTAGTGAGGAACTACCAGATGGACTCCTCAGAAACCATTGCTAACTTTGAGGAATGGTTTCATCAAAATTCATCATTGATAGAAGCGCTCTTCAACAATTTAGACAATTTTAGGATGAAGGCGCTCATCTATCTTAAAATAAAATATGTAAAAATCGACCACCATACTGGACAAATAATAGAGAGGTTAGAGTTTCACATACCCTCCTCTCCTGCAACCGAGGTTGTAGACTATGAGTCTTGGATAAATTTTCACATCCAAGGATTAAAATTAAATATTGATAAGTTTAACGAGCGCGATAGCGGTCTCATTTTTGACGGCATTGAGTCCGCCTTATTTAAAATCAGTTTATTAGGAAATCATAGTGGTCGAGGCTCCTTTAAACTTCCAAAAAATTTAAAAAACAAAACAGCAGTCATCAATGTCGATTGCGAATCGCAATGTTTTAAATATGCTGTCCTCTCCATTCTCCACTATAATGACATCAATGCGAATCGAAATCGTACATATAGCTATAGGCAGTGGGAGAATGAATTAAACTTCGATGACTGTAATAGTGACGATATGAAAATTAAAGATATAGAAAAATTTGAAAAATTGAACAACATTAAAATAGTTCTCCATGTTTGGGAAAAGGGATTGAAGGGTGTGCGCTACAACTCGCGTTCGAGTTGTTATGACCATGTTGTCAACCTTTTATTAGTAAGACAGGATGATAGTGAGGAATGGCACTACTGCGGCATTCCCAAAATTTCTCGCTTATACCACCACTTAGAAAACTCGAGTAGAGAGTTATATTACTGCGACAGATGCATTCGGAACTTTAGGAGTAAAAACAAATTTGAAACTCATTATGAGTGGTGTAAGCGAGGTAAACTGCAAATGGAACGCATGCCCAAAGATAAGGAGTTTTCATATAGAGAGAATGGCGATGAACTAAGTCCTCTTCGTGTCATCTATGCTGACATCGAATGCTATATCGATGATAACATCCATCGACCAGCAGCCATTTCCTGCTATGAAGTATGGCATGATCACTTTAGGAGTAGGCAAAATAAAATGCGCGTCTGGCAAGGTGAGGATTGTATTTACCAATTCCTACAATTCCTCGAACAGGCTGTAAAATTTCAGCAAAAGTATGATGGTGAACTCTATCGCAGATCATTGCATATGACAGCAGATGATCAAGCAAAATTTGATAGTTGCAACGTTTGCCCCAAATGTAGGAAAACATTTGACGATGATAAGATTAAGAAAGTGCGCGACCATGATCACATCACTGGTAAATTTAGAAACGCACTCTGTTCAAAATGTAATTTTTCGCTGAGGATGAAGCGGCGTACATTACCCGTCATTTTCCATAATTTCAAGGGCTACGACAGCCATATGATAATAAAAGGAGGTTTAGGTCAAATGAAAGAGTGGAAGCTTGATGTAATAGCGCAAACGAGAGAGAAGTTTATGGCCATGACAGCAAAAGTGCCTGTCGATAAAACTAAAGAAAATAAGACGGTCTATTTTGATATAAAATTTTTAGATTCCTACCAATTTATGACTGCATCACTGGCCTCTCTCGTGCAAAATCTAAAGTCTCTTCCACTAACACAAAATCTTAAGAAACAATACCCAAATCTAACCGATGAAGTCATCACACGGAAAGGAGTCTTTCCATATGCATATTTTGATGCAATTAGTAAACTCGGCGAGACTTCTCTTCCGCCCATAGATAAATTTAAAAATGATTTGACCGGTGCAGAATGTAAGACCGAAGATTATGATCATGCACAAGATGCATGGATAAAATTTGACTGCCATACATTTGGTGAATATATGATTGCCTACCTTAAGTTAGATGTATTTTTGCTGGCTGATGTATTTCAGGAGTTTCGACGAGTGGCATTAGAAGAAGATAAGTTAGATCCCGTCCACTTTGTCAGTCTGCCAGCCATGTCATTTAAGTCTGCTTTTAAAATGACTGGTGAGACCATTCATCTCTTACAAGATCCAGAGATGTATAATTTATTTGAGCGAGGAATTCGCGGTGGTCTCACATTTGTAAATAAACATAGGTTAAAATCAAAAATAGTAGGCAATGACCAGACTCATCTGAAGTATTATGACCAAAATAATTTGTATGGTAGTTCATTATCCAAACCGCTACCTCACTCTGAGTTTAGCTGGTTAGATGATAGTGAAATTCAACATTTCTCCAACCCTTCCAACATACTAGCAATTCCAGATGAAGGTGATTGGGGATATTATTTTGAGATAGATCTAATCTATCCAAATAATATTAAACATAAAACCGTGGATTTTCCACTCGCACCCGAATCAGGTGAAGTGACCAAAGATATGTTTTCCGACTTTATGAAACAATTTCATAAAGATTTAGAATCATGCGGTCAACCCGACTATAAGCCTTGCCGCAAACTTTTACTCACCCAGTATGATAAAGAAAACTATCTAGTCCACTTTAGCATCTTAAAATTTTATTTAGAAATGGGTATGATTTTAAAAAGAGTTCACCGCATTATTAAATTTAGACAGAAAGCCTTCCTCAAACCATATATTGATAGCAACAGCCAGAAACGTGCACTAGCCCAAAATAATTTTGAAAAAGATTTTTATAAATATAAGAACAACAGTCTATTTGGTAAGACGATGGAGGATGTTAGAAAGCGCGTAAACTACAAACTAGTTAATGATGATCAAAAGTATCACAAATTGGTCTCATCACCTCTATTCATCGATAGAGACATTATCGATGAGGACCTTATAGGTGTTAAAATGATAAAATCTGAAGTTGAGTTGTGCAAACCCATCTATATTGGTCAAGCTGTACTAGATTACTCAAAGCTTGAAATGTACCAACTCTTTTATAAAATACTAAAACCATGTCCTCTCGTAAAAGAGGTTCGTTTGTTGGGTGGTGATACAGATAGTTTCTTCTTAGGTATTACCACTCAAAAAGATTTAAATTTCAATGAAGTAGGAAAATCTTTAGAAAGATATTTTGATACATCAAATTATCCTGCTGATCATCCACTCTACTCCATCAAAAATAAGGCAAAACTTGGCTGCTTTAAGGATGAGACAGCAGGGAAGGAAATAGATGAAATGATTCTCCTCCGTCCAAAAATGTACAGTATGAAATTAAAGGATAGCGACGATAGCATTAAGCGCGCTAAAGGCATATCAAAATCCATTGTGCAAAATATGAAACATAAGAATTTCAGGAAAGCCTATAGAAATAAAAATATAACGTTTGTCAATATGACAATCTTAAAATCTAAGTCGCATGAGATCAAAACTCA
The DNA here is from genome assembly GCA_907163375.1 of Prostheceraeus crozeri. Taxonomy (NCBI): domain Eukaryota; kingdom Metazoa; phylum Platyhelminthes; order Polycladida; family Euryleptidae; genus Prostheceraeus; species Prostheceraeus crozeri. The sequence continues at coordinate 340,132 of CAJQUW010010100.1, forward strand.
TACTTTTAGGAAACGGGCGCTTTCAGCATGGGAGGATAAGAGGTGCTGGCTAGAACACAACATATCTCTTCCACATGGACATCCTGACACAAACATACCACCACCCAAAAGAATTAAACTCACACTACCACATTCAGGAGACGTCTTAGCATAATCATCCTTAACTTAGTATTTTGATGTTGACTTCTGTAGATAAACATTGTTGTTTTATGTATCGCATGAGATTGTTTTTTCCTTGTGAATATGTGTCCACATCTGTACATTCCCCATGTGATGACTTTTCCACTGAAAGACATTTTTCCTATCCCTGTATATTTCCACCCTTCACGAAGTAAAAAGACTTTTTGTATATAACAATGTTTATTGAAGTGCGCTCATGTATATATTTTCAGTGGTTGTTGTATAAAGTCTATTGCTTCACATTCATGTACATATTTCAATAAATGTTGTATAAAGACTTCACTTTGTTTTCCGAAACACTAACGTTATGAGGGATTTAGTATCTTTCACATGGATGCACTCTTGTAAACCATTGGTAATTTTGATAGCAATAGAGGGTATAGTTTGTTTGACGACGGGATGATAGAAAATAGATTCAAACATCTTCTCGACTATTCCATATGAAGCGTCTTTATCATGAATGAAATCACGTAAAATGTATTCTTTTTTCTCACCAACAGAAATAGGTAGAATCAAATCACTTTGAATGTAAAGGTGCTGTTCATGTTTATCAAGTGTCATTGGTGTTTCTATACCAATCGTATGCGCAGCAGCAAACACAGTTTGTAGCATTGAAAAACCAAAGAGTTTTTTCAAATTTTTACTCAATTGACATTGAATGTCATCACCCAGTTTCAGAACAACGCGTTGATTTTCAATTGAAAACGAAATGTGGTGTGTCTTTACATCATATTTACTTTTCATCACATGCTTCAACTTCTGTTGTATATAAGGATTTACTACATGAATGAAGCTTTCAACTGTATGATATAGACGCGGCATTATATTGATAGCAACTTTAGATTCTTCATAAGACTGGTAAATTTTCTTGATGCGATCGCCATAGATGTCCACCCACCATTCATCATTAACTGAATCAGCTTTAGTGTGATATTCATGAGAAGCATACACCACACCGCTTCCAATAATAGGTGTATAATGTCTTACAAAATGACGCAAGGTTGGAGAGAAATAAACTGTAAGTTTGTCATTATATTTCTGAATAACCAACTTATTTTTGTCCGCCATAATTTTCTCTCCATACTTCTTACCCACAGTCTCATTCCATCGTTTTACTAACTCAATAAGTGATAAAGGTTGAACACCACGCTTTTTCAAAATGATGCGTTCTTCGCATTCTACAACATCTTCATCAAATATTTTAAATCTATAATGAAATTTGTTGATTCGATTTGAATAAACTTTTCTAACATTTGCAGTAGCAATTGACGTTAGATGTAGTCCATGACCAAAACCAAGATGTGGATAGAATTCACTATCCAACCTCAGCGTAAGACCTTTAGTAAAAGAATGAAAGCGGAGGAACTGTCTCCCACTCCAATGATAGATAGTAAACTCATAAGCTTTCTGATTTTTATTCTTCATGATGGAAGTATTACCACTGTTGAATGCCTTAATAATTTTCTCATTCCCAAATGGCTCATAAGAATCTGATTTTATCTGAATCCATTCATAGTTCCACTTTCCATCTGATGTTAAATTGTATGGGAACTGAAATGCATTATTCATCGTTATTCCATCATGGGTGCGAGGAGTCAATATCATTTCTTCCAAATCATTCACATTCTGAATATTGCTATCATAGCAAATACTAGAAACGCCAACCTCCCATTCACCTTCTAAATGCAGTGGGCGATTTAATTCTACTCGATAGTCTGATGGTTTATTTTTGGGAAATTTATTCATAGAAGCATTACTGGGCAAGTAGATTAGAAACGAGTCCTTATTTTCACTTTCCATATTATTCACATTGGAAAAATATATTAGCATACGTTTGCATTAACTCTTCATTCGGAAATGGAGTGTGATACTTGTCACAGCATCTTTATGAAAAGGAATCAACGCACCAGCATCGTCATAAATGGCAATATCAATTTGTGGGATGTAGTTTGATTTCAGCTTTGTATAATGCACTTTCTTGAAAGTATGCTCAGATAAAATACTGCAGCTCTTTGGCTGGTATGGTATCATTGCTAGCAATGGAGCTTCAACATCTCCCACACGTACATCTTCACCAATATTGGAATATATCTGAAAATAGTTAATACGACGCGATAGCGACATGTCTGCGCTAGCTTTGGTTACAGTACCACTTTTAAAGATATTTTGGTCAAAACCCAAAATGTCCATTAGAGTTTTATCCATAATTAGTTCAATACCTTTTCCACTTATAGTGAGAGACAAAGTACCTTCTTTTTCAGAAAATGAAATATGTTGCTCATTAATCACTTCATTTAAATAATCTACAACCAATTTAACCGAAGTAATAATGCGAGGCATCAACACTCTTGTTTCATGTAAGAAACCACCAAAAGGCTCTACACACTTTCTGTATAAAGATACGGCCCATTCTGTATCAAATTGATTTGACCTTTCACATGGTAAATGTTGCATATCAGATTTTCCATGAACAGCTGCAGAACGATGTCGTAAGAACTGATGAAAATCTTTTGAACAAACTAATACTAGATCATCATCATTTAATTTGCTTATTGCAATATGATTAGATGATTTGATATAAGTCAATGTTGCCACTTGTTTACCATCAACTCGAAGGAGATAATTAAATTTCTTCAATAATGTTTCAGGAGTCATGTTTGTCTTTCTTGGTTTAATCACAATCTTCTTCACCAACGTCTTCTCATTTCTTGGAATAAGATCTACATAATAAGCTTCCTCTCGATATATTAACTGTTTATGACCACTTATGTGGTAATTAACGTTAAAATTATCATAGCTTGTTAAGGCGCTAGCGAGGTAGCCTAAATCATTTCTTAAACTTGGACTTAAACCAACAATCCAATCTTTCTCAACTACATGATGTACATAATTATAATCATCATTGTGCGGAGTAAATTGGACAATATGTTTACACGCTTTATTCAAGAAATCATATATAAACTTTTTACATGATAAGAGATCTTTCTTTGGCCACTGTGGAATGTATACTCGGCACCCCTTTTCACATTGATAAGCAGCTGTACGCCTCATATTAATAGTCATCACCTCATGATCAAAAGTATAGACACAGTTGCTATAAACAAGTTGAGTGACACCCACTTCCCAATTTCCATTTAGCTGTTGTGCATGATCAATGGGAGTAGAAAAGAGTGCGGCTCGATTGCTAGTAAATCTCTTTGTAGCCGCATTGCTAAGCAAAATATGATAAAACGACATTTTTATATTGCTAATCTGCAACTTTGCATAACATCATGAAGACTTGGATTTTGGACTCTCTACAATATATCAGAGTTGATCGTGATGGAAACGTACATTTCAAAAATTCTCATGGTCATACATCAAGAGGAATTACATTAACATGGCGACAATTTGTCAACCTCAATGATATCATGAGGGATTTGGAATATTTTGAAACATTAAGATTCATCTCCTTGGGTGATCAAGTTTGGCTTCAACATTACAGAAATGAAATTCAAATCTACCATTCTCATTCCGCAAACTGTTTCTCATTTCGCAAATACAATTGGGAGAAGTATAGAAGATACATACATCGCTCCATCATGACATTTATTCGTCGTGAGTTCATCGCCCTACTATGCAAATCTTAATCAGACATGACTACCACACATCATGAGTTGGAAATTGGATTCCCTACAACGTATTGAAACGGATCATGATCGAAACGTCTATTTCAAAGATTCAACTGGAAATGTGAGAAGAGAGTTTGCTTTATCTTATCGTCATTTTCAATCTCTACATCATATCATGAAGGACTTGAAATACTTCTATATGAAAAGACATTCACGTATTGGAAATCGCATCTGGCTGCGCGTCAACAATCGGCGAATTCAACTCTATCATTCCCAACTGCATACTAACTTCACATTTCATCAAGGTAGTTGGGAAAAGTATAAAAGGAAGGTACATCGCTCAATTTACTCATTCTTTCATCATGAAGCGCCATCGCTACACCATCGTCAACATTCTCCGTCGCTTCAGACTCTACACCAAAATCGATCTCACAACATTACACCAACAGCTTCCAAACAGCAAGTATTACCCGGGCCGTCCTCAAATGTTAGTGGTGAAGATGAACAATTCACGGAATCTTCAACTCTTCCCAAATGGGACTGTACAGATTCTCGGCGCCCTTTCTCATTCATCGGCGCAGTCAATGCGCTTAGAGCTACAAAGACTACTACGTCGGATATGGAAGAGGGAGAGGTGTGTGATGTCGAATCTGACTGTGGACAATATGGTGATCTCTACTCAATTGAGTGACAGTCTATCATTTTTGAAGATTCGTACCAGCAGTTACAGTTTGTGTTATGAACCCGAACTTTTTCCTGCAGCTCTCATTAGTTGTTGGTTACCTGTGCATGTGGCAATCTTTCATAATAGTAAAGTGATCATTACTGGACTAAAATCTCATGAACAAGCAAATATGATCCTAGACTATCTCATTGAGTATGTACGTACCCAGCGGATTGTAAAATAAAAAACAATTTTTCCAACATGATGTTTTTATTTCAAATCATGATAGAACTTACAAATCATTTTTTCATTAGAGGATGGATTACATGAAAAGTTTTGAATAACAGATGCAAATCGAGATACATGTAAACGTTTTAAGATGAAGTACAGTACAAAAGCACCACACGTTGATGAAAGTGGATGTTGTAGTATGCGTTCATTTCGCTGATATTGACGCGTATGTTTTCTCAACCACTGCTGTGTCGGTATATTTGGAGGTTGAGCAAGAGAGTCAAATAGTTCACCACGTCGGTCTTCTCCAATAAAGATCGCTTTCCAATGCTCACCGCCTAAATTCTGTGAATGAGTGTTTAGCACAATAAAGATGGGATAGTGATTTACTGCAGGTGGTAAGGTATCGAGTGAATAGACATTATCGAAAGCTTTCAACGTCGCTTCGTCTGCATTACGCTGCACTTTAGTCTTAATATCGTCAGCAGTCAACCAACTCATTAACGATTATACTGAAGAATCACGTCACGATACTTTGTAATTTCAATATTTGAATCGAAGACTGCATAAATTAATACATTGATCGTCTCAGGTAGTGTTCTTTTGAACGTCAAATCCAAACGAATATTATGAGGCACGTTCGCTTGACGATAGGGTGCACTAATATCGCTGTCAGCAGTCAAATCAAATGCATAAATAGTATATCCACTCTTAAACTCTTTCATAGTCAGTCCGTTGGTATCATCCGTATTGTAAAAGCCAAAAACATCCATAAAATCAACATAACTGCGCATAAATTGATCCGAAGCAAAATCTGGTTTGTAGGGTGGACCAGGATGGCTCACACCATTAACACGTAAAGCAATTTCACTTAACTGATTGTGTTTAAAATTGAAAGGATTCTTCTTTATATTACCATTAAATGCATCATTTTCAACCATTGCCACCATGAGGAGCTTCGGCGCTTCCGATGGAAAGAGGCCATCTTTCATGAAACTCTTTTGATCTTTCGGAATTGTAAAGGTGAGAAGCTTTGTATGCTGAACGGGGTAAATGGCATTTTGGCGGTTAAGACCTTCAGCATGCCCTCTAATGACACTTGGATTCGGTACTACTCGACGAATGTAAAGTGCAATATCTTCCACATGAATTCTAAAATTGTCAACTTTAGCAAATGCATTCAGCGCAAATTCAGGCTTATTCAATGTCAGCTTGAGTCGCATGCTGGTATTACACAGTAAAAACTTTGACTGTCTAAAGAAGTCTAAATTCAGCGGACCATATAGCTGACATACTCTACTATCTTTAATCATAGCAGATCGCTTTACAAAGCCACTGTTTGTTTCAACATCAAATTTTCCTGCTTCATCTCTGTACCATCCCATGGCTTCCATATGACTTTTTTGTGCTGCTGGATGAAACTGTGATACATGATTGAAATATGATTTATAGGGATAATCGCTTTGACCACCTTCCACCTGCTGCTCTCCAATCGTTAGAGAAACATCACGAAGTAATGTAGTCAATGGTAAATTGTTCAGTCCAACTTTATGTGCATCGTCAATAGCAGTTCCATCTGCTTGCTGAATTCTAAACCTCAAATCAAGCATCGCATAACTCAAATCTATGTAGTCATCACTACCACCAGGAATAACAAATTCAATGGGGCCAGCATTCTCAGCTGTTCGAGGATGATAATCTACAATACTTGAACTAAGAATATCTGTCTGTATGGCTTGTTGATCGAACAAACAAAAACCGGAAGTTTTACACTCCATGATTAGAAGTTATAGCAGCGTCGTCGTTTAGCGCCTGATGAATGATTAGAGCCTCTGCGACGTTTGCGTGAATGCCTTTTGACTGAAGATCGCACCTTACCAGCTCCGCGATGTTTCCTCCTTCCTTTATTCATTCGTTTAGGTGATTTCTTTCCTTGAGTAACACCAGCAATGGTCTGCTTCAATGTTTTTAAACCGCGTTCCTTCCCACGATTCAACAAACTGCTCTTAAAACTTCTACCTCTGGAAAGATCACTAGCAACATCACCAGCAAAGCCAACGGCATTACTTAAAACATTTCGTTTTAAAGATCTACCGACATTGGATATGAGAGGTGCTACAACAGATTTCAGTGCACCAAGTATGCTTCCTCCACGTTGGCGGCGAGCACCGATGTAAATTTGTCCTCCGCCACTTACATAGGAGGGTCGTGAATAAAATGAGGCAGTTGGATTCATAGCTCAAACCCTAAACATTGTTAGTTACAACTTTGCATGAATCACTGTCGATCACTTAGATGAAAGATGTCGGCACGACGCATCCAAGAGTTCATACTTGAAGGATAACCAGTCCATTTAACAAGACACCATTCTTCACCTTGCCGTTTTTTACATCGAATGATTTTCTCTACCAAATATGTTTCACTTTCAGTGACTACCTCAATCTCATCGCGGTAAAAGCTACCCTCAATTTCTTCATTATCGTAATCTTTCAACTTGTAGGTGGTCGGAGAGTCTTTTTGATTAATCCTTGATACTGTAAATACCTCCTCTGTCCAATTCGGAAGGTACCCTTTAGCAAAAACACTTTTCACTTTTGAGATACGAACTTTATCGCCAATTTTCACATCACTTTTCACATGAGTGCGTTTACGTTGGAATGATTCGCGCACTTTATCTACATTGTCAGCATTTACATCTACTGGTCTGAGTCCAATAGAACGATGGATAGAGTGATTGTAGGCATGGAGTGTATCTTGTAGAACCTTTGTCCAATTTTGTGTCAAGTTGGCAGTAAAATGTCGCCACAAGCGATTTTTTAATGTGCGATTAAAACGTTCAACGAGTGCAGCTTTATAAGCGCTCTTTACACTAAACAACTCAATGTCATGCCTCTCAAATAATCTTGTCACATGCTGATTTTCAAACTCTTTTCCTTGATCACTCTGAATTCTTTTTGGAATGCGACCTTCTCGAAAAATTGTTTGGAATGCTTTTGCTACTCCTTTCCCTTCTTTAGTTTTTAAAGGTTGAGCCCACGCATAACGCGAGAAAATATCAATGACGGTTAAAATAAAATTATTGCCCGAGTTATGTTTTGAAATGGAGGCAACATCGCACAAATCTGCTTGCCACTGTTCATCGATGTCATGAACAATATAATGGCGGGTGCGGTACTTCTTTTTCGCTTGTTTGTGGAGTGTATAGGTAGCCTGACCCTTTAACCATCGTTTCACTTGTGATTGTGGAAGACCACTCGCTTTTGATAATTTCTTGATAGATGCAAATCCTGCCGGATGTTTTACATCATAATAGATTGACTTCAAACGTTCAGTCGATGACGGCTGACTCTTTTTCCTCCTTCTCATCTTTTTTCTTTCTTGCCTTTCTACATTTACAACAACTGCAGCATTTAGCTTTAGCGGTTTTGCGATCGTGTTCACATTGCTTAGGGGTTTCATTATGAGAGCTGGCGCAGCAAGTGCAAGTGACAACGACATTCACCTCTGGCGGCTCATTACATGGCAAGCAACACATCTGCTTCATATTAATAGTCTGAGAACATGTATTTCCTAGGAGGAGCTGTTTTACGTTTTCCTTTTACCAGTTTTAGTGGCGATGTAGATCTACGCCGAGTTCTTCCTCTTGTTTGCTTAGTGAGTGTGGGAGGGGATGTAGCAGGTGACGTCTTAAACCAATTTGTTGGCATTTTCATCGCCTGAAGCATTGGAGTAGTAGCCACTGTTGAATCAAGTTCTTTCAATGTCTCATTATTTAAAGCAAATTTTGGCACATTATGCTTTTTCAATAGTTTAAGAAAGTATGACCAACCAGGTGGAACATAGCCCTGACGGCGCTTTCTACGTGTCGCATACTGAATCAAGTCTTCATAACGTGAAGCATCAATCACTTTATTTTCATCTGTAATGATTTCTCCTCTATCATTTACATTGAGATGGGGTTCAATACTGTTGAAAAGAGATATGGCATGTGCGCGAGATGCTAAAGGTGTAGCAGTCGATACAGAGTCACGCATCTTATTCTTCAAGTTTTTCAATTGCTCAACAGTTTCCGATTGTAATAATACAGCACGATGTGGATCTTTGATGTGAACATTTTGCTGATAATCTATTTCTTTCCTATACATTTGATTTGCAAGAGGTTGCTTTACTTGCTGCATGGCAGTCAATTGTACATATTCATCCTGAGGAATAACAATCATGCGAGAATAAGAACTCATAGTTTGTAGATAATCATGGGAGTTTTCAAAATATCACTTCGAAATCTAAATTCTTCCGGACACTCTTGCGTAAAGTCAATGAATAAGTAACCGTATGGTTTTTCAGTAGCTGCTTGAAAAATTTCAATTAAGGCTTTTGATCCTCTGGGTGCAACTTGTCGCGCTAAAATTTCAAATTGACTTTTATCTCGCGGATTCTTGAAAATAGCATAATAGTGTGTATTCAGGTTTCGTGTACGAGCTTCTTTTCCATCAGGAAACAAATTTTGTGTAATATAGATGATAAAACACCTTTTATGGTGTGCTGCGCGAGTGAACATATCTGTAACATCTTTTGAATTCTTACTTTCTTTTAATAAATCATCCAATACAACAACATCATTAGACTGAAGTTTATCCACTGGAATAATTCCTTCATGTCGAATAAAGTTGCGACTTTGCAATTCCTGAAACAGCGACGGTTGATAAATACCATAACACCAAATCACTCGATTGATAGGTTCCTTAAACAACTCCCTTCTTTTATCCAATAAATTCAGCGTGAAAACAGTTTTACCTGCATGAGATGGACCTGATACAGTCAGAACTTTATCACATTGAAGTCTGAAATCCATTTTATTACTTTGAGACTCAACATTTGCATAATTAACGCTTAGAGCCAAAGATATTTCCCAATAGGTTGCCCACGGCAGGAGCTATCATTGGAAGTATTGCTGAAAGGAAACCGCCCTTTTGTGTTAGAGTTTTCCTCTTTCTTTGAAGGGCGACTTTAGGATTGGAGATGAAACGCAATTTTGTAGCATATCGCTTAAGTAACTTTCGTTGTTTTGGTGCTAATTTCTTCGTCCTCAACTTCCTCACATGAGAAATAATTTCACAAATGAATTTATCGTTAGCATGTCGTATAGCATTGTATCGCTGATTTGCTTTCATTCGTCGGAGAGCTTGAATGGCTGAAGAAAACTTTTGACTTTTACGTTTCGCCATTTTCCGTGTTAGTCTTTGCTAAAACCTATCTTTACCACATTTGCATAGGTACTAACTATTGCGACATAAGTGACACTCGAAATGAGCAATGTCACAGTGGTTACATTGGCAAAGTTGAATGCAATTACGTATGAAACAGCGTTGACAAAAAGCATGCTTACATCTCTTGAAGATGCGCTTTTCATTTCCATCCTTTCGCTTACATACATCGCAACACATAGTTTCACCGTTACTGATGTCTATAGCAAGTCTTTTTGAAGATATGAATTTGCTAGCCTTTTCTAAATAATAGACGCATGTACAGAAGGAATATACTTCGAGAGTGAGCAGACATAGCTCGAAAACCAGTTGTGCTACAATCAAGTACCACTGCATTTTCAATTTTTCTTTATGGAAAGTTGAATGTGAATATCTGAAATCGCTTCAATCACTAGACTGCTACCATGATGGTTAAATGCGTTAAGACGTTCAGCAATTTTTATCATATGTCTTTTAAAAAATTCTTCGGGGTGATCTACCACTTCCATTGAATAAGAAGCAAAATGGAAAGAGCGACTTTCCACCTCTTCCTTTCCAAAATGACTAAACTTAATTTTCGCAACTAATCGCGCCATGACAATGCTATCAGAGAATGTATTCATTAACTCTAGAAATAGAGTGCTAGCATCATCTACCACTGCTTCGATGTCGGTCTCATCTTTATGAAAATTTATCACATAATCTTGAACAGCTCCTTTTAAACTTTGCCTATGAAAACGTAATGTTCCGCAGTCGTTTGAGAAAGACATGATCGCCCTTTAACTAACCCATCCATTGCATGAAAACAACAACTCTTCTCATAGTAACATTTATTGAATAACGGTAACAAGCATGCATTATAAATCAATGGTTTGAAAGAGATAAAATAGATACAGCTGATAACTATCATACAGCGAGCAATGATAACCATACAGGACTTTGGCAGTGTTGAGGTAAGGAGGAAAGAAGCATTGGTTATGAACGTAGCTACTACAACGAACAGACAAAATAGGAACACACAAATCCTTAAAACGTTTCGTGACTTCATGATAATGTTGATTCACTCTACTATCCCAAGGCGGGAGCAAAATATCATCAATGATTAGATTGGGAAATACTTTCCTCTCCTTACCAGGATTATTACAAAAGATGCGTATAACATTGAAAGCAGCTAACCATCGTTTAAAGTCAATAAGAAGAGCACTCTCACAAGAAAAGCCATAGTCTTGCAAATATTTCAGATTAAGTCCATGAATGTGTTTTCTCGCCCATTGATCAACATTGGGATCACAGTTGGCATGTTGATGATAGACACTAACAATCTGATATGTCCAATTGTTCATAGCAATAGCACTGAGCTCCTGTACAGGTTCACCCTCACAATCCATAAAAATGATGATAGAAGCCTAAAACGGAAATTTACACATCTAAGGAAGCGTTCTATAACATATTACAAAATGAAGAATTACATCGATGCTTTTCACGACAAAATACACAAATGATATGATGGCAACGAAGAAGTAAAATGTATCTAATAAGACCACGTCTACGACACTCAAAGCACATAAGCGAATTGTCATAGGGTAGAGTTAGGAAAGGACTAGTAATTCTCCTTCTTTGATTTGCGTTTTGATGTAGCATTCTTCTCCGACTTGCGCTTCGTACCACTGCTGTTAAGGATTTGATCAATTATGTCGTCCACGTTGGGTGGTTTCGGAATATATAAAATGGATTCCATATGCATGGAGAGAGAGGCTATTTTATTATCCTTGTGTCGACCATAATATAGCCCATTCACTTTGAAAAGGATATCCCAAGTACCTTCTCCGAGCTCATCACATCTGATGGGTATTGAATGATCTCCATCCTTCTTATAGTAAGTACACCAATGTGATACCGGTAGGCAAATGTGATTACCATCCCAAATCTTTCTATAGGGAGTATCCTTGTCATCTCTCGCCTTCCACTCTTGAGCAAGAGGAGTAGGAATGTCCATATTTAATGTCACGTACTCCTCAATAATATCAAGTTGGTGGCGAATGTACGGACTCACGGGGATCAGTATGTAGTCCCCATACTGATTGTGCATTATCTTGACATCCGTGGAAGGGAGCATTCCCGTTTGGAGTACTACGCTATGATCATCATAACGCAAGGCTTGTTTAAATTTACGCTGTAGCGGTGTAGGATTATGTACCTTGGATGTTTCTTCCACTGGCCTCAGTTGTAGATGATCTGACCGTAGCGAACCTTGTAACGTTTGACCGCCATTTTGTCCTACTAGTGCAGCAGATGGAGTAGATGCCTGAAAATGAAAAAAGATTGTATTAAGTTTACGTTCAAGGGAGGAGAGGGAGGGAAGTAGCGACTTACCATTTTAGTTGGGTAATAGAACAGGGAACTAGAGAGAGAGAAAATGTGCGTCCGTCACTCGTGTGATTCAACGATGGAATGATTCTCACTGTGGAAGGCTCGCTATTTATAAAGAAATGCTTGATTCTCATTGGATGATGATCCTCATTGGACAATAACATCAAGCTGATTCCAAATCTGGTCTCTGTTTTCCAATCCGATGCTTCGTTTTGAAGCTAGAGTCCAAAACGTCCCAAATTCTAACTCTGTCGTTTTTCGCCAATGTCCCAAAATCTTAAATGGCGTCTCACATCTAAACGAAGACAGATAGGAACAAGCCGATTGTTTCACTGAATTTGTCTCACTCTTAGCTTTCAAACGAGCTATCGCACGACAAAATCCGTCCACTGGAAGCCAAAATCGAAGCAAGCTGTCCAGAGGGGGGGGGGGACGTCAGCGAAATTTCAGAATTTGATGAAAAATGTTTTGGTGACGGTCCCAGGTCGAAATTCCACACTTTGGAAAATTTTCAAATTTTTACCCATACAAAGTCACTCTGACACTTAGGATTTTTTCAGGTAAGCGAGCTCCGACCTAAAATCTTGTAACCGCTCTAACTTTTGAACGAAGACAGATAGGAACAAGCCGATTGTTTCACTGAATTTGTCTCACTCTTAGCTTTCAAACGAGCTATCGCACGACAAAATCCGTCCACTGGAAGCCAAAATCGAAGCGAGCTCTCCCGAGGGGGGGGGGACGTCAGTGAAATTTCAAAATTTGATGAAAAATGTTTTGGTGACGGTCCCAGGTCGAAATTCCACACTTTGGAAAATTTTCAAATTTTTACCCATACAAAGTCACTCTGACACTTAGGATTTTTTCAGGTAAGCGAGCTCCGACCTAAAATCTTGTAACCGCTCTAACTTTTGAACGAAGACAGATAGGAACAAGCCGATTGTTTCACTGAATTTGTCTCACTCTTAGCTTTCAAACGAGCTATCGCACGACAAAATCCGTCCACTGGAAGCCAAAATCGAAGCGAGCTCTCCCGAGGGGGGGGGACGTCAGTGAAATTTCAAAATTTGATGAAAAATGTTTTGGTGACGGTCCCAGGTCGAAATTCCACACTTTGGAAAATTTTCAAATTTTTACCCATACAAAGTCACTCTGACACTTAGGATTTTTTCAGGTAAGCGAGCTCCGACCTAAAATCTTGTAACCGCTCTAACTTTTGAACGAAGACAGATAGGAACAAGCCGATTGTTTCACTGAATTTGTCTCACTCTTAGCTTTCAAACGAGCTATCGCACGACAAAATCCGTCCACTGGAAGCCAAAATCGAAGCAAGCTGTCCAGAGGGGGGGGGGACGTCAGCCGAAAATTTTTTCTCTCCGATTTCGCTGGAAACATCCTTCCTAACCCAAAATTTCACGTAGATTCCGAATCTGGCCTCCGTTTTCTCATCCGATGCTTCGTTTGGGCGCTACACACCAAAACATCCCAAATTCTAACTCTGTCGTTTTTTCGAAAAATGTTGAAAATTTTTTCTCTCCGATTTCGCTGGAAACATCCTTCCTAACCCAAAATTTCACGTAGATTCCGAATCTGGACTCCGTTTTCTCATCCGAACACTCCTTCCACTCGAAACAACCCATTTACAACCCAACATTCAGCAGATTGCACCAAAAACATCACACACTATAGCCTCAACACTAATCCTGGCGGTCGGTCACGTCAACCCATACGAGACCAACACATCCGAGTCTCACACTCTGTCGTTCCAGAGGGGGGGGGACTCAGACCCGAAGCACCACGGCGGCCGACCACGACACTCTGCCGTTCCAGAGGGGGGGGGGAGTCAGCGATGGCGGCCATCTTGCGCTATCTGGTGTTTGTCACTTCCTTACTACTGTGAGTCCATTTTCACTACAAAAGTTTCTCATGTGGTTTATTTGTTTGATTAGTCCTTGCTGAGATCCACTAAATAAAACAATATCATCAGCATAGACCAATGAGGCCAGCTTTATATCATCTATTTGAATTGGGTCAATGTCATTCATGTTTCTATCTAGGTCTATCAAAAAGTCGTTTATATATAGACAGAATAAAGTTGGCGATAAACTATCTCCCTGTGGAATTCCATTTTCTAACATAAATTCTTCACTTTCCATTCCGTTAAGCAAAATTTTGTATTTCTTGTTTTCTATAATATTTTCCATTAAAGAAAGAAAATGACCATCAGGAATGATACTTCTTAATTTATTGATCAGGTGATATTTTGGTATTGAATCGAAAGCCTTTGATAAATCAATGAAACAAATGTATAACTGCTTCTTATTGTTTCTATAAACTTGTATAATTTCTTTTAGGATCCAGATATTGTCTAAGGTAGAATGTTCTTTACGAAATCCTGTTTGACATTCATGAATTAATCCATGTTTGTCAATCCAGGCATTCAGTCTTTCATTTAATATTTTTGTAAGCAGTTTCTCAATACACGAAGACAGATTAAGACATCGGTATGAGTTCGTATTGTTCCTATCTCCTTTTTTGTATATAGGAATCATCCAACTTAATTCCCATGGAGT